>JAEQBH010007033.1:0-155872 GCA_016808115.1 Tetrastigma voinierianum
AAGCCTAACACAATGGAGGAATTGAGGCCCATCATCCAAGAAGAATATTCTTCGAGACAACCCCTATCAGCAAACACCCTTTGAAATGGCCACTTTGACATAATGGCAAGTAAGAACACCGCTTCACTGGTACCACCTTCAAAAGATCCAAATGAGAATTTGGGGGGATTTATGAGGATGGAAAACACTGTGAAACTGAATGAAGTAAGACCTGATGTAATCAAGCTTCAACTCTTCCCATTCTCATTAAGAGATGTGGATGGTTTGACTCGTGCTCGTGGGATTAGTGAATACTTGGGAAGAACTGGTGGAGGCATTCATGAGCAGATTTTTCCTCCAAGCCACCGTCGAGAGTTATGAGAAATCATCAGGTTTGGGCAGTGGGAGGATGAGAGTCTCACACCGTACTGAGAGGTTCAAGAGATCACAAGAGGTGCCCTATGCATAGGATAGATCTGACAACTCAGATGAACATTTTCTACCATGCCATGAATTATACCTACAGAGAAATGATGCATCCCGTCGTGGAGGGGTCAAGAGAAGAAGTGCAGAGGAGTGGCAAGACAAGACTCCTGCAAATGCAACTTACAAGACTCCATCTAAATCTTCAGGAGCAAAGAAGAGACAGGGAAATGGTCTGATTGGATTGGATAGAACTACAACCATAGAAGCCAAGCTTGAAGGAGTAATGAACAAGCTGAGTAGCAATGAGAAAAGGATGCACAATGCACATGAAGTTGGAGTAGTGAGAGAAGGAAGGAGAAACAGTGGTGAGGGGTATGAGGTGAAGAGCCCCACCAAAGCCGGGAGGAGGCACAAGACCTAAATGCAAACAAGAGTTATACTTTAAGCCCAACCCAACCTACCTACACACTACCCGAAGACTAAGAACCATGGGAAATCTTTTCATGGTGGAAAAGCACAACAGAACCGATATGAACGTAACCATCAGTTTATACTCACCCTGTGTTTCAAAGAACATCAACAACAAACAAAGAACAAAGGGAAAGCAGAGCGTATCATATGTGGATCGAAAGGACTCCATCATTTGAAGATCAAATGCTTAATTTTATGTCAGATAACAAAAGGATTTTGAATCTGCATGAGAAAAATTTTTATGACTTTGAAAATTTCCAAGCAAACATAGCAGTATTTCAAGCAAACACCAATGCTTCTCTGAAGAATATGGAAATGTATATCAAGTAACTGCTCACAAGCTATGCAAAGATTCAAGACCTATGGCAAAGAATCTGCAGCTGTGGAGCTAGATGAAAAATATGAAATAAGAATACCGAGGGAAGAGAAACAAGCTAAGATCGAGAAGAACGTGAGCAAAAGTCAGCCTCGTGGCCACAGAGAAGGAAAAGTCAAATTAATCGCATCCCGGCAAGCCAGGAAGGAAGGAAGGAGCGAGGTTATAACTCTCCGGCCCATTCCCTCAAAGGCTGTATGAAAAATCGGAGGAGTACTCCTTAAATTCTTTAAACATGTTTAAGAAGATAGAGATCAACATTCCCTTCTCAGAGGCATTAACTCAAATGCCTCATTATGAAAAATTCATGAAAAATCTGTTGAGAAAATAGAGAAAGTTTACTAAGGAAGGGATAGTGAGCCTAAATGCAACCTGCAGTGCAATAATTCAGAAGTCTATACTCAGAAAAAGCAGTGATCCAGCAACTCACTATACCTGCATGATCGGGAATGTCGACATGGGAAAAGCTAACTGCAGATTTTGGAGCTAGCATTAACTTGATGCCCCCGTCTGCTGTTAAAAGCACAAGTTTGGGAGCTTACTCCACAGCAACGACCTCGCGATGGTAGACGTAACATCGTCTGATCCCGAGGGCATCCTTGAAGATGCTAGTCAAGGTGGGAAAAATTGTTTTTCTAAAGGGACTTCATAGTCATAAATATAAGAGGAAGACAAACAAGTTCCAACGCTTAGAAGACCCTCTTAGCAACAGAGCAAATATCATCAAGGAAAAGGAGAATCGACTTTAGAGTCGGAACGGCACGCATTTTGGGCCTCAATGATGCTTGAAACATCCGTAACTCGTATGCTAACTGAATTTCAGAGAAAAAAAAATTTTGTCGGCTTCGAATCGACCACTAATTCAGAATTTTTAATTCAAATGAATGAAACGAGATGAATTTTTATCTTGAGCATCTGTCAATTTCTAAACTCCAATTTAAAACATAAAGATTTAGTATTCAGAGTTAGAGAGAACAAAGGCGTAAAATCAGAAGTTGGTGAAGAAGAAGTGGCTAGAAGAAAACAAAAGTTCAAGGTTTAATACTTCAAAGGAACTGGTCAACACTTAAAATATGCCTTCTTACAACCGTGTAAAAGGAAAGCCAAGAATCATTTCAAATTCGGATTAACGGTCGAAGAGCAAAACCGCCGAGACTCTAGAAAATATAATGAATCAATAGCTTGGTCTATAAGATTTGAAAGGAAACAATCCTTTCACCGTATGCACAAGATCCCCGCTGAGGAGAATGCTGTAATTTCTATGTGAGCATCGAGAAGGTCGAATCCAAAGAATGAAAGAAGTAATGTGGAAAGAAGTAATCAATGGCTAAATGCAGCTTCATATGCAATTTCGCATAACTGGGTGAGTTTCCAAGATACGTGGGTTCCCAAGAAGGAGGATTCACCGTGGATCGTAAATAAGAAGAATGAATTGATTCCTTACAAGAACTCGGTGGGCAAGACGGAGTGTGTATGTGACTACGTGAAACTAAACACCGCATCGTAAAGGGACCATTATCCTCACTCATCGACCAAATGTCGGATGTGCTAGCAAGGCACTCCCATTACTATTTTCTTGATGGATATTCTGGTTATAACTAAATTGCAATAATCAACATTTACATGTCCTTATGGTACCTTTGCCTTTAGAAAGATGCCATTTGGATCATGTAATGCTCCCGCTAATTCTTCAAAGGATGTACGATGTCTATATTTTCCGACTGCAAGAGGTTATGGAAATATTTATGGATGACTTCGCCTATGGATCTAGTTTCAAGATTGTCCGAGAAACTTAGAACAAGATTGTGAGGTGCTAAGAAAAAATCTAGCTTTAAACTCGGGAAAAATGTCATTTCATGGTAATCGAAGGTATCATTCTGGGGCACAAGATTTACCATTGGATTGAAGTAGAAGAAAAGATTGCTGTTATAAAAACTCTCATACCACCTATAATAGTGAAGGGCATAAGAAGCTTCCTAGGACATGCTGGATTTTACAGAAGATTCATTAATTATTCTTCAAAAATCTCCAAACCATTGTGCAGACTATTGGAAAAATATGCAAAATTTGATTGATGACCATGCAACTGCAGACTGGTGGAAAATAAATCCAGATTAGTATAAGCTCCCATCATGCTGACACCAGACTGGAGCAATGAATTTGAAATTATGTGTGATGCTAGTGATTATGCAATGGGACCTGTATTGGGATAGAGAACTGAAAAGATCTTCAAGGCCATATACTATGCCAGCAAAACATTCAATGAGGCATAAGAAAACTACTCCACCATATATGAGATACTGCAATGGTTTTGCATGTGAAAAATCTGCTGCACTCATATTGGGGTCCCATGTCATGGATACACACCGATCATGCCGCAATTAAATATTTAATGGCAAAAAGGATGCAAAGCAGATTGATCATATGGGTGCTACCACTGCAAGAGTTTGATCTGAATCGTGCGATAAGAAGGGTAGTGACAATGTGATAGCGTATCACTCATTTCATATTGGAGAGAACTAATTTTAACGTAAAAAAGGGCGTAAATAGCATAAATTTTCCCCGATGAACAACTATTGATGTTTGGTTTCAAGACAAACACCTCGGGTATAGCCGATATCATTAATTACGAACAAATTATGCCATGTGAATCTGGCCTACCCTGAAAAGAGGAAATTGAGAACATATTGCGATTATATATGGGATGACTCCACTATCAGAGCAGAAGAGGACCAGACAGATCATAAGGAGATGTGTCCCAACATAACAAGGTGGTATTATGGAAAAACGCTTATGCATCACCATACGGGAGGACATCATAGGAGACAAGACAAATAGAAAATTCTCCAATCGTGATTTTATCAGGGCCTACTCTATTTAAAGACTATTTTGAATGGTAAAACATTTTGATGCTTGGTCGAGAATGGGCAACATAAGCGTAAGAAATGAAATGCCCCCACAGGGAATTCGTGGTGCAAATTTTGGCAAGGAATATACTTTAATGACCTTTCTATCATCATTTAGCAATACATACATTCTCCTAGTTGTGGATTATGTATCAAAATGGGTGGAGGCAACAGCTTGTCCCATAAATGATTCCACGACAGTTGTTGGGTTTATACAAAGAAACATTTTGAGCAGATTTTGGGCACCCATAACAATCATCAGTGATGAGGGAAGCCATTTTACAAATAAAGATGAGGGAAAACATATGATGGGATTGGCTTATCACCCTCAATCAAATGGGCAAGCTGAAATTTCCAATAGGGAAATAAAGAAAATTCTAGAGAAGATAGTAAATGCAAGCAGAAAGGACTGATCTATAAAGCTAGATGATGCACTACGATTATAGAACTCACATAAAATCCCATCGAATGTCCCCATACAGACTGTATATGAAAACCTTATCATCTCCTTTAGAATTGGAATACAAAGCTATGTGGGCCATCAAGAAATTGAACCAGATTTCTAAGATAACAGGAAAAGTTAGACTACTCCAAATGAATGAACTGGAAGAATTGAGAAATGAAGCTATGACAATGCCATAATCTACAAGGAAAAGACCAAGAGGTGGCATGATCAGAAAATCCTAAGGAGGGAGTTCAAGGCAAGAGAACAAGTTCTCTTATACAACTCTAGGCTCAAGCTCTTTCCAGGGAAACTGAAATCAAGATGGAGTGGTCCATATACAGTGTTAACAAGTACACCTTCAAGAACACTAAAGACCTAACTGAAATGAATTCAAAGTAAATGGTCAGGAGTTTAAAGCATTATCTCGAAGAAGTCATATAGGAAGTAGATCCGCATTTTGAGAAGATAAAAGAAAACACTAAAATGAAGACACTTGGCAAATTGTGTCTAGCTATGACATTAAATCGAAAGCAAATTTCTGGGAGGCAACCCAAGCTAAATTTTATTTTTTTCCTTATTCGCTTAGATCTGTCATATTTTTTTCTATGATTTTGGATTATTAAATTTTGATTTGGTTAGAAGTTTTTAGAAGCTTGGTAATTAGCTAAAATTTTCTATTTTTGGACATGAAGAATGAACTAGAATCATATTTTATTGTAAAACACCCTGCCTCAAGCTGAATTGTGCAGAAAATGACTACAAGGGGGAGTATTTCTCATTCCCTAAACTCATTTGTAATAATGATACATATCTTAAGTTTAAAGGAGCTCACGCTGTCACTTGAATACTATGTTATGTGTTTTAATGAGATAGTCATTTTTAAGATCGAACTGATTGATTTTATGTTGCTAGATATGTCTACACAATGTTTGAATTGAAAATTTGACTGAAGCCAGGTGATTAACTAAATCGAAGCTTTATGTCACGCACTTTGGGAAACAAATTTTAAAGCCTACACTATTTTATAAGTGAGGAAAAAGGGTTGTCGCAACAAGGAATTGATTGATTAAGACAATTTATAAGAAAATTAGGTCGCGACATTAAAAGTTCAGTCACGATAAAACTCACTAAAATATGATGTTATGACCTTGTTTTTCTTGTTGCGACAAATTTTTTTTGAAACTAAAGTAAATGGCAATAGAAACAGTGTCGCGACTACCTTCAAACACCGTCGCGACCCACTTTTCGGTTTGCAGAACCAATCTCTGTCGCTATAGGGAAATTCTTGTCGCGACTCAGATTATAACATGTAGACATGTATTGGGTCCAATTACATGTGTCGCAACAAAATTTTCTACTGTCAGGACGAGTCATTGTTGCGACAAACCTAAAGTGTGTCGCGACATGAAATTTAAAGAACAGGGTGAAAATTTTCAAATTTTTTGGGTCACACAATAAATTCAAAAGATATTATTGTGACCTAACTACACCGTCATGAATCTACCGAAGAGAAACATTCATTTATCGGAGCCAGCAAACCGAAGAAGTTCTCTAAAACTAAAGTGTTCACTCCTCCCCTATCAAGCCATCACCTACACTCACCAAAATCTCACATTCCTCTCTTCGACTTCTAAAAACCCTAGACTTCAGAGACCTTAACCTCAAATACATATCTTATCAATGGCAGAACCCCAAAGCTTAGTCCCAAATCTCAATGAGCTGATGGAATAGTACACAGCTAGTGAAGAGGAGGTTCATCTGGAACCTCAGACTGAGACAACCCTAGTAGCAGAACCGGAAGTGCAGAGAGGCATGAACCCCGTCGTAAAGAAAAAAGGCGTAAAAGAGCCGAAAAAGTATAGCCTGAAAGTGTTACAGCTAAGACAACGGCTTTCATTTCGTATGAAGAAGCCTTACCTTTTGGGAAAGAACTTGAGCGACAAAGGGTTTATTGGAGAAACGGGATTCGGTACATTCATTTCACCGTTTGTTGAGATAATCGAAAAAATGGGATGGAGTTTGTTCTGCAAGAATAAACCACCTGGGTTTGCTGCAATGGTCAGGGAGTTCTATTCCAATATGATAGATATGAGGGAGGACTCAAATGTCTACGTCAGAGGAGTATGGGTCCCCATGGGTCATGAAAAGATCAATGAGGTTCCATAAATCAAAGCACCCCAAGAATGGGTCTTAATTTCAAAAGACTCGAGAACTCCAATCATGACAAGACTGGCCAACTTCGACAGGAGGAAAAGGGAAATGGAACTCAACAAGGAAAAATCCTCATGAATCCATCCACAGGGGATCCCTAACAGAAGAAGCCAAGTCTAGTTTTATTTTATCGCTTCTGTTATTATTCCCACTAAGCACCTGAGCACAATAAGGAAGAATGAAGTCATTCTCTTGTATGCCCTACTAAAGGGATACAAGTTTGACATGGGGAAGATTATTGAAATATCCATCAAAACCTTCCACAAGATTCATAGTGGTTTCGATCCCCATCCAAAGAACTATCACTAGAAATCAGGTTCGGGCCGGGAGGAAAGGAATATGGCAAGAGGGGAGGAAACCTCGTCTCTAAGGTTTCTCCTGCACCATACGATCGATCAAGGAACCAAAGAACGTAAAAAGGAAGGAGATAGAAATTATGAAGTAGCAAAGGATTCTGGTGGGAAGAAGTTAAGACGAACCAAGAGGATGGAACAAATCCAGTCAGGAGCCAAATCGCCATCTGGAGGAAGAAATGTAGAACATAAGGAGTCCATTGATAAATTCTCCTCCTGATGTAAGGGAAACTTTTTCTGAACCAGTAGAATGCTTAAGGAGCAATGAAGAAATGCAGAGATAATGAACAGGCTGGTTTCAATAAAGAAAGAAATTGAGGAGAGAGAGAAAAGGTGGGCGCAACAACAGAGGATCATAGAAGAATTCCTTGAAGTTGAATTCAGAAGGAGAAAGCAAAGATGGGAACAATTACTCAAGCAGAGGGATGAAGAGTGGAAGGAAGAAATGGAGATGAGAGAAAGAGCATTAATGCAAAGGTTAGATTTGAAGATAAATACCTTCTACAATGAACAACTAAAAAGGGATGAAGATGTATCGACCTTTAGAGAAGAGAAGAAAAGACACGGAAGGTAGTATACCGTGTATGCGTAGGGGTTCAAGCATTTCACAAGTGAATAGCCTGCTGAATCTGGGAAGCTTCATGGAGAAGAGGGACAAGGAGTCAGAGATGGAAAACAATTACTGCATTAAAGTCAGGAATGAAAGCTCGATCAGGTGAATTCAAATTTAGTGAACATGCACACTATGCTCACTGAACTTGAAGGAACCATGAATAACATAGGTATGAGGTAAGATGAATTGATCACTCAGGTGAAATAGACCAATGATCATTGCTTCTTCAATAGGGAAGAACCTCCAGAGAAAGAGAAACCAAACATCTCAATACCCAAGTTTCCTCCATCTTTAGCTAGCTTCCACCTTGAACCTCCTAACCTAAAAATTCCCAAATCGTATAAAAGAAGGAGATGAACCCCCAGAGCTCCCTTCTCTCCAAACCAAAATTGTAATCATCCTCTTAATAAAAGATCAATAACAATTTTTCTCGAATGATTCTGTACAATTCTTTTTTGTCTTCAGTTAATTGCTTATTGGGATATATTTTGTTTGGAATAAATCAATGAACCCGATGTGAAAAATGAGTTGGTCAATGACGGTGAATTGTCTTGATACATCGGATTGAGGAATTGCTGTCGATGTCATTCCCGTTCATTTGCATGATAAAATGATGTATCGAATTAGCATGACAATCACTAATCCAACAATAAGTGTAATTGAAATTGTGGATAGCCTCAATGAATTGAAAAGGAAGTTGTATGTAAGCTTGAATGAAGTTTAAGGTTCGTATTTAGTTAAAAACATTAAATAGACAAAGTAATAAATAAGCCTTTGGAAACTATTATATAAACAATAAGGGTCAAGTGAAAGTCCAAAAATAATGCACATGGTGTGTCGTTCCTTAACAAATCAGGAAGGATTAGAGACATCTTCCCTGTCTGGCCACAACCAAATGCTTCAAGGTCCTAGAACTTGTTCGATTATTATTCAATGCGAAATCCTAGGCAATACCACTAACAGAGAGGTTGAACACAGCCATCCTAAGTTCGAGCCTTCTGCCTACTCCTCATAATAATATGCATAAGCATATGCTCTAGTTCCATATTTGAGCCAAATCGTTTAGCTTCATTTAAATAGAAATTAAAGCCTCAACCCTTCCTTTATTCTAATCCTATTAACAAAGAACCCTTATTTGCCTGTTTCAGACAGAACTTCAAAATACGTAAAAGGATGTTTAGGGAATGTTTTGTTGATTTGAAAGGAAACAAGAATGGCTGATGGAAAAGAAAAGAACAAAATGACTTAAATGGAAAAAGAATGCGTAGAAGAAGTCAAATTGTAAATTGTCAAATGGGATTAAGTTTTGTCTTGTGGCCTTCTCGAATAATTAAGTTCTGTGGTGTTTCAACACTCCAGTACCCTAATGACAACTGTATGGGAGCCGCAACCCAAAGTCTTCTAAGAGTGGCAGGAAGCCTAAGAAGATAAGCATATCAGACTAATCTTAAAATTTTCGACAAGTAAAAGAAAAGAAAAAGAGAACTCTAAAAGATGTCAAGCCGAGAATATGCAGATGATACATCAAGGACAAGTTCGGGGAATATATTTTCTGACATTAGTAGAAAAGAAAAATGATGAATGATAAGAGGCAAAGATACACTTCAAGAGTGAAAGTCAGAAATTTTTAAATTTCTAAATTCCTCACTTATCTATCTAATTACCTAAGCCAAATTCTACTAGCCTAAAAGACCTAATTGATCTCAAGCGGTACTTCGCCACATTAAATGAGACTAATATGAAAACAAGCATATGGGACTTTGAAGAGCTAAAAGAAATTACAATCACTATGTAGAGTCCCAGAAGATTAGGTAATCCTGCCAAGGAGAAGGGGAAAGAAAACCATCACACACACAGAGATCAGGATTAATTGATTGAATTGTTTACATATCAGAATTCATTAGTTGTTTCTGACAATAATTGAAAATTTTTCTTAAATCTGAACTAAAAACTAAATTTGAAATTAACCTGAATCGTGACACGGCTAATTCAAGTTGTCGTATTTTCAAGCAAAATTAAAAATGTCCTTAAAAATAAAATTAAATTGCTCGAGGACAAACAAATCTTTCTTTTCAGACAGGACAAGCAAAACTTTAAGTTTTGGGGAATTTGATGAGTTTTAAACTCATATATTTTTAATCCATTTTTCTAGCTTGTTTTAAGTATTTTCAGAGCTGTTTTAATGCCAAAATATAGATTATTTACAAACTTTGTGTTTTCAAGTAGAGTTAATTCAAAAGGAGAAATTTCCAAAGAAGAAAAAAGAGAAAACAAAGATCGCAGCAGCTCGTCATGACGCACTCTCTTCTAGTCATGCAGAACGCTTCAGCAAATGGCTAGAAAACTGTGTTGCAACAATATTTTCTGTGTCGCAACACAAGATCTAAAAATTGGCAAATAAGCTATGTCGCAACAAAAGACAGCATGTCGCGATAGGAAATGGGAAGAAACCAAAGAGACAAAGATTAATAAGTGTCATGACATAATGAAAGTTACCGTATGCGTAATCTATGTCAGCGACGTAGCGCTTACTCTATCGACACTAACCCCCGCAACATGCAGGAGCCATTGGCACGTAAAATAGCACTAAAAGAAGAAGTCGGGCCGCATAAGAAAATTTATGTCGCGATAAATGACGCCATCATTAATCGCCCGGTCGCAACAAAGTAAACCTAACGCTAAAACATACTCGTCGAGGACATAAGTCTATTTTATGACATGGATCTTAATGTCGCAACACAAAAATAAGTCAACAGAGAGAAACGAGGTCACTTCACATTAATCCTAGGTCATGGCAGAGGTTTCACACAAATGCAAAGAAGTTCTACGCGACATAACAAATAGTCGCCGGCTGCAGGTTTCAAAAAATGCAAAGAAGTCATGTCATGACATAACAAACCGGGTCGCGACATCACAAGTAAGCTAAACACAGAAGAGTAATCATTACGATACGAACCAGTTCGCAATGAAGAAATATCGACAATACTAAGAAGTCATGTCGCAACATCGTAACAAAGCTCGCAATAAGAAGTCAAGCCTCAAGAGCAACAAGCCCCGCCGCAATAGACTTTCCGGGTCGCATGCAAAAATGTAGATAATACAAGACAAGGCAACAAAACTAAATCAGATCTGTCACGACATGGAAACTCGGGTCGCGGACACCAATCCCGCGTAATGCGACCGAAACCGTGGTCAGCATGGTTATCGGCGTCGCGACATAACTGCTGAGGAATACACAAAATATTGTCGTGATAGAGTTTCAGCGCCGAAGGAAGAGGACCGGCTTACAACAACAACACGCTATCGCAGAATCCAAAGCAAGAAGAATCAAAAGACCTTCAAGTCGCGACAGACGACTGCATACCTGCAACAAGGGCCTACAACAAAAACACAAAACTCTGTCGCGACACAACTTCTAGGTTGCGACAGAGAAGGAAAATTTGGGCCAAAATTTTAGGGATTCACACATAGCCTCAATTTTGTACGAAACTTTAGTGGCTCTATAAATAGAAACGACTACTTTAAAGCTTATGACAATGTATCAAGATCAATCCTAACTAGAGTACCTGGGGAGCTGAGGACTCTTTTGTATTATATTTTTCTTTCTTTTCTTTCTTTCGTAGATTAGAGTTAGCGTGGACTTTTTTATTCATTTACTGGATCTGAAACAGTAATTTGTTCAGAAGTTTCGCTGAAATTAAATGTTGAACCATTTTTACGACATCGCTGAATTTAGACGAACCTAAACAAAATCTAGAAATCATTTCTTCGCTTGATCAGATGTACAAAGGAATTTTCCGATAAGATTTCAAAGGTACCGTTTGAATTCACGAACTCCAAACAAAAGCTAGAAATCATTTCTTCAGTTGATTGCATGTACAGTGGAATTTTCCCCGATCAATATTTCAAGGTACATCGTAATCCAGCTGAATACAACTTCCGCCTGAAATGATCCGATGTTAGCAAGGTGGTCTTTTCTGCACAATGAGAATAAAATTTCATGAGTTGAATGTTGAATTTAATTGAATAGTGTTGTTCTTGAAATTAATTGTTCCCAATTTTAGTAGCTTATACCCATGTAAAGACTATTGTCTGGCTCTGATTTCCAAAAGGACCTCTGAGTGACACAGAGATGGAGATTCCTGAGAGCATAGATCAGTTACTTGGGGGTATGCTAGACTAATATTGATGAACTAATGAGCTCTGAAAGGTTACTTCGATAAATCCTCAAGTTGCTCATGGTTTGAGAAGGGTTGAGTGAGATATCAATTTAATCAATTAGAGATCTCTTGGTTTGGAGGAATGATCTTAATCCTGTGTTAACTTAGATCTTAATCCCGTGGCGCGATGAAGACGGAGAAATGGAGAGGAAGAAGAAGCAAAGAAGAAGATGAGAGAGAGCGAGAGAATCCAAAGAAGAAGCAGAGATGTGGGTTTGAGTTCGTTGGAAAATGGGCTATAATCTGATATATAATTACGAAAAATGCCATCACTTGATTTTTCACAATTTACAGATTAGTTCCTTCTTCCTAATTTTAGTTAAAATTAAAATTAAGATAATTTTCTGCTTAATTTGACTTCCTATAAATAAGATTTTAACCTATTTGATTCTTATTTTTGAGAACAATTTTCAAAACACCCCAGCTTATTTTATTCTTATTTTTGAAAACTGTTTTCAATTCTTAAAAATAAGAACAAGAAAAACATGTTTAAGGCCTGTTTGTTTATTATTTTTGAAAATTGTTTTTTGTTCTCAACACACAAGATAATGTTAAAAAAAGTGGAAAAATATGTTTAGTTTCCTTTTTTTTTTCTAAATTCTCATTTTTAAATATAAAAGAAATTTGTTTTATTAAAATTTTATTTTATTTAATTATATCTATTTTTCTAATAATTTATATAAAATTTTAATTATTTTAAATATTTTAATTATTTTACTCTTGCGACACGCTCTATGCCACCGACACTCACATGCATCACTACGCCTCGACTGCTCGAAAGCCTGGACCGACATCGCGATTAACCATGATGGATGTAGCTCGTGAAGTGGGTGTTCTTCCACGCCTTCTTCACGTCCGGCGTCGCGCCTCTCTTCATGTTCCATTTTCATGTCCTCGAAATCAACACCACGGCCACGGGCGTGGATGTTACCGGGAAGTTACATCGAGTCATGATCCTGTGTTTTGTCAACCCGGCTCCTACTAGTCTCGCCGCCATAACTGCGGACAAGGAGGGTGGCGGAGCTAGCGGAATCTCCCTCAACCGAGTAGAGGTTTAGAGAGGCTAAGGTTATTCTCGTGAACACATTTGTGGAGCTAGAATCCCATGCAGTTAACTCCTTTGTCGATAGTACAACCCCTCCCGTTTACCCAGTAGGACCGCTATTGAATTTACATCATCATACCAAGAAAGATGGCGACTTGGATATCATTCAATGGCTCGACGATCAGCCTGCATCGTCTATGGTGTTTTTATGTTTCGGCAGCGTCGAAGCATTCCATGTGGACCAAATCAAAGAGATTGCAAATGGGCTTGAGAATAGTGGGCATCATTTCTTGTGGGTCCTCCGACGACCCCCACCAAAAGGTAAAATCGAAATGCCTAGTGACTATACCAATTTTGAGGAAGTTCTACCTAAAGGGTTCTAGATCGCACTTCAAAATCGAAGGCGACTGATGGGCACCGCCATGTCCTGGTACCCACCTTGTAATAGGAGGATTTGTATCTCATTGTGGATGGAATTCTACGTTAGAAAGTATATGGTATGGTGTTCCTGTAGCTACGTGGCCAATGTATGCAGAGCAACAATTGAATGCATTTCAAATAGTGAAAGAGTTAGGGTTAGGGATAGAGATTAGATTGGATTACAATAAGGAGACCAACGACCTTGTTCATGCACAAGAGATTGAGGATGGAATAAGAAGGTTGATGGTGGACAGTGACGACATCAGAAAGAAGAGGGCAGAGATGAAAGAAAAGTGCAGAAGACTCCTCGATGTAAGGAGGATCTTCAAGCTCTAGCATAGAACGTCCGATCAAAGACATGATAAACAATATCTCATGAATACCAACCGGTAAAGAAAGGTGCGAAGAAAGAAAAGTTAATAAGTTCTTCAAATGTTTATTTCAGTTGCTTTTTTTTAGTGATATGTAGGTTAGAGTGTCATGCACAAATTGACTCGAAAATAAAGTTGAAAGAAATGTGCGATCTTCTTATTTTGAATAAAAGTCAGAGCACCATATGTTATACCTTATGTAAAAATTTTATTTTAATGTTAGATGATTTGTTCAAGGATGTGGGAGAGGCCAAAAAAAATATTAAATTGTTTTAATTATTTAAAATTTGTAATATTGTTGGTAGATTAAATACTACTATTGCGTTGTAATATATGACTCATTATTTAAAAAAAAAAAACAAGTTTGCAAACAAAAACGGATTAGATGCTCGCTTTATGAACTCAACTCGATCCTCTAGGCCCATTAAAATGGGCTTGACTGCTTGGGCCAATCAAGCAAAAGCTTCCAGATCGAGTTTAAAGTGACTGATCAGGGATCATTTCCAGATGTTTGTTTCAAATACATATGTAATGTGCCATCTTCTATTCTCTACCACAAATTGCTTATCTTATTGCCAACTTCTTTGCTCTCTTTCTGTTTTTATATATATATATATATATATATATATATATATATATATATATAGGTATATATATATATATATATATTCTTGCTCCTTCCTCTCCTATATATTTCATCACCCCCTTCTCATAACCTCTTCGATGAATTATTGTTTGTCAGGGTTTGTTGTATGAAAGTATTTTTTGTTATTTGTAAAGGACTCTATCCGCTTTGTTAATAAAAATAATCAATAGCAGTAAAGGAGCATCACGTGAAGATTTTCTTGTATGTAATTCCATTGGATTGTTATTAGGCTCCCAACTATGTTAAGCTTGTTCGGATTTAATTCACTGAACTTTATATATGCTCATTTATTTTTTTTCAAACACCTCAACTTTGATAAGTTGAAAGGAAATATTCTATATCTCAAAATGACTTACAACACCTTGAAATAGTGTAAGAAACTGATAGGATGAATTTTCTATGCTTTTGGTGCATAGAAAGCCTATCTTATATCCATTTTGTATCTATATGATAAGCCAAATCCTATCAATGGATGAAACCATGCACCACTGATCTGTTTTGCATAATATATTAAGATAGTGGCGACTAAAATAACTCTCAACCACAATAAAGATGTTTTGTTTTTAATACACTTTAGTTTTAAGATAGTAAATCACTAATCTACTATGACTCAAATTCTAGACTCCATCCCTTACGCCTTTGCCTATCAATGCTCTATCACTCGAAATAAACATAATACAATAAAGAAGTTTTCTTCTAATTTGTGGCTGCACTAGGTGTCTATCAAACAACTTGCTCATGGGAAATATTCAAAAGTGCACTACAAGTTAAATGTAAAAAATGTCACTTTTTAAGTGTCAATATATATACAAGATCAAGGGCGGATTTACCTAGTGCCCAGTGGGGGCGCTTGTGTAAGACCCGAGAAAATTCCAATTTTCTTAAAAAGGGTAAACGGATTTCATCAAAACCTAAACCTTTGGGGATCTTGGATGATAAAACATTTCACCGTTGAATCGCCTTGCAAAATCTAGCTACCACGTCGACTTCTGGCCGACCCCTCGAGATACGAATTTCATGTTTTTTCGAGGCACCGCGTCGTGCCGTGAAACGTTTAAGAGGACATGTGATGGATAAAAGCCATCAATACGATGTACTTTATGCATACATGTTGTATGAGTAGAGAGATGATGGAATGGACGCCGACAGTGCCAAGTGTCAAAAATCTAGTTAAGGGACATGATGGGAATTAAAATGAATTGTTAATGATAATAAGACGAAGATGAATGGGTTGTCATCTTCTTCATTTTATGCAAAAATGGCAAGTTATCGACGGTGGGCGCGTAAAGTGAGATTTGAGGTTTTTAGAGAGAGAGAGAGAGCACCTTCTAGAGATTTGACCGATCGGATCATGGTTCTCGACTTTGAGCAAGAAGCAAAGTCAATCTACGCCGCGAGGGCTACTAAGAATCGATTTTGTGGAGCTCCACAATCTAAGAGGTAGGGACTTTTTCCATTAGGCATATTGGCTAAGAGCCATGTAAATGGTTAGAAATGTTCTAAGGCTTGTTTTAGCCGTAAACGCGCGTCTCTGGCAAGCTTGAACCGAGCGGAGAAAATTCCTATTTGTGCGGGCTAGCGAACAATGCCAACCTCGAGGGTTTCACCGCTCGCGTGAATAGTGACGGATTTTTCGTGTGTATTTTTAAGTGTGTTTAAGCAGATTCAAAATGAATTTCGTTAAAGTTGTTAATTAGTCCATGTGAGCTAATTTTGGGTGTTATTGACAATAGAATTTGCATAACATGATTTCATGATTTATCATGTTGGGTTAATATATATACATGTTTTATATTTTAGCATGACTATTTTGAATTGGCATAATGCATTCCATATGCACAAAACCAAATATTAAGTGTGTGCGCATGACATGAAATAAAACAAAACGAACGCCAGAAAGGAATTCGCTGATTTCTCAAGAATTGCCTGGAGGAGTCGCCCAACATCACTTTGATGAAGACTATGACCGCTGCCGCATTCAGCACTACCGAGGTAGTCCAATATTTTATCGACTTATAGTGAGTTTTTCGAGAATAAAAGCTTTTGTTTTGAAAACTGGATAATTTAGTCAGACGGCTTAGTATGTCCGAGAGTCTGAGACTTCAGACACGGTTCGGGGCATGTGACACCGAGCAGGTTCATGAAACTGGTTAATGCATTGTTTACAAGACATGTGCACTTAGGGTGGGGAGTAACCAGCAGAAATTTTCTCATCAGGGCTTTGCTCACCCTTTTTTGCCTAGGATCACCATTTCAGGTAATGTGGAGTGTACAGGAGGACGACGCCAATGAGGCCGTTTTGTAAGAAAGTCGATTGTGGCTTTGTATTATCTGGTATAAATATATTAGAATTGTACATTTTAATATATGTTGAATTAAGAGTAATTTAGACAACCTCTAACTCATGTAATATAGTTGGTTGATATTTTTGCATATTAAAGGCCCAAGCAATACGATTTATATTATTCTGCAGCATGTGGACTGGTGGTGGTCATTATAAACTCTTGTCAATGACAAAGCTTAGATTGTGAGCTCCCACAAAGGAGATCACTCGATGTGTGTGTCAAGGCCCGATATCCATTAGTGATTATGTGTGCTGGACGGGTTAACCGGACCCCGGTTTTGGGGCGCATGTCATTCACTAATTTTCTTTTTGGAAATTTTTTTTCCATTGTATCATGAATATCAATCCAAGTGTTATATTTACCTCACCAAAATAATAAAAATCTCTGTCTTACTTAATCTTGCTCCCATTGAAACAGAGAATCTTAGTCTTCAACATCAGACAAGATGACGCTTCATAAGCGCCCTACTAGACTAATAGATCCTATGGGCAGGTACGATGACATTTCAAAACGCTATCTTTTTTTAGAGCAGAAAACATGACACCCATAATAAGTGTCATGCTGAATATGTGAGCAATATTGACACTTATATAAGTCTTACTTATAACTATTTTTAACCTCGATGCTGTAAAAAAAGGTCATGTTCTTGAACACCTAAATTGATACTTATGATAAGCGTCATTATATAGAAGTGAGAAACAATAATACTCATAATTAGTGTCATCTTATAGAATTCAAGTGTCATCATCTATATACCATTAAACTTTAAAATTTTATCATCTTATTCTATTTGAAATTAATGAATTCTCAAATGGAATGTTGTAATTATAATTCGATGAGTGTGTAGTATTCCATAAACAATTAAAATATCAATGAAAAACCCTCATTCAATAAAGTATATATGTATTAAAGTAAGAATAGAGAACATTTGCTTTTACTATATTGAAAGTTAATTATAAGCATCACACAAAAGTGTTACAATCTCTCAACTCACATATTTTGTGTTGCATCTAATTGAACATTATGAATATATCTCAAAGTGCCAAAAGATTACACTTTCTCAGAGACGATGATTCATAAAACAATTAGAATAGTCACATATTAGGTTTAGACAAATAGTTAACAAAACAATTTTGTAAGTGAATGTTAGTACTACACAAAATTTCAAAATATCTACATACCCTGGAGATTTTTAAATTTACAACACCCTTCAAATTGTAGTATAGTCCTTTGTTGTATTTAGTTGAACATTTATCCATCACAGTACCCAAAAATATTGCATCTTACTTGTAGATGTTCAACCTAAAAATTATTAAAACCATAAACATATTAATATTAACCCATTGTTAAGAAAAACACATTTGCAGAAGGAAATATGTTTATACCATTTTTTAAAAATATTTACACACCATAAAGCTTTAAAATTTCACATACTAAGAAAAACAATTATCTGAATGAAGTATGTGTATACTAGTTTTATTTATTTAAATTTCTAATATATTTCTTCCATTGTGGTACATATCAAAATGTGTGCAACCATTGATATTCAGAAACTGAAAATTAGAAATTTTCAAAAAATTGTAAAATGATAATAATAATAATAAATTGTCATAATGGTTCAGGGAAGCTCAGAAAATTTTCAGATCTAGGATGACGAAACGAATCACACCAAGTAATCTTCGTCTCTCGTGAAATTAGTGACCCGTAAAAGTTTCACTTAATTTCAGACAAATGTAATATTTTACGATTTTCCGGGTTATATGCCACAATGATTTCAGACTTAGATTTTTACGAAAAATCTTGAAGTCAGAAATGACTTGAGTAAGTTCATTTAAAATAAAGAATTGAAATAAATAAAATTATTTTGGGTAGAAATGTATCCATACTAAAATAATATAGAACTCATGTATCCAAAATAATAATAATAATTATAATAATAATAATAATATTAATTAAAAAAAGTAAAAAAGGAGGAGGGCATTTGTTCGGAGGGAGAGAGAGCGCGTTAGGGAGAGATTTTTATTTTTTATTTTTTCTTTTCTTTGTTTTTCGATTTATGTGGAACGTGATCATGGTTTTCATCGGGTCAAGGCAAAGTCGATCCATGCGAGGGCTACGCGTGTATCAAAATCTTGGAGTTTCACAACCAGATCAGGTAAGGAATTTTCCTACTTATGTTATTTCTAGCTTAAAGGTCATTTAATGACTTGGGATTGGCTTAGAGGTCGTGAGGTACTTCCAAATTTCAGCCTGTAAAATTTGAGGAGGTAGAATTTTTAGGAATTTTCGACTATTTCTATTGGCCCGAAATAATTTCAGACTATTTTTGCATTACCAAGCAAATTTTCTGGATTAATTAGGGATAGTCCGGACAAGATTTTCGAGACTATTTTCGAGCAGTCCTGGATTGTGTTGAGATTTGGTTTTTGACCTGGACTGCGCCTTTGGTTTTCAGGGGTGTTTTGGTATTCAATACCCTGTGTGGCAAACCGTGAAGAGATAAGAGGTGCCCTGTTTTATCTGGGTCCGAGATTTGGGCCATTTTGTGGGTTATTGTTGTAAAATATTAAGAAACATGTTGTTGTGTGTAAAATCTCATTATATGTTATTGATGTATTAATACGATCGTAGGATGTCAATTATATGTAAAAAATTATAATTGTCCATGGTATGTAAATGTTTCATGTAGCACTCATATACATGTAACATGAAGGAAAATGCATTTGGCATTATACTTTATATGTACAAATTACATCGACTGTCGGGTGGGGTGCATATACATTGAGTATTCAATTGTCATTAATAGAAGGAGTTTGGTGACTCTTGACGACATTCAATAGTCTCACGAAGTTAAAAACATAAAAGAAATGTAATTAATATGTGTTATGGAGCAAGAAAGGACCGTTAACCCCTCGTGTGAAAAGCCCGAAATACGTGTAAGACCATGTGTAATTGAAAGTTATGTATGAGTGTAAGAATTCGCGACTTTGCCCCAAAAGTTCGCTTCAAAGCAAGATTATTGACGGTCATGTTTATCACATAGACTCGTGTTCGTGATAAGTGTTTGACTGACTCTCGGGATTTGCTGGCCCATTGGCACTCTGCATTTAGGTAATGGAGCCGTGATGGCTCGACATGGTCATTGGTAATGGCGGTGCTGATGGTTGTCACGGGCATTCGCTATGCATGTGAGACGATCTCCATTTAGTGACCGTGGATATATTAATAAATGACATATTGAGTAATGGAGCCAAGAAGGCCTGGTGATACGGGGGCATGGTGAGTTGAGTCCTCATTCATGCCATATAAATATCTGTGTGTATTACGTGTGCGTCTACTGATGTGTGTTTCATTGTGGCGACCATTGCATAAAATAAAGGGAGTAGCCCTCAGAGGGGAGATTATCACCACTGGCTTGGCCACCTCAGCTGGGGACCCCCTTCGCCATGTGGTGACAGTGGACGCTCCGACGCAGCCTGATTATGAAGAAGGTCGCCATGTGGCGTGATTTATGTAAAAGAATCGTAATTAAATTCTTTCGAAGCCAATGGAGCAAATAATAGTATGTAATATTGCAAGAGGGGTCGTGATCGACTCTTTATGGACTGCCATTAACTAAATTTCATATTTTTAATTTAGATACGAATTAATGGGTCCCGTAAAGGGACGAGATTGAGGTAAGCCTGCAGAACCATATTAGGAATGCTTTTACTTTAATATATGTTCCGTATAAGAGGTTGAAATAAACTTATTGATTTATCATATACAAAGTTGTATGTTTGCAAAAGCTTCGAACAAAGGAGACTCGCCTGATTTTTATGTGGAAATATGGATCTGATAAATGAGACAACCATGGGTAGTCGCAACCCAAATCCATAGGAATTCCACAAGTTGACGGGTTGTCAATGGCCCCCGGTTTAGGGTGTCACATGATCGATATTAAAAAACAATCAACAAGTATTTCCAATATATAAATTAATAAATTAAAATAATATGACATTATGTTGGATTATAGGTCATAAGAGGTAATTCAACATGCATAATGATTAATCTATGTCAATAGCATAACCTAATCCAGCTTACTTTTGTCGATTCCATTTCATCAGATACTTAAACTAAATTGTAGAAACATACACTATTTACTAAGTTCAATTCGACAATTTAACATCGTAATAAATGATTAACAATAATATAAGTTATGAGTTTAGTATAAACATTTGATGTGAGTTGGTTTATTAGCAATGATCTCTTTCACGCATTCATCACGTGTATACCCACATTCTCCTACACATTACCTAACTGTTCGAGCTATGCAGAAAAGTGGTCACCAATTGCAAAGACATATACTAAAACAATTTTATTTTAGTATCTAATTAAAGATGATGTAATAACCATTCATTTCCTAATTGTATGTAATGAATGAAGTGATTAAATAACATATAATGATATAAAGAAATATACTTACAAACACGCCTTCACCTGGGCTGGTTCCCTTGATGTTTCGTTTTTTCGAAGGGTTAATTCTAATTGTCTTACAAAAAATAAATGATGCTATTTAGACATTATGCAATGAAATAAATGATGTTACTTTAATACTTAATTTTCTACTTGGTCGGTTTACTTTTGCCGTGAAGATATTTGTGCAATATATCTATTATTTTGAACTTTCTAATATGGATGTTTAATGCTGAACACTTGAGAGTGCTCAGGAACATATGTTAAACACTCTTTAAGAGGTTTCCTCAAATATGTCTAGGAAAACATATATATATATATATATATATATATATATATATATATATATATATATATATATATATATATATACTTAGAAGTTCTTCCTTCGTTTCCCTTCAACTTCTTTCTTTGCTTACACAATCCCCAAATATGATTCCCTAAATTATTTAAAAACAAAAATACCACACAAAGGACTTAGAGTCTCTTATTCTTTGACCGGGGAGACCCATGATCTTCTCCTTTCTTTTCTCTTCTCACAAACCAAGGAGAGGCACCCTTCTTTATAGGAAAATGAGGTATTTTTCCCTACTGCCCATTTCAATGTGGGATTGTCTCCACACAAAGAAAGAAAGACATTCTAAGCCCTAAATTTGAGGTTCTACAATATGGAAGAGCCAAAAATATTAAATATTTTAATTATTTAAAATTGTAAGGTTAATGTTAGTAGATTAAATACTACTATATATATATATATATAGGTGTATATATAGAGCATATATATAATGTTTGCCTATGGGAAACATGCCAAAGTCCACTACAAGTTAAATGTTAAAAATGTCACTTTTAAGGCAGATATATACAAGATCACGCCTCATAAGCCGCCCCTACTAGACAAGATCTGGGGGTGGAAGCTCTGTAAGTACCATATTTCCTTTAAACGTCATATTTTTGTATATTTTAAAAATATGACACCCATAATAAGTGTCATCATGTTGGACATGTGAGCAATATTGACACTTATATAAGTCTTACTTGTAACTACTTTTAACCTCGATGCTGTAAAAAAACGTCATGTTCTTAGAAACACTAAATTGATACTTGCGATATTAAGCAAGGTTAAAATATCGGTTTCAAATCTGGATATATCTAAGATTGTATTTTAAAGATATATATCGATCATATTGAGATATATCGTGGATATTTTTACATGAATATCGATATATCGATACTCAACAAAAAATACTTAAAATTACAGAAATACTTTGTAAAAGTGTAAAAACTACGATAATAATCAAATATACAATTTGAAATTACATTGCAATGGTCTTTTTTTTATTTTTGAAAAATTTTGTAATGGTCTTTTGAAACCAAAATGAAAATCGATGTAGCTCAATTGCAACATTGAAACATACCTTAAATAAAATAAACATAATAATGAAAATCCTGAACACCAAGAATTTACTAAAAATTCTTATCGTAGAGAGAGAGAGTAGGATCAACAAGAATGGATGAGCTGATAAGAAACCAGCATTTAAGGCTACGAGACTTTGAGTCAACCTAGCCATTTTGGTCAAAAAGCCATTGTTTAAATTAGCTACTCACGACCATCTTCCTGATCAACCAACAAGATCCTCATTCAACCAACGTTATAAATCATTTATGCCCATTGATAAAAATCGCTCAGACAAACCATTTGTCACTATAGGTCCTGCTGGAGAGACATTGCCATTTTTCTATGATTTACAATATCCATGAGATCCTCGAGATTTTCCTCCGATATATCATCTACATTTTCCATATATACCGCCACAATGCATATAAACTTACAGTGAACATCGCCACGTTCCACACGCCCGATTTCTAGCTTCCACAATATCGCTGGGATATATCATTGTCTTACCGATATATTGGCGATATTGTATGATTTTGTCCGATTTTTCCTTCAATCGACTATCATCATCGATATCTTGCTCCGGATGGATCGACATCTAAAGATCGACTATGGCATCATTTTATATCAAAGAGCATTCTAAACACTCTGGGCTGATAAGCCGTTGATATATAGAAGTGAGAAACAATACCATAATTAGTTTCATCTTATGGAATTTCATGTCATCATCTATAAACCACACAAACTTATAAATGTACTTCATCTTGGCACACAGCTCACCCCATGAAAACAACTCTTGTTGCAAAATTGTTAGTACTACACAAATTTTCAAAATATCTGTGACGCCTTAAAACCCTGGGGTCCGTTGACTACCCGTCAACCCAACACTCGTGAATGCCCAAGCGACTGACATTTTCACGAAATCGGGCGTAGTCTTCTTGTAATGAGCTCTACCCAAATACAAAAACCCCATAAACCTCGTCCCAAATGTTCCAATATAATACCACATTAAAACGCTACTTGGGCTCATAAACCAATACTCATAATAATGTATGGTATGTCCAACTATTCAACCATAGTTCAAGAGTTCAAATTTTTACTTTATGCCGTCAAATATATATATTAAAATTGAAAAATAACTCCTGGACACAATACATCATAACCCAAAGCCACAATCCCATTTTCTTCTAAACCCAGTCTCAGACTCCAGCCGTCCCTCACTCCCCCGCACCAAAATAATATCCCTCTGACAAGGTGAGCTAATGCTCAAGAGTGGAATCAACACTCCCAAGTGGGCATACTTCACCTATGCAAATGCAATGCTCCAAATGAACACACATCTGCCAAATGCATGATCCTATCGAATGTCTAACTGATCATCTTGTAAAATTCCAGTCCTCATCGATTCTCTCACACTCGCCACTTATCCCTGTATGAGAATTATTATATGTTTATTTGTGACAACCTCTCCGGGCGTATATATATCAATTTTCACGCCTCCGACGATTGATATTATTTATGGACTATCCGGCGTAATCAATGCCCACGATTGATATTTTTCAGATGGACTACCCTCCAATCTCAATATTTTTGCTTTAGTTTTAGACAACCTCCAAACCATTTTCTAGACTTTAACTTTCATGCACTACTCCTACCGTCCTAGGGTGTCCTTGAAGGGCATATGAACGTGCTTATGCCAATTTATTATACTATAACACATGCAAATATATAAACATGGCTATATTCACATAAAAATTAAATCACACAATCATGTTATGTAATTTTCATTTCATCACATCAAAATTAGGCTTCATTTGGAAGATGATCAAACACGAGCACTTTACTGAACGCCTCACCAAACATATTAATTCACAAAAATTATTCTCGAGAACACCGCCGTGGAACCTCGTTAATATTCCCGAAAATCATTAAATCATCCGCTCAATTTAGTGAACTCCAGTTTCACGGCCATTTCCTACTTATTCCAATCAATACATGCATCAACACACAAACGCGACAATTAATCCACACCTAAATCAGCCGTGACAATAATGGTCGCTCCATTATGGTTTCAAAATTATATCAATCTCGTCCCAAGTTTGGGACTCATCAAACGCCATCTGGCTACCCTCAAGCTCAATCGAAACATTGAAAAACATCAACAAAAGGTAAACTGCAAGTGGAGAAACCTACCCCTGGAAGGAGTTTGTCAAAACTCCTCAAAACTCGGAGCTCACGAGTAGGAACCTCATTGCAGAGCACCTTCCTCTTCGGCCAAGAATTCCAAACCCGGCCGGATTGGTTTAAAACTAGAGAGAGAGAAAAATGTCTCTCTAAAAATAAATGAGAAATCAAGCTGCTCCCCTCGCTTCTCAGCCCACGACCGCCTTCTCCTTTTTGTGAAGAGATAACACTATTGGACATTTTGTCCTTTAAGGTCATTTAAATCATTTTCATTAATGACCCTTTTATCCTCTTTCTCCCGCTTTCGATATCTCAGACTATCTCCGACCATTCCATTTCATCATTTCACTATGCCAATTATGACATGAGCACGCGAGATGTGATTTCGTCAGATCGAAACATTTTACGGTGACTAAACGCGATGCCTCGAAAAACGCGGTAATTCTAAACGTTCTGAATTAACAAAATTTAATGCATAGCCAGATTCCTCATGACGATTTAACAAGAATTGAGTTTTATTATCCAAGATCCAGAGAATAAATTTCAAAATTTTAATCAAAATTGTAATTTTAACCAAAATTACGATTTTAATTTCTTTTCCGTAATCGAATTTCTGATCTTACATTCTCCCTCTGAAAAGGAATCTTTTCATATGAAATTCAGATTAATTATTAATTACTCACATGCATATAACGTACTTACCATGATGTAAACAATATTTAAATCTTAAACTAATTAAACCAATGCAGACTCTACAATTAAACAAGAAGGGATAGTGGACTCGGATCTGTCCCCTCGCGCCCAAAACGACTCCGAGGGTAAATTATTACAAACATCAATCGTTTTGCATTGCCCAATTGATATACATAATTCGAGGGAAAGAGTCGTCCATACAATAAATAAATCAGTCGGAGACGGCCCAATTGATGTATATGTAATTTGAGGGTTGTCCACAATAATAATTCTTTACACGAGTCAAAGAGGTGAGGAGTCGTGAGGACTCACTAGATGATCAATAGATATCTTCAAGGCAGATCACACTGCTTCAATGTGTTTGAGTATCGGGAGTTACTGTACTGCACTGGTGGAGTAGCCCACAGGTGGATTCCATCACTGCACAGTCACCCCTGGTCTCCCAGGAGCATTATTCAGAGTGGTACGTGAGCGTATGAGGATCAACATTCCCAGAGGATCAGAGGTTTAGAAGAAAGCCATTTTCTTTGGCTATGATGTATTACATGTATTAGAATTGTTTAATTTTAATATATGTTGTATAAGAGTAAAATTGAACTCTCGAATCCAAGTGATTGATAGCTGGATATATGGCGCACATTGTTACGAAAATATCGTTTCATGAGCCCGCGCCGCTTTTAATCGTATAGACTGCTATACTGGGCCGTTTGGAACAGGGCCTTTGCTGCAAGTTTTGGTATTTTGCAGAGCTCCCAGACAAAGCGACTCTGCCCGATTTTCGCGGAAAATGTCGGTCGCCTGATTACGAGTATTCCGCCGGTCATTTAGTCAACTTAATCTGCTCTCGGGGCGCCAATATCTACACATACCATGATGCTTTAGAATTCCACGCATTTCTTCAAATTCGTAGTATAGTCATTTGTTGTACTTAGTTGGAACATTTATCCTTCATAGTGCCAAAAATATTGCATCTTACTTGTAGATGTCTAACTCCTGTAAAAAATGATAAACCCACAAACATAGTAGTATTGACCTATTGTTAAGAAAAACACATTCGCAAAAGTAAATATGTTTATACCAGTTTTTAAAATATTTACACACCATGAAACTTTAAAATTTCACATACCAAAAAAAACAATTATCTAAATGAAATATGTGTATACTAGTTTTATTTATTTAAATTTCTAATATATTTCTTCAATTGTAGTAAATATCAAAATGTGTGCAACCAATGAATGATCGATATTAAAAAAAATCAACTACTATTTTTAATATATAAATTAATAAATTAAAATAATATGACATTATATTAGATTATAGATCATAAGAGGTGCCTTTCAACATGCATAATTATTAACTGTCATTAGTATAACCCAATCTGAGCAAATTTCATTGAACTTCATTTCATTATATGATTTCCTCCGATTAAACAAAATTAGAGAAACATACACTATTTGCTAAGTTCAATTGACAATTTAAATACTACAATAAAACTACTATCAATAATATAAGTTGAGTTTAGTATAAATCTTTGATGTGACTTGGTTTGGATTGCGATGATCTATTTCACGTATCTCATCATGTGATACCCATATTCTACATTACCCAACTGTTTCGAGCTATGTGGGAAAAGTATCAACAATTGCAACATATACTAAAACAATGTTATTTTAGTATCTAATTACAGATGATGTAATAACCATTCATTTCCTAATTGTATGCAATGAATGAAGTGATTAAACAATACATAATGATATAAAGAAATAAGTACTTACAAACACCTTCACCCAAGTTGGTTCCCTCTTTGATGTTTTCTATTTTTCTGGAGGGTTAATTTTAATTACTCTACAAAAAATAAATGATGTTATTTAAACATTATGCATTGCACTAAATTGAAAAGATTTTACCTTATATGTTGTTAACTATGAGCACCCCAACCCTCTACTATGGTGGTGTCATGCCACCCACATCAAATCCTCGTAGATTACTTCTAACGACTAAATTCCCCTGAAATGGCCGTATTTAACTAACTGAATACCGTATTTTTTTTTCTTTTTCTAACTTGTGATTTGCTAAAATCTCGGCAGCATATAAGCTGCATAAAGGATATGTTCAAATTCCTGTTTACACAATTTACACTTTTCCAAATATGGAAACTAGCAACGTTCTTCCAAAAGAGCCTCAGACTCAACACATTTTCACAAAACTACATTATGTACATACATATACTCCACTATACAATTTCAAAGTATTTCCTTACAAAAGATTGTTTACACAACACGTCCCAAGAGTCGGGAGAATCCTACTATGCTCCAGCGTCAAGTCGTACTTTGTACTTGGAAAATATTTTTAAAAAGCAGGGAAAATAATGAGCTAAGCAGGCTCGAGTAGAGTATATCTTTATAAAATGTTTGCTTTTAAAATATCTCAAAGCGTAAAACTATCTTTTTCAACACATTTCTAGAAACCTTGCTTGCTTTGCTTTAAAAGTTTCACTTTATCTGCTTTAAAAGTTTATAAACTTTCATAAGCAGCGGGAGCTTGAAGCCATTTGCTTGCTTTAAACATTTCCATAATACGGAGGCTGGGCTCCAATAGATTTGCTTTAAAAATTTATAAACACTTTTCATAAACACGGGAGCACAGGCTCAGCCATTACAGCTTCAAAATTTCTAAAACATTTCCATAACACGAGCACAGGCTCAGCAGGTACACCAGTGGTTGATTTTTCAAAACTATATGGAAAATGTGGTAAATCAAGATCAACCACTGAAGGCCTTTCTTGCTTGCTGTACCTTAGTGAACATGGGAGCCTGACATCGATCATGACGGTGGAAGGACCTGGGTCCATATCACCTAGGTGGAAGAGCCTTGGCTCAATTCCCCTTTTTCCGGTAAATATGGTGGCCTTGGCTCACCATAATCTAGCTAGCGTGCTAACCCTATATACTCTAGTACGTGCCATGGTCTCCTTTAAATGCCATGATGCATGAACTAAGTTCTTGAATGGGACCAAATCTAAAAATATGAGACAAATATCCTAACACCACCGTGCACGTCTGAATACCTCTGTGGTATGTTTGCCAAGCTAAGGGGATTTTCACGTGGGACATTTTATAAAATATACTTTGCTTGTTGCTCTTTGAAATATGGTTTTACAACTCAAAACCATTGCCTTTACTTTTAAAAGTATCGGGTTGAATACATCAAAACCATTTACTTGTTTCTTTTCATATACTTCAGTTTCAAATCAAAATATTATTTACATATAAATATTTGTTTGCTTTAAATGTGGTTTAAATCAAAACCGTAAATGCAATGTGGCGTTGCAATATACACTAGTATTTGGAAAATAGGTTTAGAACACTCACCTTTCCACTTACACAACTTGAGCACGACTCCACAACTTTCCCGCCTTTGCTTTTAGCCTACTCACTCAGAATACGAACACGTGTCGATCTACGTGTGGCGTATTACTTAGCATTACTTCACACATGCAAGTCACTTTAAGTAGCAACACTTAGTCCCATAAATTCAAAGCTTGTGAGGTAAACTACGTTTTTCATTGAGTTCCAATCTTCTTTAAACCTCTCTTAATCATTGAGTAAGGTTCCAATACTATCGGTGTATGATTTTGGGCTTAACTATGCGAAATCACCAAAATCTTGGCTTTTGGACACTGTGGTACCGGTACCACTATGTGGTATCACTTGTCTTGGTACCGGTACCAAATGGGTTCTGTATGGTGGTATCGGTACCACCCTATTTAATCTGGGAGTACCACACAAATCAGTTTGCCCAAAAATCTTTGCTTTTGCCCTCTTTGATACCATTTTCTTCATGTGACTTCTCCATTCCTTAATACCTCAAAAACCAACATGGAATTCATCCAAAACCACACACTTAACACTTGTATTGGTGGTTTGGAAACCTATTATATTATTCCTAAGTAAAATTTTAAAGAATTCAACTAGGTCCACTGAACTCTCCCAAAAAACCCATATAAATAGAAGGATTCCATGTTCATTTCATACCAATTAGAGGTTTTACCACATAACTTTCTTGATTCCAAAGTTTGGTGATCTCTCCACAAAACCCTAGAAAAAGGAGGAACTAATCTCCATACCAAAACCCTATAAATCCAATACAAATAATTCCAATACAAAAACATACCTTATTTCTTTGTAACTATATTCACCTTCTTATCATATTATCATATTCTCCCTTTTTCTCCTCCAACCATGAAGCCCTAGCCAAAATGAGACCAAGAATGATTCATTTTATCTCATCTCCTTTTCTCTCTCAAGTTTCCTTTAATTACAAATATGTCCTCAATCACTTTAATATTGCAAATTAACTTATGTTATTTTCATTTTGGCATACCATCTTCTAAAATTATGGCTTTCATATCCTTTTTGGGAATTCACAACTTTACCCTTCTTCTAGTACGACATTCCGGGTTCAATAAATTTATCATTTCACAATTTCGTCATGAACAACAACTCCCAAAAATATTACAATGACACTTGGTGCACTATGTACCCTACGGTTACTAAATGCAATTACACCTTCTCGGAGACGAGGATATTACAAATCCTCCCTCCTTTAGAACATTTAGGTCCTCGAAATGAACAAACTAAAGTCGAAAAGGAAAGAAAGTACCTCATTCGGAAAATAATTGAGGGATCTGTGAGTATATGGGCCTCGGCTCTAAGTAAGTTCTACATCCTCCCTCTCATGATTCTTCTGGGACTCCCAACGAAGGAATCTTATATAAACACCTATTCCTTGCGATCTAAAATCTGCAGACCTGTTTCTCTCATAGTCAGCAGATTCTCCTTTATCGCCTTGTTTGCTCTTTCAACACATGTGAAGGATCTAGGATCTTTCCTTAACTGACTACATGAATCTGTGTCATGATCATCAATATAGAGTGCTAGCACAGCAGCTCTTGGTCCCACCATGCTCTGTCTCATAAGGTCAAATCTTGGACTAAAGCACTTGCAAACTTCCAGAATCTCGAAGCCTGTCTTCCAAGGGAAATCTTCAAAAAAGACCATGTCCACATCTCGGGTGAGTCTTTGCGACGGTTGTCCGCATAACTTTTATGTCTATCTCTTGCTATCTTTAAGTTACATGAACAACTTTCACTTTCTCTGAAGTGATCTGCACTAATTAAGATTCTGGTCTGTTCTCTCACCAACCTCGGCCGGCTGCTGCCAGTCCTACATTTCTGCCATCAAGTCACCTCAGAATGGACCATCCTACATGCGGCTGATAGTACATTGTTGTAGGCGGGCTCCATCAGTGCTAAATAAGTATCCCAACTCCCCTTGAATTCCATCACACAAGCTCTCGGCCCTTATCCTCTAACGTCACAGATGGTCCTCTACGGCAGCCATCCCGTCGAGAGGACGAAATCTTTGTCTTTGAAATGTAGGCGAGTACCTAAAGCTATTTGCAAACTAAGTACGAAACACGGATGTGAACACAGGGTCTCGATATAGAAAATATTGGCTGGAACCCCATGAAGTCTCACTATCTCATCCATACAAGCTGGAGCCAACTTTCCAAGAATCCTCGACATTAGCGCGAAAATGGCCCGATTTCATCAATCGATCAACTATCACCCGCTTCAGCATCATCTTGTCTCGATGTGAAGACTGTCACAAAATCCATAGTGATCTACTCCCTATTCCAGTCTCCCATTTCCATCTTTGGAATAGAATCTTCAACATCTTCCCTACGGGCCTACGATGTTCTGCCTTCTGTGCTGGAGTTAGGCATGAGAGACGAAACTTGATCTCTTTCTTGACTCCCATTCCACAATGATAATGTTTCAAAGTCATACATCTTAGGTACACTGATTACACTAGCATCATGAGAGATAAGATATCGACTATTATAATCATCTCTTCTTTCGTCATATAAGCACACATTCTCTGGCGCATATACTATCATGTAAATCATCTCTAATTTGAAACTCACTTTCTTTCCTTTTATCTCTTCCTTAAAAGCTTAATCATTTGTAGATCTCTTGGCCCATACTGCTAGAATGTGATCCACTAGGAAGAATCTAACATAAATGTAGCTAACAGCTCCTGATCTCAGCCTTTAATATCACCCCTAAAGCAAATGAATCCACCACTTGATGGAAGAGAACTGATCTCATATAGAGACAGAGGCTCTCAAATTACTTCCCTTTCGAGGCATGCGCTCGACATTGAAAAGCACTCTGGATGGTACTCAATATTATAGTTGTAGTCCTTAATCCAGCTCAATGCATCTTCTTTGCCTTGGGTTTAACTCTTTTGGTGAAAATATGTTGAACTGATCACATAAAGATCACGCAAGGAACACCATATAAGTAATGTCTCCGCTTCTTCCAGGCAAACCACGGTATTTGCAATCACAAGTCGTGTGGGTAATTCTCCTCATGCTTCTTTAGTTGTCTAGAGGCATATGCAATCACCCTATCATTATGCATCAAAACACAACCAAGGCCTTGCCGTGAAGCATCACTTGTAAACCTCAGAACCCATCTCTCCATTGGTAGCTAAAAGCCCCGGAGCTGAGTCAATCTACCCTTGACTCCTCGAGAAAGGCTGCCTTTACTTGAGCATCCACCAGTCATGCTGACATCTTTCCTTGTCGGCTTGCTCAGTCGTACATATCTGAAAACCCTAAACAGCTACTGTAATACCCGGCTAAACTAAGGAAGCTTAGGCCTCGACACATTCTTTGGTGGTTTCAAATTTACCCACGGCTTATTTTCTAAGGATCCACCTCCTTACATATTTGAGATCACATGACTGGGAATGTCTTACTAATCAGCTAAAGCGCACTTGCTCAACTTGGCATACAAGCGTAACCATAGGTCTCTGCTAGTCTCAGGTGCTCTGAATGTTCCTCTAGGCTACCTAAATACACTAGGATATCATCGATAAAATTATAAGTGAACTATCCAAATCACAATTTGGAATGCAGGTTCATCAAATCCATAAAGCGCTGGGGCATTAGACAGCCAGCGACATCACCGAGAAACTCATAATGTCCTTATCGTGCATTCAAGATAAGTCTTAGGAACATCACCCTCCTGCACCCTCAACTGATGATACCCCGACCTCAAGTCTATCTTGGAGTATACTCGAGACCCTTGGAGTTGATCGAATAAATCATCGATCCTAAGGAGTGGATACTAATTGCGGATGGTAACTGCATTTATTTTTGTAATCATGCACAGCATAAACTCCATCTTTCTTTTCACGGTGTACAGGGCTCCCCATGGGGTGTGCAGTCGAATGAGATCCTTACTTAACAATTCTTCTAGAATTTCAGGCCTTAAAACCACTTAACTCTGCAGGGCCCATCCTGTCTGGAAGGAATGAAGTAGTTCAGTCCTGGGATCAATCAGCTAGTGGAACTCCCTCTCTTTTTGGAGGTAATCCTGCAATATCATCTGGGAACTCTCTAACAACTGGAATCTCATCCACCATAGCTCCTCCTTGTCTGCCACGCCAAGCAGATATTACAATGTATACTATATTGCGACATTTTTACTCTGTTGCTATGGTGGAGATCATATTGAAAGATAACTCTCTGCGTATTCCCCTAAACTTTACCTACAATTTCCCTGGCCTATGCAACTTTACCTCCTTTTTATAACAATCTAATGTGGCTCTATGGCGAGAACTGACCCGATTCATCTCTGGGAACCACATCGAGTCCCTCATATCTAAAGCTACGAGATCCAGAGACTCCTGTCCCCAATCGAACTCTACTATCTCGGACTACTGTAGAATAATGGATCTCAATTTGGAGGAAGCTCTCATACAACCCTCTAATGGTTGGGTCTCTGTCACAGACGATCTAAGGCTTGAGTCTGAATGAATCGTGAAACTCAGAGTCCACTAATGTATATGCGTATGATAAGGATAGAAATAATACCGGTGACCCACATCTAGAGGCGCATCCGCATCTTCTTGAGTCACGACGCAAACTACGGCTTGAGTGCGAGACTCTGTCTGCGTAGCCAGGGCACTACCTCTTGCCTGCCACAGTCGCCTCTACCTGCGTTTTGCCTGAGGCCCTCTACTTGAGGGAAACCTCTCCACACGAGGGCTGCCGAGTGCTCACCTCTGATGTGCTGGGAGTATCTAGGCTAGCTACGATGTCTCTTGCACTAATTAATTGAGGAGCACTCCTAATGGAAATGGCCTTCACGGCCCGCAGTGGAAACCTACGTACTATATCTCTTACACTCCTCATGGTGTCGCCTTTGACACATATAATGGGACGGGAGGGAATACTCGAGAGGTGCCCACTTTGCCTAATAGCCAGGGCCTCAGATCCACGACTAGAGATAGCTCACGGCCTGCACCTCGGCCTGCAACCTCCGCCTTGCTTCTCTCTATTATGCGGCCCGGAGCTGCATTTGGGGATGTGCTAGTGCACTCCGCACACTCTGCTACTTTGATACATAGCCGTAATTGCTGCTCCAGCTCTCGAGGCGGCCTCAACTAAGTCCCCAAATATGATACGAGACACGAGACAAATGCACTCTGATCCGGTGTTGTAATCCTGCCTAAAACCTTTTACACTTCAGGACTTCATCCGGCAGATATATGGAACCAATCGACTAGTTAAAGAACCTCTTCTCATATTCCTAATCTTGACATGTTCTTAATAATCACGAAGAACTCCTCAATTTTCGAATCCTTATGACTTTGAGGAAATAACCTATCAATGAACTCTTGCTGAAATTGGTCCCATGATATGCCATGGAGATACCTCTATCCACGGCATCTACCAAATCTAATACATCTTCCATCAGAAAATTGGAAAACAAGACTCTCTGCTCATCCGTGCAGCCCATAACTTTGTAAACCTTGTTTACTCGGTCTAGCCATAATTAGGCGGCCTCTGGATCACCATTGCTGTCATATGGCTTGGCGCCCAGCTTCTGCGCTCTCTTTATAGATCTTCCAGGTTCTTTTAGAACCTCTCTAGGTGGTGGTGGAGGATGTGACGTGTGGTCCCGTATGGCCACTATCACAGACAATACGTGCCACTGCTCTGAAGTAAACAATCCACGGCATGAGGCTCCTTCGTGCGGATGGTCCAAGCTGACTTCTTGGAGGCTGATTCATAGAGGTGGTAGTGGAACCAACTACGTGCTCATCTCTCTCAAGTACTACAGGACGCTCGGAAACCTCTGGAATGACTCTCCTAGGACGACCTCTACGTCCTCTGCCTGACATAATGCTGTATTTGTAAAAATCAACTGTTTAATACTTTGAAACACCTCATATGTATGTACTTTGAGTTTGAAAATGCATGGTTTCTAGTAGTGTAAAATCATGTATACGAAAACTACGGGGCTTAATAAAACAGGTTTCCTAAGACTCTGCTCTGATACCACGTTGTCGTGGTATCATATCTCCTCAAGCCTTAAGTTATCGTATACTTATGCTCTTACTCTGCGTTGACACACCCCGCCCCTACTAGCGCGGGTGTCTGTAGCTACAAATCCCAGTAGATTACTTAACTACTAGAAATTCCTGTGAAGCGAAGCCGTGTTGCTTGTTGAATACTCGTATAAAATTTTTTCTTTTTCTAACTTGTGATTTGCTAAAATCTCGGCAGCATATCAGCTGCATAAAGGATATGTTCAAATTCACATTTACCTGATTTACACTTTTCAAATATGGCAATATGACGTTCTTCCAAAAGAGCCTCAGACTTAACACATTTTCACAAAACTACATTATGTACATACATATACTCCACTATACAATTTCAAAGTATTTCCTTACAAAAGATTGTTTACACAACACTGATATTAAAGTCAGGAGAATCCTACTATGCTCCAGCGTCCGTCGTGCACATGCACGGAAAATAGTTTTTAAGCGAGAGAAAATAATAGGCTAAGCAGGCTCGGTGAGAATATGCTTTATAAAATGTTTAGCACTACAGAAAATATCTCAAAGCTAGCCAAACTATCTTTTGAACATTTTCGAAACCTTGCTTGCTTTGCTTTAAAAGTTTCTAGAACTTTTCATACTTGCTTTAAAAAGTTTATAAAACTTTTCATAAACACGGGAGCCTAAGCTTCGACCGCTTGCTTTAAATATTTCATAAACACTGGAGCTTGGGCTCAACCATTTGCTTTAAAAATTGATAAAACACTTTTCATAAACATGGGAGCCTGGGCTTAACCATTGGCTTTAAAATTTCTAAAACAATTCATAACACGGGAGCCTAGGCTTCGACCAGTCACCACCCGATCAGTTGATTTTCAAAGCGTATGGAAAATGTGGCAAATCAAGATCAACCACTGGAGGCCTTTCTTGCTTGCTGTACCCTAGTAAACACGGGAGCCAGGGCATCGACCGTGCCGGTGGAAGGACCTGGGTCCACATCACCTAGGTGGAAGAGCCTTATCTCAATTGCCCTTTTTTTCCTATTAATATGGTGGCCTTGGCTCACTATAATCTAGCTAGCGCGCTAACCTTATATACACCAGTACGTGCCACGATCTCCTTTAAATGCCATGATGCATGAACTAAGTTTGCCGACCAGGCAAATCTAAAATGCATGAATGATATCCTAACACCACCGTGCACGTACGGAATACCTCTTACCGGTATGCTTGCTTAAAACTAAGGATTTTCGTTAGGCCTGTTTTATAAAATATCCTTTGCTTGCTTGCTCTTTGAAATATGGTTTTACAACTCAAAACCATTACTTGCTTTCTTTTTTAAAAGTATGGTTGAATATATCAAAACCATTACTTGTTTTCTTTTCATATATGTTTTAAATCAAAACCATTGTTTGCTTGCTAAACTCATTGCTTGCTTTAAAATATGGTTTACAATCAAAACCATTAAATACCAGCGTAAAACAGTTTATAATAATACACTAGTATTTGGAAAATAGGTTTAGAACACTCACCTTTCCACTTACATAGCAAGCCCAGGCTCCTGACTTTCATATTTCTTTTAGCCTACACACTCAAACGAATACAGCGAACACATTAGTCGCCTACATGTAGCGTAACGTACTTCACATGCAAGTCACTTTTAGTAACTAACACTTAGTCCCACTCAATTCGCTTGCGCGGCGAGGTACACTACGTTTTTCATTGAGTTCCAATCTTCTTTGAACCTCTCTAAATCATTGAGTAAGGTTCCTATACTATCGGTGTATGATTTTGGGCTTAACTATGCGAAATCCCCGCAAATGCAGGCTTTTGGACACTGTGAATGCGGTACTGTTTGTACAGGTACCAAACACATTAATATGGTATCTTAGAGTACCACCCTCGTAGTTTTAAAAAATGCTGCTTTTTGCCCTCTTTGATACCATTTTTCTTCATACAACTTCTCCATTCCTTAATACCTCAAAAACCAACATAGGTCATCAGTGCACTTAACATATATATGAGTGGTTTTGGGAGAGCTTATAATAAAGCCTAGTGTTAAAGATTTGAGCCTAAGGTCCACCAATTCCTACAAAAACCATATAAATAGAAGGATTCCATGTTCATTTCATACCAATTAGGGTTTTACCCACATAACTTCAACAATTCTAGGGTTTGAGTGATCTCTCCACAAAACCCTAGAAAAGAACAATCTCATACCAAAACCTAAATCGATACAAATAATTCAGTAAAAAAACATACCTTATTTTCTTCCCGCTACTTCTCCTTCTTCTTAACACCCTGCTGGCCTCTCTTCTTCTCCCTTTTCTCCTCCAACCGTGAAGCCCTAGCCAAAAATGAGACCAAAATGAAATTTGTTTGTCTCATCTCCTTTATATAATCTCAAGTTTCCTTTAATTACAAATAGGTCCTCAATCACTTGAATATTGCAAATGAACTTATGTTAGTTTCATTTTGGCATACCATCTTCTCAAATTATGGCTTTCATATCCTTCTTGGGAATTTGCAACTTTACCCTTCTTCTAGTACGACATTCAGTTCATCAATTTATCATTCACAATTTCGTCTTGAACAACAACTCCCAAAAAATATTCTGATGACACTTGGTGCACTATGTGCCTACGGTTACTCGTGCATTACACGCTACTCGGGGCCCAGGATGTTACACTATGTCCTTCAAATCATTATGGTTGACAGAGTCACATTTGAATCAAGATAATATGCAATCATTCTCCTTAATCTCAAGTACCACTAAGACACAGTGGAAACTAAAGAAAAAATAAAAATATTAAATTTGGTAAGAAATTGTCCCCGAATATTAATACATCATAATACTCACTATACATCATATTAACATTTAAGATAAAATATTACTTTAGATTGTATGGAATAAACATATATTCAGCACGTCTTATATTCTTTAATCGATAAAGTAATAATCCTTGACTATTCTCTTTGTTCCCTCTCCCGTTCTAGGATTTTGAAATCCAATGTTGAATTTGACAAGGCATATCTCATTCAATATATTTGTACATAAATCAATTTCTATACAAATTACTGGTGAATACTACATAACAAGTTAACAATAATCATTATAAGTTACTAGCAATTCACTTTTTATGTAAAGAATCATAAAATATCTTACCAGTTATAAAATAAGATGCAATTAGATGACACTTCTGTTGATGATATAATCATGTCCATATCTTTTTTCATTAGGAAAGTCTTGAAACTTCCACCAAAAAACATCATCAAGGAAGTCTATATAGTGTACTATTGCATTAGTCAACATAAGATCACCATATCTACATCATCCTGTATGTCATTGATACTAGACATGACATGAGCATCATCTACTGTCAGAGGAACCAACACCTATATATAGCACTTAGGGACGGTCATGCTTTTAGGAGAGTTGTGAGGTTTAAGGAGAATTGGTCTTTTGACATTGTATAGCTTGGTCTAACAAGAGGTCATGGTTATAAAATCTCTTTCTGTAATTTGAACATTTGATCATTTTAACCTCATTTGTTTATTTAAAAGTTTATATATGACTTTTTTTGATTTGTTTGACATTCCACATGTGGGTATGAGGCCAACGAGGAATTGGACATGCCAGGCTTTCCATGTACAAACTTACTTAGAGTGAGAATTGGTAAACCCACCAGTATCATCGTCACCTGCAATACTAGCACTTAGGAACGGTGGTGCTAGTGCCATATAAACGCTTAGATGGAATAAACCTCACCTAATTAAACATCACGTAATCATACATGATATCCAATCTTTAACTGAAGTGAAATATTGAGATGTAGACACCTAATTAAGCATAACCTCGCTACCTAAACTCCCATAATTTTTGTTTGACAATCTCACAAGCATGTACCAAGCATATAGAGATATACCTTTACTTCATTTCAAGACAAGGTCCTTTTACAGCAAATCAGTATTGAATATATTTCCCCCACGGCTAGCTCAATTGGCTAACATATTAATTCACTGCCCATGATGTAAACAAGGGAGAGTTCTAGTAATATGAAACGACTAGCGCCTTGTTCATCCATTTTCTTTGTCCTCTAACAATACATAACTTTCTACTTCGTCGGTTTACTTTTACCGAGATGATATTTGTGCAGTATATCTACTATTTTAAAATTTCTAATATGGATGTTTAATGTTGAACACTTAAAGTGTCCTGGGAACATCGTTAAACACTTTAAAGAGAGTTTTTAGTACTCTAATGCCAAATAATCCCTAAAATATTTGAAACCTTAGTATTGAACATTTTAAATAGTGTTCACCCCTGAAAGCTCAAAACGGTAGTAAGTGTATTGATGTAATATTATTTGTAAAAATTCGACTATTTTGCTAAAAGTGCGAACAACTTCTGCAAACTATACTTGTATGCATCTCTAAGCCACAATTTATTTCTTGCTAACTTGTATGTGCATATATACAGAACCCTAAGCCCAACAGGTGCAAAATGTGGCGTCATGAGACAGACTCAGAGCCTCATGTCTTTCTGGGTACTCTTGTGGTTCCATCATAAACACCCTTTCCAATGTTGGAGTCCATTGGCTTCGAGGAATCAATCAGTGCGACTATATTAATTCCAATGGACTTAATCTGTTAACAGCATCTGAAAATACTATGATTTATAACATGTTTAGGGTGTAAAATAAATTAAACTATATTTTTCCTGAGTTTAAATGGCTAAAAACGAAGAATGATAAAAACCCGAAAATTTTACAAGAGCCAAATAAATATGGTAATTTATAAAATGAGGACCCAAGGGTCATAATACAAGAATATTATATGCTAAGTTAGAAATTGAATAAGTTGAATTTCAAATAGATTGAATAGGAAGGACCTAATGGTAAAAAAATGGAAAGTTGGGCCAAAATGGTATAAGACCAAACATGGTCTTATGAGAAGGGTTTTTTTTTTTCTCATTTGTGATTAGGGAGAGTTAGGGTTACGGTAGAGAGAAAGAGAGAAGAGAAGAAGAAGAAGGAAGAAGGAAGAAGAGAAGAAGAAGAAAATCCAGGTTTGGAACTCATGTTTGGAAATTTTGTATGGATTTGTTGGTTAGGAAGCTATCCTAACTCTTTATTTGTCTCTGTTTAGGTTAGGAAAACCCTAACTCTTCAATACATGTGTATTTTGATTGGTTTAAGTCAGTTTTGGTGTTGGTTTTGAGTTTGTTTAGTTTTGGTTGGAAGATTTCCGTTGAAAATGGTAAGAACTGGCCATTTTTGCAGAAATTGCAGGTGAGTACCAGTATTGAAAGTTGAGTACCGGTACTCAATATGGTTTTTAGCCTAGAGGATGTTGAGTGCAGATCTTGAAGGTTGAGTCTGGGTACTTTCAGTATTTCCCAGTCCGAGAGGATGTTACAAGTACCGTGTGAAGAAATGCGATCACCAAATTTATCAGTGATTCAAGGTCTAGATGATGTTAAGTACCGGTACTGAAAGTTGACTACCGGTGCTATGCTAATGTGATTAAGAACAAAATATCAAGCTCAGTAAAACATATAATTGTATGCCTACTCAAGACCGAATAGTGAACGAATAGGCACCTCACATTGATATATCACATGCCTGGTTCTTATTAGGGTTGCTATCCCTCTCATTCGAGTATTAGAAGTCTATGCGAGTAGAGCACTTATATATTGTATACATTAAATTAAAAGTACTCAATTCAGTTCTTGTGATCTATACGGATAAACATTTATATGATAAGAATCTGAATAATGAATAAGAAGAAATCTCTTTGTGTCTAGAATCTAACCATATGCCATTGAATGACAATTAGTTCTTGCTTGGTTGTGTTGATGTTTAAGTTGAGTCTTTCTTTTCCCAAATTCCCCCCTAAGTTCAAGTGAACCGTGTGGGCGTCCCATAGCCCACAAATAGGATTAAAAATGAGTCATAACGATGCCTAAAATAAATGTTAAGGATTTTCTAAGGAGGAGGAATTAGGGAAAAAGAGAGAAAGAATGTGTGGAAAAGGGGAGTCGGGTAGAAAGTAAACCTAAATAGAACTCCTAGAATACCTGACTAATAATATGATTGTTAATTGTATTAGAATAAGGGTTGATGAGGAGGAAAACCCAAATTGATCGAGATTCCGAGGATTGAAATCAACTCTCTCTTTTGTTTCCATTTTGGAGTTTGTTCTCCACTTCTCTCTCTCTATTTCTAAAATGTTTGAAGGATTATGAAATAAGTGGATTTATTGAAATGAATTGCGATAAATTCATATTGATTTATTTTAAATTGATTTGATACAGCTGATTGTAAGTCAGTGCCGCATTCAGAAAATTGCATGAGTATTGGAAACCAAGTATTTGGATATAAATGTATATACAACTATTGTAAATTACTATGAATGATTTGGCGCTCTTAATAGAATGTTAGTTAAATTCAAGTTAAGGATAGATTGGTATACCAATAAAGGGTCAAATGAATGATCTTTACGTCAGTAATATAATGATATATCACTACGATCAGAAGTAAGCTAGAGAGCGGGACAGTATCAGTAGTGTTCACGAAATGATTTTTAATAACCAGTCGTGACCAGTGAGCCGTCTTGTGTTATAAAACCTTTTTATACCAGCACACACTGCTTCCTAATTTAGGCGGAATTGCCGGTGATTCGTTATCACATTGCACGAGCATAAGTTAAATTCGGCAAGACGAAATGAAAAAGAAAATTGTGAAATGCATGATTATGTTTGAATGATTTATTGCATATAAAACTCATTGATTGGAAATGACGATGAATTATAATTTGAATGTATACAAGGAATAGAAAATATACATATATATATTGTACCGCATTGGTCATTGAAAAAAATTATACAAAGGCATCGATTTAGAAAAATGCATGATTTACTTAAACTGAAATGAAGAGAGAACTGTATAGAACCACTAGGCATGAAAATGCTTGGCACGTTGTTTTATTGCTCAGGTACCGAGTGAACAAGTATGAAAGAAAAGACTGCAGCGATTCAAAGTCAACGTCAAGGCCTCACAGATTTGAAGTAAAGCTCCGACCCTACATTCATGAAATATATTTGACACTTTTTGTATAAACTCTGATTTTTTTTTGTAAATATTTTGGTATTGAAAATGGCTTATAATGTCGTAATGTATAAATGTGGTAAATGGACAAAATGGGCATGTAGTGCCATATTTAATGGAAAATGTGTATTGAAAACAAAATGATGAGCCCCCTTTAAGTTGAATTAGTATATACAAAAATATATTTTCATAAAGATAAATATCCTTTACAAAATGAGCGTGGAAATGTGTTTCTTGACAAAGAAAAGAATTGGATTCGAAGAGGATCGTGTCGGATGGTTAATCTCCGGGTTGATGCAGTAAGTAGAGAACATACAATCATGGTTGGGCTATTACCAATTGTGGTTAATAGATAATTTTTTTTGCTTCAACTCAGATAATGGTAAGCACACTATACCATTAGTCCATCCAAATATATTTTAATGTCATTTGTTTGTGAGTAAACTGACAGCCAAAGGAGGGTTAAATTCGATTAAACGAGTTTATAGGTTTGCTCATGAAATCAACACTAATTAGATGGTCAGAGATGCATATTTACAAGCGAACAAAATATCATTTGAATCAAAGGAGACATAAAATGGAAATATCTGAGGTTCTATTCTCCTTGCATGAAATCAACACAAATCCTAGGGTTCTAAAATAAAAGAAAAGGTAGGAAAGAAAAGCGAAATAAACTTGTCTTGAGGTAAGGTCTTGTCCGGAAAAATGAAATTGCGACAATACTTGCATTATTAAAATTACTTTGCATTATATTAGACTAATACCTATGCACTTGGGTCAAAGGAAAAGGAGACCATTCCATTAAGGTAATACCTGATATTGTTAAGGTAGTACCTAATGCATATTGATGTCGTACCTACAGATTGTTAGATTAGTACTTACGAAAAAATGAGGTTGTAGGGGATAAACATTACACAAACATGTCAACAAGTGGTACCTACTGTATCAAATTAATCTTCACAATCACTTTTATTTTTGCAACCACTCATCCATACAAAACAGATGACCATTTTTCAAATAAAGCATAGATTACACTTTTCCTTACCTATATAAAGAATGCAGAAGCGGAAAGGAGGCTTTGAAAATAGGGCAACACGGCCACGATAGGGTTAGCCTATTTTCGGTTTAAGCAGGCTACTACTCAACAAACAATTTAGGGATATTTTTTCTTTTGTTTTAAGGATCGAGAAGATGAAGACGAGAAAAAAAAAAGAAATACAAAGTTGGGGGAAGATGAAAGACAGAGTTAGGGCTGGTTGCTATTCCTTTGATGTTTTCTTGTTTTTATTCCAACTGAAATATTAATTAGATTACTAAGAAGGGCATTTTAAGTACATCTCTCATCTTTTGTTGCAAAGACAATTATTTTTAACAAATATATTAAAAGAATGCAATCCAATTCTTGAGTACTGCTGCTTTTATTTTAAAATAAACTAAAGCACAATTGTCCCTATTCTATATCCTATTAGAACAAGTGATCTGTGGTTTCCTAAGTCAAAAAGGTACTGCACATGACTTGTCTCCTATTTGAAAGATGATTTGCCTGATTTTTCTCCCTAAATGCTACAGTAAAAACATAAGATTGGAAAGGGTGAAGCACTTAAGTGGGGTTTCTTGCAAGGGAGTAGAAGAGCGCACTACCTTTTGGAAGATTTTATGGTCGTGTGCCACAGTCACATTCTTCAGTGCAACCTTCTTGATCTCTTTGTAGGAATCAGGTTATTTATTATGCTTGTATATATACCTCATTAATTTCAATCAAAAGGTTTTCAGCTCAAAAAGACGAGTTTTATCCTAAAATAATATATATATTTTTAGAAAATATCAATTTAATATATTTTTTAATGTTCAAACTAGTATCTAAAATTGTAATTGATGATGCTTAAAAACATGCGTATATATGCGGAAACCTTGGACCAGACAAACCACCATGAGGCTTAAGGTGGGCTTAGGAGCGAGGCTTAGGCGGGACGGCGTGAGGCTCGGCCCGTGACGACATCCGATCACTTCTAAAGGCGCGAGCCCGATTTAGATTCGCCCGCCCCATCGGATAAATGAGTAACATGGATGGTCTTACCATCCACCAAAGGCATTAAAAGGAAGTACCCGGTCTCGCAGTCCCGCTCTCCACTCATTGTTGAGGGAGGAAGGATCTCTCTCAAATCTGACTCCCTAATTATCCTTTAATATTCAGTTGTCGATAAGGAAAGAAGGATTCCCTACCTAATTGGGAAGAAACCATATCGCCGTTTAACAAGGAAAGTCATCATAATCACCCATGATAAATACCGAGCAATTCCATTGAAGAAGGTGCGCAATCCACCATTCACCAATAGATTGATATCTGCTTTTCTCATGAAGGAAGCGACTTAACCGCCGGAGGCCCAGAGCACACCCCAGCCCGGACCACCCTTCACGTGAAGGTTGCGGGTCGTGTAGGCCCTCTGGTCGACTCGGAGACTTCCAGCGGGCTCAGGCCCATACCGATCGAAAAACACCATCGGAGTTTAGGCGCCGTCTGTGAGGCGGAGTTCAATTTCCTTCGTCAGCTAATTCGATGGTAGTGATATCGACTCGAAACATGGCCCGAGTCCATGTTTAGGGACGTAAGACTAACATGTGACATTGGCGGTAGACAACTAGGAATACTCTCAGCTCCTCACGTCACTAACATGCGTTTGTGAGCATCGTCTTATCAATCAAACGATATAAAGGTTGGAGGGACTCACGAGATGATGTAGCGCGGAGACGGAGCTGTGAGGAACTGATACCATCACATGAAGAGTGATGCACCTCAGGTGCTTTGAGCGATTAATGAAGGAGGTAAATATTGGATTGGAAATGATCCATATATTACACATGGGGATGGTGTATCGAGGATGCGTAAAGAACGGCGGGAAGTGATGACCAAATCCATATGGGTAGGAAGGAATAATCTTGGAAGCGTTTGGACATCCGATGAGCTGTTACATGAAGAGGCAGCGTGAAGACAGACGATCTCCATGATTATACAGTTGATAAGCGGACTCCCGTTCCGACTGAGGTACTAAACTTACCTCCGTGAGAATTTCAAGTCATAGTAGATCGAGGCTTTTGACAGGACAAAAGATCCCGTAGACCACCTCAACACTTACAAGACTCAGATGGAGTTGCATGGAGACCAGGACCCCGTGTGATGTAAAGCATTTGCCATCAAACTAAAAGGCTCAGCATTAGCCTGGTTCAACAGGTTCTCGCCAGCCTTAGTCTCATCCTTTAGAGAGCTCTCCATTGCTTTCGTATCCCACTTCTTTGGAGCTCGGATGTACGAGGCCAGAGCTACCTACTAACCGTGAGTAAGGCCCGAAAAAAATACGAGGTCCCTCGTCCAAGGTTCTTCGGAGTCATTAAAAGGTAGACATCCCGGATGAGAAATTTTCCATCACACGCCTTTGTTATCAGTTGGTATCTGATCTAAAGACTAATGTTCTCCATGTCGAAGAACCCTTGGCAAACATGGCGAGGTCCTCGCGAGACGAGAAGAAAAAATACATCAGCGGCGAGAGGCCCTTATATCGGCGGGGAGGCTCTTCAGCGCCAAAGGAGAAAATCAGGGCGAGAAAAAGCGGAATGAAGCCCCAAAGGCGAAGAGACTAAGGCAGATCCACGGAAGAATGACGATCTCCAAAGAGAAGAGGTAATCGTGTGGACCGCTTGTCCACTCCCACTCGAAATGCGTACCGCGGTACTCCACCTCGCCTGTTCACCCCCGACCACTTCGATGTCTTAAGTCTTATACGAGGTGTAGCATGAGAAGTTTTTAAGGTGACCGTCTCAGATGAAGACAGACCCAACAAAAAGAGACATGACCAGGTACTACAAGTTCCACAGAGATCATAGGCACCGAACGAATGATTGTATTTAGTTGAAGAAAGAAATCGAATTCCTTAATTCGACGTGGACATCTCCGCCGTTACGTGGCTCCAGAAGATCGGAACCAGGCACCTCCTCCACCACCTCCTCACACTGGCCAAAGATCAACAAACCCTAGAGAGATCAATGTGGATTTCCAAGGGATTCGCCAAAGGGTGGGAACTACCAATCAGAAGGCCCACCCACGCAAAGATCGTGATCGTGGAGACATCGAGGCAGACAGCCGCGGTCCGAGCTCCCTACGATACCACCATAACCTTGTCGGACTCTAACATGGAAGGCTGCCAACATCCCCATGATGACCCGCTAGTAATAAGGGCCGTCTTGACAAACAAAATAGTTCACCGGGTCCTGATCGATAAGGGGAGCTCGACCGACGTCATCTTCGCATCAGCATTTGACAACAGCATTGAAGGTGTAGGTCGAACCAAGAAACTTCCACTCATCGATCTCGCACAGAGAAAGTGCTACTCCTGGCCTGCATAACTCGTACTCACTGAGAGACTTCTATGCTAGCCACAAGGACGAAAGCAAAATTCTCATGTTGATGCCCCATCTATACAACATGTTATCGGGAAAGGTGCCTTCTCTCAATGCCATAAGAGCCAACCCTTCCGCCTATCATATGGTTGTCAAATTCCCCATGGAGAATGGAGTAGGAATGGTTTGAGGAGACCCGTGGTGGCCCGAGTGTTACTTAGCGTCAATGAAGCGACGGTTAATGACATCCTGAGGGGATGAGCTCGACATGAGAGATGAATTAAATACTATTTATGCTCATAAGAGTGGAACCCGATCTGACTTGGCGACGACCCGAAACACCTCGCTACATTGGATGAGTGGTTTCGGGAAGTAGACCTCCTCATCTACTTCTTAAAGAAAAATGTGGAAGTATTCGCTTGACAGAGAGAGGACATGGGAGGGGCCAATGATTATCATTCCGCATTTGGATATCATTCCTCCTTCAAACTTCGTCCGAACAGAAAGAAGAGTTCGCGGCGGCGATCAGCGAAGAATTGACCGAAACTCCTCTAAACCATTTGTGGCGCCACTAAATCAGGGTCTTTTTTGAATGAATAGTGGCTCGAGGCGATTAATAGAAATGGTGCGCGGCCTGTGCGCTCACGGCCGGATGGGTCGTGTGCGTAGTGCGTGTGCACTGCAGCCTGGTGCGCACACGCTCTGGCGTTGTCGTGTGGCAGCGCTCGGCGGGCCTTGCGCTGCGGGTGCGCATGCCACTGGTCGCGACACGCCTGGCCACGGCAAGCGGTCAGAGCACCAAGGGCAATGTCGCGACACGCAAGGCCGACCACGTAGCGACACAATTCGGGTGTCGCGTACCAAGATTTGTCATACCCAGCACAGTGTGACGCAATTTCAAGTCGCGACCCCAAGGAAGCCAGACCATGTTGCGACACCAAAAATTGTGTCGCGACACCAATTTTACCAAATCGTGGAGAGACACGAGACATATTGCGACGACTTGACTCACCTGCGGCATACGTGTCCGACCACGATAGTGGGTGTGACACCATAAAGGCCCGAACCATGTCAGCGACGTCAATGGCTCGTATCGCGGCATCGGAATGCTGGCCCATGTCGTGTGTGCATGCTAGGCCGCGGCGCTGGCACCTTCGCCATGTTTCTGTAGCATGAGAAACCCGGACTATCGCGACACCGTTCACGAGTTGCGACCCGAGCTGGAAATGAGCGATAGCCCATCCCGTTTAGTCTTTGCATTCCTCTTTTCTTTTCCTTTTTTGTTCTACCTATTGTAAAACCACCAGAAATTACCCTCATTACTACAAAGGCTCCGAAAACCTGAAAAACTCCCCAAATTGCATATATTATACAAAAGAGAATTTAATTACACTTGTATTTAATTACAAATTACACAAAAATCGGGTTTTCTTCCCATAATTTACAAAGTACAAGAACAAGGCCAGATTTGGCCTTCCCTTCATCCCTAGGGCCTTTGATGTGTCCCCTAGCCCTGAGTACTTTCGGGACCTGAAAATTATTTTCTCACGACGGGGTGAGCAATGCCTAGTAGTTGAATTATTCTCTGAGGGCTACTCAGCCTAAAATGCACATACGTAGCGCAAACTGACATCCACATTCCATACAAATTTGCAACACACATGGAATGATTTATGTATCATGCGTGAGATCTTCATGCCCATATCTCAGTCACTCACAGGCTCCTCACACATGCTATGCTAAGTGTAACAACCGTCCTTGGTAATACCCGATGACACCATATAAGGCCCTTTGTCGTCACCAATACCAAATGCAAGTGCCCGATGGGTAACTAATCGAGTCAATCTAGGCCACACATCCTTGACTGAAGTCTAAGTGATAACCGCAGCGTAATGTGTTTGCCCCAGGCGTCAGACTTTCGGCTCACGCCGGGTCTCTGCACTCTGAACTTTCAGGATGACAGTAGGTCCCTCTTACCTTATCTGGAACTTTTCGGAGAAAACATCGTCTCACTTTACCGTACAGAACTTTTCGGATAATACCACGGGTTTCTTACACCTAAATTCCAAGCTTTTCACCTGAGGGGATTAACGATCCCCTTCTTGCTCCGCCCAACACACATTAATTTTTTATTTTTTCTCACTTTATGATTTAAACCATGAGTCGTTAATTGGACATCGTCCAAAATACAAGCTCATCACACATTCACCAAGAATGGTGAACAACCATCTAGTGTTTGCACCCATTTACTGACTCGGCCAGCGATGTAAGCGTGCACATGAATGCAATGATGCCAATTCATATGTTCAATTCTAATGATTAACACATAATTATATTCCATATAGTCCCAACGTCGTGTTAACATCAAATTAGCATGCGTTAACCATTCTCATCATTCTGAATAACACATGTTATTCACTTCAACAACAAGATACAAGTAATGCATGGTGAATTTGAATCCAACAAGCCAATTCCCGGTTGCACAAGGCAATCCCACTTCAAAGTTATTAGATTTGTCAGGGACTCAGCCCCTCATCGAAGCCTTTGGTCCACTTCCTTGGAGCAGTGCATGGCCATTTCGGCCTCAGCTCCAAAACAACCATTTTCATGGTTTTGGGCAGAAACTAACCCAGTAGGAGAAGAGGCCTACCCCACTCCGAGGTTGTCAAAACTCCACAATCTGGAAATGCCGTGTAGCCCTTGCGGTGGGGATCAACACTGCCTCTTGCCTCGTCGGGTTGTGGCCCGATTCTTAGGAAAAATCTAGAGAAGAGTGAACTCTCTCTCTCTAAAACTCTCTTCATATTTCCCTTTCTCCCTTTTTTTTTTTCTTTTCCTCCCCCAAACTGGTTGGGTCAAGATTGGTCAAGTGAGATGTCCCCTCACTTGCCAAGTGTCACACTCTAAGTGGCTCTTAGGATTTCCCCTTATCCTTATCCACTCACTTTGGGATTTCCACTCAACCACATGGTGCCATTTGTCTTTTAAAGAGATTAAAAGCCAGGCGCTGTTTGATTCGTCCTGCATGACACGTGGCGCCTCATGGGCCACTCATCAATTGCCAAGTGTCTAGTACTACTCTCGGTGCCTCAAAAAACGTGTAATTTCAATTGTCTAAGAATTCGACGTGGTAACTAGATTTTGTGAGATGATTCCAACGATGAAGTTTGTTTCATCATCCGAGATCTAGAAAAATTCTGGATTTTGATCGAAATTTACCGTTCTACCATTCCTCAAAAATATGGATTTCCCAGGGTTTCACACGAGCTATCCGGGAAGTAGATTATCCCGACTAGTTGGCTAATGTGGTTCTTGTCAAGAAGGCAAATGGAAAATGGCGACTCTGCATTGACTTTACCGATGTTAGCCGGGCTTGCTCGAAAGATAGCTTTCCCCTGCCACGGATCGACCTCATAGTGGACGCCACTGCTAACCATGAGCTCCTCAGCTTCATGGATGCTTTCTCGGGTTATAATCAAATCAGAATGGACGTGACGAAAGACCTCGTCGTGATCGGACGGGGAACATCGCATTGTCAGGTGATGCCTTTTGAGTTGAAACGGCCGGGGCCACATCAAGGTTGGTAAACATATTGGTCGAATCATATGAGCATCCATGGGAAGTATACATAGACGACATCTTTGGTGAAGTCGTCGGTAGAGCTCGCGTGAACCACCCTAGCTGAATCGTTCTAGGTATTGAAGGACTCTGAGATGAAGTTAAGCCCAGCCAAGTGTGCTTTCGGAACCTCATGAAGTTCTTGGGTTTCAGTCACTTGGCTTAGTGAAATAGAGGTAAATCCGGATAAGATAAAAATTAGGTACTCGACATGCGACCACAAAACACTGAAATTCAACCTTTGGCCCAGGAGAATAAATGCGTTGAGTCACTTCTCTCAGATCCGAGATCCGACAAGTGTCAGCCCTTCTTTCAAGTTCTGAAAAATGCCTTCCATTGGGACGCCCACTGTGAAGAGGCATTCTCAGCGCTAAAGACCTACTTATGCCTTTGGTAAGCCCCGAGGGAACTCCTTACGCTCACACCCGTAGTTTCCAATTTCTCGACTAGTGCCGCCCTAGTCAGAGAGCGGGATATAGTGTAGCCGGCCGGTGTATTGCTTTGCGTAGGGACTCCCCAGAGGAGGCGGAGGAAAGGTATCAGAAGATGGAGAAGCTAGTTCTAGCATTGGTGACCCTTTACCATAAGACTTAGACTATGCTTGGCTCGCCTGTCGAGATTTCGACAAAACGCAATGAGCAAATCTTTATAAACCGAGAAACCGCGGGAAGACTAGTAAAATGGGCCATAGAGCTTAGTGAGTTCGACATTAGGTGCAAGCCTAGAACATCGATCAAAGGACAAGTTTTGGTAGATTTCATCATGGAATTTACCTCGTGGAACCTCTTAGAAACCCACCCTAGCTCGCGTCCAGGCCTCCCCATCCCGGAGGTTGTCCTTAGATAGGGCATGATGCTCGAAGCGGTATAAGGTTGATTCGACCTCCCACAGGATGAGATCAACGTGGATTAGTGCACTCATAGTCGGAGTTCAAACCTCAATAACGAGCCCAGTGTATTTGTCATTCTTTGGGCTTAACCTTGCCCTCGGCGGTTGATCAGCTAAAAGGTATATTTGATGATTCCCAATTGGTGAGTGAAGCAAATAAGAAGATTCTATGAAGTGAGGATCGAAAAATGATCCTTTACCTCAAAAAGATCACGTGAACTTCTCAAAAATTCGTGAGTTAAGATGAGATCTACGTCCACAGAGGCAAAAAAATTCACGAGGCGGATGCCACTGTGAAGTTAACGATGTCGCGGGGAGGAAGACACGGATAGGCGGATACGGTCAGACACCTCGGGCACTCAATAAACATCAACAATGAATAAATTTTCCCAGCGATGACTGCGTCGAGCTGGATGGACCCCATCTGGGACTACTTGTTAAACGGGACATTGCCAAGCGATCCGAAGGAGGCATCTGAAACTAGAGCAAGATTAATTTAGATTAAGCTCACATTGTGGGGGACCAGCATAAGCGGGTTTTCTACACACCTCAAATGCATAGGAAGGAAGATGCCAACTACGTACTTAGAGAGGTGCCTGAGGCGTGCGTGGCAGCTCCTCTCGGAGCTCGGACCTTAGTGGAAACCTGAGGCAAGGGTATTATTAGCCACGATGCTCGAAAGACGCCGTGGGCCCGAATCGAGAGAAAATGAAAAATCTGTCGAGGCATGCGAGATCTGCCACCTCTCATCAGGAGCCCAGACCTCGATCATAAGCCTGGCCTTTTCAACGGTGGGGTTCGAGTATCTTGGAAGCCCCTACGTTGGGAGGAATTGGTCTGGATTCACCATTGTAGGGTGGACTACTTAACTTGAGTGGGGCGAGTCAGAGGCCATTGTGATAATTGCAGCGAGGTCGTAACCGTTGGCGTTCCATAATATGCAGGTTCAGAATCCCAAAAGCATTGGTATCTGATAATGGAAAGCAGTTCAACAACCTAAACTTCAAAAACTTTTGCGTCGAGATCGGAATCAAGAATTAGTATTCATCCCCAGCTCATCCTGATCAACAGACAGCGAGAAGTACTATAAGGACTCTCAGTGGCGTGAAGACTAATTTGGAAGCCCTAAAGGAAAATGGGTAGAATGCCTCCACAGGTACTATGAAGTCTGAGGCCTATGAAGTCTGCAACTCGAGAAACTCCGTTAAGCATAGCATTTAGCCTTTGAGGTGGTATTTTGTCGAGGTTGGGCTCAAGTCACCTAGGGTTAAGTTTGCAAGCGCCAAGCATAATGAGGAGTCTCTCTGCTTAAACCTTGATCTCCTAGAGGAAAAGTGAGAGCATGCTCTAAAGGCGCTGTTTCTTCTGACGAAAAGCAATGAGGGACTATGATCGCGAAGAGTCGGGGCTAATAGTTTTAAGCCGGCAGCTTAGGTGCTCAAAATCCACGCGGCAAGGGAAAGACCCACTCGAGGGAAAGCGGGACCAATTGGGAGGGACCACCATATCGTATCGAGATAATCCGACACAGCAACTACCAGGCTTCAAACATAAAAGGGAAAGACATTACATCACTCCTGGAATGCCGAGCACCTCAAGCGATTTTACCCAAAAACCTCATATTGTATCTATTAATAAAGAGCATCAATTCTATTTTCGTTCAAATAGCAGTTTTTGTGTTTATTTTCGGCCTGCGTACTCTCGTAAATCATAAAGAAAGAACCAGGGAGCTCGGTTTATCATAAATCCAGGGGGTTCGGAAGGGCCCTAGAAGGTTGAAACATCGAGACCAGTACCTTTGTTTACAAAGTTGTACTTTTATTGGGGAGAATTACGAGTTATCATAAAATTTTGTCATTAAACAATTATTCAAGCCCGAAAACCACGAAAGAGAAAAGGGAAAGCCCAGGAAAAGAAAGAGAGGGAGGAGAGGTATGGCATAAAGAAGCGGGACTTGAAGCATTCAACCGCCTTCTCTGAGCGTGTTCTTGAGCTTAATCATCAAATGGCTGAGGGCTAAAGGAACAACGACTCGACAAATGGCGAGATTAGAGATAACCGCGAGCTCGACAAGTAAGCGAACAACAACCCGGAAGCGTAGGCCTGTATTGCAAACCGGACTTGGCGTGAAGTGGCAGTCGACGAAGCTTCAATTTATGTCGAACTCCAACGCTGGTGAAGGTGGGAAGGAAAACGGGAGCGGCGTATAACATACACCCTCGAAGGAAGGCGGTTATTTATAAAGAAGCCTGGACACCTTGGGAAGTCACGCAGTCTGTTCCGATTCTCATAGATCGACATTAAAGCTACGCGCACTTTCCCAAGGGAAGGAAGAAGAAAAAACCCAAGAGCTCGGAAATTAAAGAGCCACGTAGCTCAGAGTTCAAAGGAGCTATGGAACTCAGTTCAATAAAGCCCGATAGCTCGATTTGTTAAAACCATTAGCCTAGTTCGATAGGCCCGATGGCTGGTTGTCGAGACCCACGATAATTAGTTCGATCGAAACCCACACGTAGTAAGTTTAATAAAGTCAGTACTCAAAGTGTGTGGCCACGGCCTCAATAAGAACCCGAGGCTTCGGATGTAAGAGCCACGTAGCTTAGAGTCCGAAGAAGCCATGTAACTCAGTTCAAAGAGCCAAGAAGCTCAGTTTGTTAAGAGCCACGTAGCTCAATTCATTAGGAGCCATGTAGCTCAGTTCAAAAAGAGCCATGGAACTCAGTTTATTAAGAGCCACGTAGCTCAGTTCAATAAGAGCCCATGCTTCGGTTGTTAAAGACACATAGCTCAATTGCCAAAGGCAGTAGCTCAGTTCAATAAAACCCGATGGCTCGATTCGGTAAGAGCCCGATGGCTCGATTCAATAAGAGCCCATAAGCTCAGTTTGTCAAGAGCCATGTAGCTCAAACACTAAGCGCACAACAGCTCAGTTATTAAAGGAGCTGAATAACCCGGAAGCCTCGCAGCCCAGGTTGTAAAATAAGATGGTAAAGAAGACAGAAGGTCCAAAGGGTATAAAGGCAAATATCCGTAGATCGATAAAAATCGAGATTGACGTTTCACTTAAGTCAGGCTCGAGCCGAAGTTAGTAGAATAAAATTTGAATCAATAGGAAAACTAAATGTCTTAAAGCGGGACTTTTGAGCAGCCTCGATTAGAACCTCAAAACCATGTATACGAGATGAAATCCCAAGCCGTAGTAGGAAGCAGCCTCTGCAGGCACCGATCTCGAGGTTTCACCGGGGAGAGGAAACGAGTGGGGCATTTAGAAAATACCACGGGTTAACCGTCGTCAGTCGATTCTTTTGTCTCCCCGCCTTAGCGAGAACTTGAAGGGTTGAAATCAAAGCCAGGGAAAACCTTAAGCGGCCGCTACTTGTAGAAAACTAAATGGGAGGACCCTGAATACAGGCCTTGTCTCGGCTGGCAATCACCCCTTCCTTACATTGACCAGGCACCTTGCCTCACAAAATCTGCTTGAAGCCCCGAGGCATTCCTCGAGTTAGGCGCTCCCGCGAGTGGGCCTCCACGAGCCTCGAAGCCTCTTGGATGACTTGGCTTAATATCGTGGCTTTGATGCGCAGCTCTTCCCGGACCATGTGTAGCTTGTCTCGGCCACTGCGGCTGGTCGCCCGGTACGCTGGCTTGTCTCGGCAACCATAGCTACATCTGAGCCTTCTTTTCTTTATCTTATTTCGTGCTTTTCATTAGTCGTGGTGTGTAGATTCGAATTCATACTTCACGGCATCTTGAGTTCATCCAGAGCTCGAGAGGTCGACCCTCGAAGGTTAGGAGGCAACGCCCGGCTATCTGGCTTTCAACACTCTTAGCGGAGCCCTCGGCAAGGCAGCCTCATAGGAGCTTTTCATATAGATAGTCATCTGTAGAAACAAGATAAAATTAATGGATAGTTTGAAACAACGGTGGAACGAACAAATAAAGGCGTCTGGACATACGGTGGCCGCTCCCTGAAGCGATAGGGCCAAAGCCTCCTCAACGGACATGGCGTCCGCCCTCTTGGTCGGTCGTGGGATGGGCGATCGACGCCGCCGGCGAGCTCAGGAGTTAATGCTTGGCCAGTCCTCATCCCCTCGGTTCCAAAGCAATCGCCCTCGTCCTCTAAGTCGTAGGAGGGGCTTGGCGTTTGCGGAGGGACTCCCAAGCGAAATGGGCGGGACTCGGAGGAGGAGGCTGGCGGTCCTCCCCGAAGGATTTTTTGGGACCGCCACCTTGGACACCTCGGCCATGGAAGGAGAGTGCTGACCTCTCATCAGGAGACTTGAACTCCGGGCCTTTGCTCTTGTGATCATTTCTTGGAGATGATGCTCCCAAACTCGGGATCTTACCCCGAATAGCGAGGTTGTTCTCGAGGGGAGCCTAAGGTTTACACTTAATGCTTCTCTTCTTCTTTGCCAAAGACTCAACTCAGGCTTGAAGCTCTTCCCGAGTGGGTTTCATGGTAGAAGGCCCCTCACGAGAGGCTTCTGAGGAAGAGCGAGAGAGGGTATCAAAGTAGGGGTTAGGAGGGTTCACACTAGAGGCACAGAATCATACGGTCTAATCATTTCAGTACACCCACAGGAGACACTTGGACAATTCTTAGGCCGCCTCTTTATCCTCGGAGACTTGGGTCGGGACGGATGCACGGAAGGCAACACAACCAAAGCAAAGTTGAGAATGCCTCATAACCTTTAAAAGCTAACCCCGACTAGCACGGACGGAAACTCACGCAAATTCTCTAGGCAGTCCATACTGTCGGAATGCCAAACGTATCCTCTCGGTCAACAAAGTTGTACTCCTAGTTGCGACCCCTGATAAAGAAATAACACTCCTTCCAATGTTTATGGGAAGATGGAAAATCATAAATGATCGGCTGACGCAGCCATTGAAATACAAAGCCACATGCGGCCTCTTTCACACTAAAGAAGTCGACATCGAGCTATGTTGGAAACAAGAACATAGCATACAGATTCAGAGAGTGTATAGTACGTAGCGTAAGGCATATAAAGAGCACCAAGTGAACTTGTAATATTTTTGGGAGTTATTATTAAGGATGAAAATATGAAATGATAATTTATAGAACCCGGAATTTGTATTAGAACAAGGGTTAAAATTGTAATTTCCATAAAGGATATGAAAATCATAAAATGAGTAGAGATAGGCCATAATGGAAATAACAAGAGTTGATTTGCAATATTAAAATGCTTGAGGACTAAATTTCAATTAAGATAAATATGAGACTATAAATGTGGGGAGGCAAGACAAAATAATTCATTTTTGGTGCTCGAAGGCTAGGAGCTCCGTGTTTTGGAGAGGAGAGAATAAACAGGAAGGAGGAAGAGGAAGAAGAAGGAGAAGTGGGAGAAAACCAAACCAAGGTATGTCTTCATCTTGAAATCATGGGTATTTTGAATTCCTAAGGTTTTGGTTTGGAGAATAGTTGCTCCTTTGTCTAGGGTTTTGTGGAAAGATCACCCAAACCCTTGATTTTGTTGGGGTTATGTGAGTAAAACCCCAATTGGTGTTAAATAAACATGGAATCAACATATTTATATGGTTTTTAGAAGAATTGGTGGACCTTTATTCAAATACATAAGAGTTTTTGGATTTTCACCTAGGGTTTTGTGGTATGAGGTTTCAAATCACCAATTCAAGTGTTGTGAAGTTGTTTTTAGATGAATTCCATGATGATTTTTGAGGTATTAAGGAATGGAGAAGTTGTATAAAGAGAATTGGTATCAAAAGTGGCAAAAGAAACATTTCTAGGCAAAATTCGGAAAAATTATCTGAAGTGCAGTGCAGTATGCGGTACCTGACGAGAAGCCAGCACATGCGAGTCTGGTCAGTAATACCCTATACACCCGACAATGCAACTGTCTGGAAATTACGGGTCAAAGGCTTCTGCGTGCGAGTGTGGCCAAAATACTTTGAGAATGTTGTATTTTTGTATATTTAAGCCTAAATTCATACTCTGTTAGTATGGGAACCTTATTAAATGATTAAGAGAGGTTCAAATAAGATTGGAACTCGATGAAAAACGTAGCGTACCTTGCCGTCGAGGCGAGGCGAAGCTTCGCCTCGGCGATATTCGTTGAGTATGAATAAGTGCTAGGAAGTACGTTAAGTTTATACGTTATACATAGGCGATTAATATGTCGTCGTATTAGTTTGAGTGTGTAGGCTAAAAGCAAAGGTGGGAAAATTGTGGAATTGTGCTCTAGTTTAATAAGCAGAAAAGGTGAGTGTTCTAAACTCATTTTCCAAATACTAATGTATTATTATTATAAACTGTTTTACACTGGTATTTAATGGTTTTGATTGCAAACCATTTTCAAGAAGCAAGCAATGAATTTAGAAAGCAAGCAAATGGTTTTGATTTAAACCATTTTTGAAAAGCAAGCATTGGTTTAAATTGTAAAACCATATTTCAAAAAGCAAGCAAGTAAGCAAATGGTTTTGAATTATTAAACCATGTTTCAATCAAGCAAGTAAGCAATGGTTTTAAATTGTAAAACCATATTTCAAGCAAGCAAGCAAGCAAAATAATATTTGTGAAAACATGCACATGCAAAATCCTAGTTCTAAGCAGAAAAGCGGTCGGTATTAAAATGGAGTGCACGGTGGTGTTAGGATATCATGTGCATTCTAGTTTTGCGGTCGACAAACTTAGGTCATACATCATGGCATTTAAAGGAAATTTGTGGAACGTATATGAGTTATGACCTCTAGCTAAATTATGGTGATGGCGACCTAGGTCGATTCCACCATGTTCTAGGAAAGGTGGAGTAAAGTGTGCGAGGCCCTTTCACTTGGAGTGATGTGGACCACGGGTCCTTCCTGCTTGCGGTTGATACCCAAGCTCCGATGTTCACTAAATTTTGACAAGCAGTATAGGCCTCCAATGGTTGATGTTTATAAGCATGTTTATCTGAGTTTCAAAATCGACCATTAGTGCTGCGGTTGAGCCCGGGCTCATTAAGTTTAAACAGCAGTTGAGCCACGGGCTCCGTTTTATTTCAAAACGAGCGGTTGAGCCCAGGCTCCCGTGGTTATTTTTAAAGCAAGCGATTGAGCCCAGGCTCCCGTGTTTATAAAAAGTTTTGGAAACTTTTTAAAGCAAGAGATTTGAGAAATGTTTTATACATTTTTAAAGCAAGAGGTTTATAAAATGTTTTATAAACTTTTTAAGCAAAGCAAGGTAAAGCAAGCAAGCAAGATAATTGAGACAAGTTTTAGAAACTTTTAAAGAAAAGAAAAGCAAAGCAAAGCAAAGCAAAGTAAGCAAGCAAAGCTTTTGGAAAATATTCTGTAAAAGAGAGTTTTATAGTTTTGAGATGTTTTAGAAAAAGCATTTTATAAAGCATACGCTCAACTAAGCTCGTTGAGCTCATTATTTTGTGTTTAAAACTATTTTCGGTCTGAGCGCCGGTTTGGAGCGAGAGTGATTCTCACGACATTTTGTGCGATCTTGTAATTAATATTATTTTGTAAGGAAAATGCTTTGGTGTATATTAGGCATTATGTATGTACATAGTGTAGTCTTGTGAAATGTGTTGGGATCTTTGGTTGCCATGTTTGGAGAAAGTGTAAATTGTGTATACGGGGTTGGAATTGTCACATGCGCGACCATCTGCTAGGTTTTACGCTGCCAAGACTTTTTCAAAATCACTAGAATTAGAAAAAGTAAAGAAAATTTACTATCTGAGGTTTAAGCAAGCAATACGGCTTTGCTTCACAGGAATTTCTAGTCGTTAGAGGTAACGGCTGGGGATTTCTGTGGAGTGGCCGGCACACCTGCCGCGAGAAGGGGGTGGGGGTGTGTCAGAGGCCCTTGTCCCTAAAAACGACCAGAAGGCCGAGCAAAACACCCCAGAACTTGGGAGAAAGTTAGGACGGGCAAACATTGAAATGTTGTAAGACGTTCTTGATAAAGGGATGCAGGGGAAATCAGAGACCGTTCTCGAAGGCCGCTTCAAAGAAGCAAACCATCTTGGGAACCTAAACGATGTAGGAGGTGAGAGGTGAGACCAGACTTGAGACGCTGAAGGGGTCTATAGTGGAGTACTTGAAGGTTTTTCGCCAAAGGGCCTCGACCCGGCTAGGACCCGATCTACGCATACTTCACGACAACCTTCAAATATTCGAAACCACTAGGGTACCTAATCTCACTAATCTTTCCCTTGCCTTTGCAATCGGGGATGGATGATCCGGCCCCGGAGAGGCTCATCGACCACGGCGAGCGGGCTCACCGGATCCATAGCGGTCAGGTCTTGGTCGAGACTCATCAGTGAGCCTTCCCCCTGCACACGAGACCCGGAAGAACGATTGGGCCTAGAGGAGTACACATGATTGGAGCAGGAAGTATAAAGGGAGGTCAGACGAATGATAAAGAGGCGGAATCCCATCGAGCACGCCTTAACCACAAAGTCTCTTGTGCCCCTGCGGGCTAAAATACGCTCAACAGAATTCCAGAACAAGAAAAGGTAAATAGGGGAAGATGAAGAAAGACGTACCAAACTAGGGAAGAGAACAAAAGAGACGATCCCAAGCGAGATAGAATGACAAAAACCACCAAGCGGTCTTGGCGATGATCGGAAAGTTTCGAAAGAAAACTGCGAGACCCTGGAAAGAGGTTTGAAGAATAGGGGAATACGATGCAAATAGCCGTGGGGTGCTTTTAAAAACACTGGAAACGTTAGTCGAAATGGGCGTGAAAATCAAGAAAATCCATCATCATCGTAGAATGTTTGACAGTGACAAAGCCTTGATAAGCCATCCTTGATTAGCCACATGGAATCCACGATCCGAGAAGCGATTTTAGTCCTTTGGCTTCGCTTGACGAAAGTACGAAGGGCAATTGATGATGCCTAAAAAACATGCGTATAGGCCCAGAACGCAGACCCAAAAGACAAACCACCAACAAGGCTTAAGGTGGGCTTAGGGGACAGGCTTGGAAGCGAGCCCAGCGTGAGAGCTCGACCCATGACGACATCCCGATCACTTCTAAGGCGTGAACCCTAGTTGAGAACTAAGCCTGCCCCATCGGATAAATAGGTAACATGGATGGTTTACCATCCACCAAACGAGACGTATAAAAGGGAAATACCTAGTCTCCATGATCCGCTCTCCACTCATTGAGGGAGGAAGGATCTCTCACGATCACGGCTCCCTAATTATCCTTTAATATTCGAGTTGTGATAGGAAGTAGAGATTACTTCTCAATTAGGAAACTGACCATATCGCCAAATCTAACAAGGAAATTCATTGTAATCACCCATGATAAATCTTGAGCAATTCCACTTGAGAAGAAGGTCTGTGATCAAACCACAGCAAACTAATGTCTTTTCTCCTCGAAGGAAGCGGCTTAACCATCCAGAGGCGGCTAGGCACACACCGGAGTCGGACCACCTTTCCTGTGCAGGTTGCAGGTCGTGCATGCCCGACGAATCGACTCAGGGGTTTCAACAGGTTCATGACCATACAGATAGAAAAAGCACCATCAGTAATTAATCATTAAGGTTTTAACTTTAAATTTAAAATCAAAATCAATAACTATGGTCTTTAACTTAAAAAATTTAAAAACCTTGTCAATAACGACTAATTTAACTTAAAAAAATTTAAAATAATAATCATTGACTATTGGTTCATGAAAACATACTAATTTTGTTTTTTTTTTTTTTAAATATTATTTTGTAACAAAACTTCAAAAATACTAAACATTTCAATATGCTATTCGAGACTATTAGGCGGGTGGCCATTTGTTCATAGATTGCTTGTTCACACGGAAAAGAGAAAATCTTTATGACTCTTTCAGTCTCTATATATAGTATAAATAATTCATAAATATTGAATTATATGGTTCATTAAAAGAAATGAATTAGAGGGATACCATACTATTGTCTTCTCTATAGAACCCGGCCTGACCATGACATAAATCACCTTCGTTTCTTCTTCTCCAAAGTCGAGACCACATGCGCTAGACTTGTTGTATGCATCGGTGTTTAATCCCACTTGAAAATGAGAAAATTAATTTCTCAGTTACTCTTTGTTACTTCTTTAGTGATCGATGATGAAGAGAGTAGAGGCTTATCTTTGTTCCATTCGACCATAGGACACCTTGTATCAAGCGTAGGTTCTTTAAGCTTCTTGTTGGGAGGAACGACCGCTTCGTCCTCCTCATCATGAAGCTACGATGGAAACACTACTGGCGTAATCAACTATATCCATTACTGTTCCGTTTACGCACTGCTTTTCGATTCCATTCGATTCCTCCACCTTCAGCAAATTTCGGATTCGTCGATTCAACCCCCATCATCATCCCTACATCCGTCTTCTTCAATATGATTGAAGCGAAACCTCTAGTGAGGATCGCATCACAGTGATCATCACTTTCGGTCTGATCCGGGTCGCTTCATTTGCGGGATTGTGGTCGATCTCTTTGCACTTCCTGGTGGATTAGTAGCTCGTGAAGTGGGTGTTCCTTCCTGTCTTCTTCACGTCAGGTCTTTGCCTCTCTTTCATGTTCCATTCAAACTACCAGAGGACCAGCGTCATAGCCATGGCGTGGATATTCTTGAGTCACCCAGGAGTTAGCGATCAGGGTTTGTCGACTTAGGTTCCTGCTCGAGTCTTGCACCTTTCTGATAGTGGACAAGGAGGGTGGCGGAGCCAAGGCTTTCCTCAGCAGTGTGGGGAGGTTTAGAGAGGCTAAGGTTATTCTCGTGAACACATTTGTGGAGCTAGAATCCCATGCGATCCCGACTCCTTTGTCGATGGTCTGACCCTCGGATTTATCCGGTAGGACCGCTATTGAATTTACATCATCATACGAAAGATGGCGACTTGGATGTCATTTGATAGCTCGATGATCCAACACGCATCGATGCATGGTGTTTTTATGTTTGGCGGCGTCAGACGTTCCATGGGTGAATCAAAGAGATTCTGAGTAGTGCTTGAGAATAGTGGGCATCATTTCTTGTGGGTCCTCAGAAACTGACCCTACAGGTAAAATCGAAATGCCTAGTGACTATACAAATTTTGAGAAGTTCTACCTAAAAGAGGTTCTTAGATCGTACCTCTAAAATGGAAGAGGATAATTAGATAACGACTCCCGCAGCCGGTAGTCACTGACCCACTTTGCGATAGGAGGATTTGTATCTCATTGTGGATGGAGATTCTCGTTAGAAGTATATGGTATGGTTGTTCACGGCCAGCTACGTGACGATGTGTCTTGGCAACGATTGATGCATTTCAAATAGTGAAAGAGTTAGGAGTTAGGGATAGAGATTAGATTGGATTACAACAAGGAGACAAGCGATCTTGTTCATGCCCAAGAGATTGAGGATGGAATAAGAAGGTTGATGGTGGACGGTGGCGACCTTCGAAGCAAGAGGCGAGATGAAAGAAAAGTGCGAGAGGAGCCTTGTGGGAGGATCTTCAAGGCTGTAGCATAGAACGCGTCAGACATGATAAACAATGTCTCGCAGACTGTTAGTAAAGAAAGGTGCGAAGAAAGAAAAGTTATAAATTCTTAAAATGTTTATTTCGGTTGCTTTTTTCTAGTGATATGTAGGTTAGAGTGTCATGCACAAATAGACATGAAAATAAAGTTGAAAGAAATGTATGATCTTCTTATTTTGAATAAAAGTCAAAGTACCATGTGTTATACCTTATGTAACAATTTTATTTTAATGTTAGATGATTTGTTCAAGGATATGGAAGAGGCAAAAAAAATATTAAATAGTTTTAATTATTTAAAATTTGTAATTTGTAAATAGTTTTAATTATTTAAGCGGAACATCAAGCGAAGTCAAATGAGTTTAAAGTGGTGTGGATCATTTGGAGATGTAATTTTATATTGTAATAGCTATCTTCCTATTCTCGATCCAACATTAAGTTGTTTTATCCTTTATTGTCAACTTTCTTTGCTCTTTTCTTACCTTTATATATATATATATATATATATATATATATATATATATATATATATATATATATATATATATATCATATATATATATATATTGTCCTTTTTCCTCTATATTTCATCACCCCTCTTGATGAATTGTTTTGATGGTTTTGTTATGAAAGTATTTTGGTAGATTAAGGACCCTAATCTGTTTGTTAATAAAATAATCAATTAGCAAGGAGCATCATGGGAAGATTTTCTTGTGTATAATTCCATTCGTTATTATATCTACAACTCATGTTTTGAGCTTGTTTGAGAAGCGAATCTTTACCTTGGGAACTTTATATGTCTTGCTATTTTTTTTTTCAAACACCTCAGCTTCAATAAGTTGAAAGGAAATATTCTATATCTCAAAAAGACTTACAACACCTTGAAATAGTGTAAGAAACTGATAGGATGTGTTTTTCACTCTTTTGATGCATAGAAAGCCTATCTTGTATCCATTTTGTATCTATATGATAAGTCAAATCCTATCAATGGATGAAACCATGCACCATTGATATGTTTTGCATAATATATTTAGATAGTTGCGACAAAAATAACTCTCAACCACAATAAAGATGTTTTTTTTTTTAATACACTTTAGTTTCAAGATAGTAAATTGTCGCCACTGTGACTCAAATATAGGACCCTGCTCCCTATGCCCTTTGCCTGTTGAATGCTCTACCACTTGAGCTAGGCAAAATGAGCCAACAAAGATGTTTAATTTGCATGCTGATTAGGTGTCCATCAAACAACTTGCTCATGGAAAATATTCCAAAGTGCACTACAAGTTAAATGTTAAAAATGTTATTTTTTTAGTGTCAAGATATATGTAAGATGATGTTTTTCATAAGCGTCCTCTACTAGGCTAACATCTTATGTGACGCCCCAAAACCCGGGGGTCCGTTGACTACCCGTCAACCCACGGAAACACTCGTGAATGTCGGGTGACCCGACATCTCTCACGAAAATCAGGCAAAGTCTCCTTTGTCCCGACATCTCTCACGAAAATCGGGCAAAGTCTCCTTTGTACGAGGAGCTCTGCAAGAGACAAACATGTCCCCGAGCAATCGATATAATACACTTAACATGAGTGGCGGCCACTTGGCCTTATACACAGTACTCATCAATATATACCAACTATATACAATAGTTTCAAGAGTTAACGATTTACTCTTATACAACATATATTAAAAGTTTAAAACATTCTAATACATGTATTCAACTAAAACCAAAACCATAACCCGGCTTTCTTCAAAATCGGACTCTAAGAAGAGCCGTCTCCTCGAACGCTCCCTATACTTGAAAATAATATCCCTCGACAGGGTGAGTTTTCGCCCAGTAGTGGAATCACCCTAAGTGGGTTAATCTCCACCTAAGTGCATATGCAATGCTCTCGTAAACACACACGTTCAAAGCCAGGTCGGTGATCCTGCTTGAATGTCTACATGATCAACCCATATCCAGGAGTCCTCAGGCTCCCTCACACTTGCCTAAACCATGTATGAAAGACCATTTCAAACAAAGGTATTTGTTTTTAATTGTGGACAACCCTCAGATATAAGTAGTGGGTAGTCTCCGATATTTATTTAGTGGACAACCCTCCGATGTATATCAATTGGGCCGACTCCGACGATTGATATTTTATATGGACTACCCTCCGATATTGTAATGGAATTGGCATCATGCATTCCATATGCACTGGGGCACCCTAGAACAATAGGAGTGAGTGCATGAGGTGGTTTCCTGAGAGAATTGTCTCGGAGGGTTGACTAATAATAATAATTATCGGAGTGTGTCCATTACAATATTAGAGGGTAGTCCATATAAAATATCAATCATCGAATTAGAAGCTCAATTGATGTCGGATTTGTCCACTAAATAAATTATCGGAGACGGTCCACTACTTATATCGGAGGGTTGTCCACAATTAAAAACAAATACCTTTGTTTGAAAATGGTATTCTCATACATGGCTTAGGCAAGTGTGAGGGAGTTGGTGAGGACTCGGGATATGGGCTGGTCATCTAGACATTCAAGTAGGATCACGAATTTGCTTGAATGTGTGTTTACTTTGGAGCATTGCATATGCACTTAGGTGGAAGTAACCCACTTAGGTGATTCACTGCGGGCGATAGCTCACCTGTCGGGGGATATTATTTCGGTGCGGGAGCGTTCGAGGAACGACTCTTCTTAAGTCACGGTACTAAGCCTCTCGGAAGTTAATACAGTTTAGTTGAATCGTAAATGTTTTAAACTTTTATGCTATGTTGTATAAATGAAATCATTAACTCTTGAAACTGTGTATATGAATTGGTATATATTGATGAGTATTGTGTGTATGGGGCAGTGGCGTTTTCGCATGTATAGCTGACATATTAGTTGTTTGAGACAGCTATTCTTGATGAAACTCCCGTACTAAAAAGGGACTCTGCCCGAATTTTCGTGAGAGGTGGCTCGAATCACCATTATTCATGATTGTTTACCGCGGGTTGGCGGGTGGTCACGATCCCCGGGTTTTGGGCGTCACGGCAATATCGAGCTTGGTATATAGATACCTAGGGAGCTCGGGTTTTTGGCTATCCATCGCACTTGGTGTGGTTCAATGTTAAGTTTAGGTAGTAAGATTACTCAGGAAGAGCCTGGGACAAACTAGAACACTGCATGCATGTGTTTTAGGTGATTGTTTGATAAATGATGTGTAATCATGCGAATGTTTGATGAATGGTGTATATACATGTTGTATGTTATGATTGTTTGTGTGCTTAGTAATTGCTTTAGGAAGTAGTGATGTGTTAAAGAAAATTTTAGGAGTTTACGAGTGTGTAAAAGCGGAGCAAGAAAAATAAATAAAATACATTTTAAGCAATTTATTTGGTTTATTGGGAAATGAAAAAAAAAATTGAGGTGGAGAAAAAAAATTTACACAGTTTACAGTGGGTAAAAAGCGGAAAAAAAAAAGAAAAATTTTTATAAATTTATTTGGTTTAGAGTGAAAATTATTTATAAGGTTTTACAATTTGTAAAACTGAAGAAAATTTAATAAAATAAATTTTTATAAATTTATTTGAGTATTCTGGAAAATGAGAAAAAAAATAGGTATATATTTTTTTTAGCATTTTCCAGTAGCTAGAATAATTGAAAAAAAAAATGAAAAACGAAAAAAAAAAAAAAGTCTGAGCTAAATTGGGCTCTTGCCCAGTTATATTGTAATAGAATACATTGTATGTCGTGACACGAAATTGTAGTTTAACTGGGGAAGAAATTTGAGAATGTATTGTTAATGACGGTAGGCATTATGTGCGACTTAAGAGGCTTGGTTGGGAGGCAGGCTGTGTCACGATACAAACATTGTATCGTGACTGCAGCTGCTTGAATGGCTTGGGTTGTATTGCAGGGAAGGAGGCTGTTGAGAAGCTGTATCATGATACAGGTGTATGACAGTGGGCAAGGGCTAGACGAGGCGGTATTAACCATAACTTCTGGTAGGGAGAATCAAGCCACACGATACTGCAGCACCACATTGCCCACGTCTGATGTTTGCAAATGCGTGGCGATCACGCTACAATGGCGGCCTGTGTAGCGAAACGTAGCAGCGTCTTCTATTTATAATCGGCCGTGGGCTGCGACCGCAGCACTGTCTTAGCTGCGATACGACGGTCGGGTACCACGACCTGACAGAGCGAAATTTGCCAAGCGACCCACGCCTTGTAGCGGCCTAGGAGGCTACTGTGCGTTAGGTATTGTGTTTGTGCATGGTGCCTTGGCGATTTTGACTCGATGCATTCTGAGTCACTTGTTGAAACCTTGTTCATGAAAATTTGTTCATCACAAAAAAAATATTTTGGAAAAAAAATAATTAAAATTAATTAAATAAAAAAAAATCAAATAAAATGAGACAAAATTTTGAAAAAAATGAAATTTTCGAAAATAAAATTTTTGTGGATAAAAATGGTTTGACATGTGGGATTCATTGTCTTGCATTGGCTATGAATGCAAGGACACTGTATATGAAATGTATTCTGTGTATGAATAGTGTCTCGGGGCTGTGTTTATGCCTTAGAGATACTGCATTGTATTTAACTGCCATTTGACTTGTGTAGATGGCTAGTTGAGAGCGAGGACGTAGAGGACGTCCGCAGAGTCTTGATCGGGCACCACCGGTGTTGACGACATAAACTGTTGAAGTTTGTGGGTATTTAACGGTACAACTGCTTGGATTGCACGGAGGCTAGTGTGCGGGCGGAGTCAAGGAGTCAGGAGTAACCTCTAAAGGTTTAGGGCGCATCATCCTCCGACATTCACAGGGGGAGGAGATCCGATGGTAGCAGACCATTGGTTCATGCAGATCGAGAAGGTGTTAGAGGCTATGGAGATTACCTTTGACACGACCAGGATTAAACTAGTTGCGTTCAAGCTAAAGGGTGAGGCCCAAGTATGGTGTAAATGGGCGAGGACCTCTAGAGACCTAGAGGCAATGACATGGGCAGAGTTCCAAGAACTGTTCATGGGTAAGTATTTTCCAAATACTGCGAGGCATGCGAAGGCTCAGGAGTTCCTAAAGCTGAAGCAAGGGACGATGACGGTGATGGAGTACATGGCTAGATTCACTGAACTAGCCCGATTTGTTGATGATTACGTGGCCACAAACATGGCCAAGGTTAGGAGATTCGAGAATGGGCTGAAGTTGTCCATTCGAGGTAGGATTGTAGGGCTTCGCCTACGGGATGTGGACTCCATGGTTGGGACGGCCCTAACCATAGAGAGAGAGAGATCGAGGATGCTTGGAGCACTCGGGATGCGGGTGTTGGTAGCAAGAGGGAGGATCAGCCTTCTTCTAGTTCGGGGAAGAGGTAGAGGCTTACGCGCTACGAGTTTTAGGACTAGGGCAAGGATTAGGCATCTAGTCGACCCGGGGCCCGGAGGATATGTTGCTTGGGGAACGGCTGGACATATGAGCGGGGTTGCCCCCGGACGGGGGGATCAGTAGGATTTTGGGACTAATACAGTCCAAATTAGCCATAGGACAAGGGTATGTTCATTCCTCCACACCTAGTACGGGTTAGGAACCGGTTTCGGTTGGGCGCTATCACGAAGCACCTTCGGCGGCACGGGTGGGCTAGAAGAGCGAGTGTGTGGGTGGTCGGTCACGAGACTCAGCGGGACTTCTAGTCAGGCAGGGCAGATGATGTGTTATTTCTGTCGATAGTTTGGGCTTATGAGGCAAGATTATCCTAGGAGGCAGAGGTCTCATGGTACTACAGGCTGAGCATATAGAGTAACCGGATATGTAGGGTACATTTCTACTCTTACATTTGTTGACTAGAGTAGCGTTTAAATGGGATGCATCATATTTATTCATTGTTGCATCTTGTGTGATGGATTTGGTCTTAGAGGTTAAGGCCTTTAGAGAAGCCAGGTATAGATGTTCTTCCCTAGGTTGTAGGGTGAGTTGTTTGATAGGTCGGGATTACGAGTTAAGAGATCTCAGTGCGCTCATGGTGGACCCAGGGAATGGGGTATCCCGCAGTATGGCATCATTGCATTCGTGTACCGCAGTAACCATCAGCGTCGAGTCGAATTGTGGGTATGCGGTATCGTCATTCACCACTCTTGGTGAGTGTCGGTTCGAGTTTGTCTTTGGGACTACGTCCAGATGAAGACTCATAGTTAGTCGAAATGAAGAGTAATTAAAGTATGTTGAGCGAAAGCGAAGGGGGTCGTTAATCCCCTGGGTGAAAGCACGGAGTTAGGGTAAGGAGACCGCGGTAGTATCCGAGGTCTGTGTGGGTGTAAGGGCAGGAGATATCGTTTTTGTGTGGGTGTAAAGACCGGGAGATATCCCCGAATTTCTGTGTGAGTGTAAGAGACTCGGGGAGGTATCCTAAATTTACGTGTGGGTGTAAGGGCAGGGAGGTATCCCGAATTTACGTGTGGGTGTAAGGGCAGGGAGATGTCCCAAATTTACGTGAGTGTAAAGAAACGGATAGGAGTATCAAAATTTCTGTATGAGTGTAAGGGCAGGGAGAGATCCAAGATTTACGTGAGAGTGTAAGAGACACGTGGGTTATCGAAATTTACGTATTGGGTGTAAGAGACCCGTGGAGATATCCGAAATTTCTGTGTGAATGTAAGAGGCTCACAATGTAGGTCGAATAGTTATGTTGCCCGAGATGAAAACACACGGTCAAGTTATCACATAGACTTAGAGTTGAGTGATAGGAGTCGGGAGTGACTTGAAATGAAAACACACGGTCAAGTTATCACATTGACTTAGAGTTGAGTGATAGGAGTCGGGAGTGACTCGAGATGAAAACACCGCGATCGAGGTTATCACGTGAACTTAGAGTTAATTGATAGAATTCGAGGCGACTTCGAGATTTGGATACCCCTTTGGAAATTGCATTGGAGTGTTATTAGTGTGAGGAGCTCGGTATATGAATGTCATTCATGACATGGACTAGGTTGGCGGTCCATTGGATTGTCGATTGATTGTGACAGGAGGTTAGCGTTTACACACCCAGCAGGGGTTGTGTAGGGTTACGTGTTGTATGGATTATATACAGGTGTTAGAGGACACGTTGTGAGCATGCGTCTTGGATCATAAGGGTAGCTGGAAGGAGCATTTGCCCATAATGGGGTCACTTTACAACAATAGTTATCAGGCGGGTATACAAATGGCACCATATGAGGCATTGTATGGGAGGCCGTGCGGTCGCGATTATATTGGGCCAGGAATTAGGAGAGAACTCCATCAGCGGTCACGATCGATTAGAGACACCTCAGAAAGGTGAGCTTGATCAGACGGCGTCTTCTCGCGATGAGCCGGCGGAAAGCTATGTTGATGTACGACATCGACCCTTAGAGTTTGAGGTTAAGGATCACGTCTTCTTGAAGGTGATGCCTAAGAGAAGAGTGGTCAGGTTCGGTAAGCGAGGGAAGTTATCGTCGAGGTTCATTGGGCCTTTTAAGATACTCGAGAGGGTAGGCCTTCCATTTGCGTACCGGTTGGGCGATTCTGCGCCCGGCATGTCGAGTGTCCTACCCGGGTATTTCATATCTCCATGCTCGGAGGTACACTCCAGATCAGCTCATGTGGTGGATTGGGGAGAGATTGGGGTTGACAGCGATGGAACAGCCGGGAGGACCGGTGTGTATTTTTGGATAAGCCCAGTGATTAGGTTTTGCGGCCTTGAGCTAGTGAGGCTAGTGAGTGCTATGGCGGCACTATGGAGTGGAGGAGTCAGCGATGGGAGCGAGGGGACACGATCGGGCCACTATCCTTGTTTAGGGATGAAGGTCGTGGTTTTTGATCGTTTAAGATTTAAATGACTGTTTATACATGGTAGAGTACACATTGCATATGCATGTGAGTGATTGTGATCGTCTAGAATTTCGGGACGAAATTCCTTTGAAGGAGGGGAGAATGTAAGACCCGAGAAATTTCCAATTTCTAGAAAAATGACAAAATCGTAATTTCGGTCAAAAATTCGAAATTTATTCTCTAGATCTCGAATGATGAAACGGATTTCACCGTTAGAATCCTCTCGTGAAATCTAGCTACCATATCGAATTTCGTCGGGTCGGGACCGGTGGGTGCATGTTTTCGAGGCATCGCGATCGGGGCGAGTAAGCGACTTTTGATGTGACAAAAGTCACATATAACATGTACTCATGTTACACAAGTTGCATGAGTAGAGGAATGATGGAAATGGACGACCGAGATAGTGTCAAATGTCGAAAATCCAAGAGAAGGGACATGGATGGCATTTTTGAAATTCTAAATGAGGAAAATGACAAAAGTTTGAATAGTGGTTGTCTTCTCAAATTGAAAAGGAGCCAAAAAAAAAAACGTGAGGAGAACAAGAAATTGGGCAGTGGTTGAGAGGTTGTGTTTTTAGAGAGAGAGAGTGTGACTTCTCTCTAGGTTTGCAGTGTCCGGCAGTCGGAATTCTTCGAATAGGGGAAAGTCGGCTACATCTTTGTAGAGACTCTGAGTAGGCTCCGGTTTAAGGAGTTCGAAAAACTCCGTGAGGTGGGAGTTTATCCTACTTGGGTTTTACACTTTGTTTAAGTGAGTACTGATGTTCGGTTGGGTTGAGGCCTTGAGCAGCCGTTGATCGGATCTGAAAACTTGGAGACAGTGTGAAAATTATGGAGCTCAAATGGATGTGGGACAGTCCATGGCCCGTATTAGGGGTATTTTTGGGTGTTTCATAAATCATGAAATAAATTATGTTTGGGTATGAATGAGGCCGGGAATGGCCATGGAGTCGAGTTCACCAAGTGGAGCAAGCGTTGGATGTTGGCCAGTGAGCGATCGTCGAGGTTTGCTTTTCACGTGAATAGTGTTCAAGAAATCAATTTTTTATGAGAAAAATGTGTTTAATTGAGTAATTCAAATCGAATTGTTCGTGGTTGTTAATTAGCCCAAGTGAGCTAATTTTTTATATAATGGATTGTGAAATTGCATAACATGTTTGTGTGATTAAATTATGTAAATGGATATCTGTTATATATTTGTGTGTTATGAATTGTAATGGGATTGTGTGCATTCCATATGCATTAGGGCACCCTAGAACAATAGGAGGGAGTGCAGGGGTTTTCTGAGAGAATTGTTTCGAGGAGGGTTGACTAATAATAATAATTATCGATTGTGTCCATTACGATATCGAGAGGTAGTCCATATAAAATATCAATGCGTCGGGTCGTGATTGATATACATCGGAGGGTTAATCCCTTCAAATAAATTGTGGAGACGGTCCACGCTCTTATATCGGAGGGTTGTCACAATTAAACAATACCTTTTGTTTCGAAAATGATATTTTTCTCATACATGGCTTAGGCAAGTGTGAGGGAGTCGGTGAGGACTCGAGATATGGGTTGGTCATTTAGACATTCAAGTAGGATCACGAATTTGCTTGAATGTGTGTTTACTTTGGAGCATTGCATATGCACTTAGGTGGAGAGTGACCCACTTAGGGTGATTCCACTACTGGGCGATAGCTCACCCTATCGAGGGATATTATTTTCAGGTACAGGGAGCGTTTGAGGAGACAACTCTTCTTTGAGTCCGATTTTGAAGAAAGTCGGGTTGTGGCTTTGGTTTTAGTTGAATACATGTATTAGAATGTTTTAAACTTTTAATATATGTTGTATAAGTGTAAATCATTAACTTTTGAAACTATTGTATATAGTTGGTATATATTGATGAGTACTGTGTATGGGGCCAAGTGGTCGTTTTCACTCATGTTATGTATTATATTGGATTGTTTGGGATATGTTTGTTCTTAGGTAGAGCTTCCCATACAAAGGAGACTCTGCCCGATTTTCGTGAGAGATGTCGGGTCACCTGACATTCACGAGTGTTTTCACGGATAGTCAACGGACCCCCGGGTTTTGGGGCGTCACATCTTATGTATTTGCATATAATAACATTTCCTAAAAACATCATCTTTTTGTATATTTTGAAAACATGATGCCCATAATATGTGTCATCATGCTGAACATGTGAGCATATTGACACTTATATAAATCTTACTTATAAATGTCATGTTCTTGAACACCTAAATTGATACTTGTGATAAGCCTCATTGTATAGAAGTGAGAAACAACAATACTCATAATTAGTTTCATCTTATGAAATAGTGTCATCATCTATATACCATTAAACTTTAAAAATTTATCATCTTATCTCATTTCAAATTTAATTAACTCAAAATGGAAATGCTGTAATTTTACCCTGATTTATATGTAGTATTCCATAAACAATATCAATGAAAAACCTCATTCAATAAAGTATATAGACAAAGAAGTAATAAAGGCATTTTGATTTTGCGTATGTTGAAGTTAGCTGAAGCATCACACAAAAATGTTACGACTTCAACTTTGTTCACATATTTTGTGTTTCATCTAATTGAACATTATGAATTAATCCTCGAAGTGCCTGAAAAAATTACACCTTTCTTTGTAGACGCATATTAGAATAATCACATATTAGTTTGGGCAATGATTAAACAAAACAATTTTATATGAAATGTTAGTACCACAAAATTTCAAAATATCTACATACCATGATACTTTAGAATTTTACAATTTCTTCAAATTGTGCATAGTCCTTTGTTGTATTTAGTTGAACATTTATCCTTCACAGTGCCCAAAAATATTGCATCTTACTTGTAGATGCTCAACCTAAAAATGATTAAAACCACAAACATATTAATATTGACCCATTAAGAAAACACATTTCTCAGTAAATATGTTTATACGAGTTTTTAAAATATTTGTTACACACCATAAAACTTTAAAATTTCACATACCAGAAAAGCAATTATCTAAATGAAATATGTATACTAATTTATTTATTTAAACTTCTAATATATTTCTTCCATTTTGGTAAATATTAAAATGTGTGCAACCATCGGATGATGATATTAAAAACAATCCAACTAGTATTTTAATATAAATTAATAATTCAAAATATTGTTATTTTTGGATTATAGGTCATAAGAGGTACCTTTCAACATGTATAATGATTAACTGTGTCATTAGCATAACCCAATCTGAGTAAATTTTGTTGATCTCCATTTCATTGTATGATTTCCTCTTATTAAACTAAATTAGAGAAACATACACTATTTATTAAGTTCAATTGACAATTTAAATACTATAATAAAATGATTAACAATAATATAAGTTGAGTTTAGTATAAACCTTTGATGTAAGTTGGTTTGAATTTAGCAATGATCTCCTTCATGTATCTCATCACGTAATACCCACATTCTACATTACCCAACTGTCTCGTGCAATGTGAGAAAAACATCAACAATTACAACATACACTAAAATAATGTTATTTTAGTATCTAATCAAAGATGATGTAATAATCATTCATTTTCTAATTTTATGTAATGAATGAAGTGATTAAACAATGTATAGTGATATAAAGAAATAAGTACTTACAAACACCTTCACCCAAGTCAGTTCTCTCTTTGATGTTTTCTATTTTTCTGAAGGGGTAATTCTAATTGCCTTACAAAAAATAAATGATGTTATTTAGACATTATGCAATGCAATAAATGATGTTAGTTTGATACTTAATTTTCTACTTGGTCGGTTTACTTTTTCCATGAAGATATTTGTGCAATATATCTACTATTTTGAACTTTCTAGTATAGATGTTTAATGTCGAACACTTAAGAGGTGTCTAGAACATGTGTTAAACACTTTAAGAGGTTTCCCTTCAAAACATATGTCTAGGAACTTATATAAATATATATATATATATATATATATATATATATATATATATATATATATATATATATATATATATATATATATATATATATATATATATATATTTGTAGAAGCTCTTCCCTCCTCAATTTCCCTTCAACTTTCTTGCTTTACATGATCCCCAAATATGGTTCCCCAAATTATGTTAAAAAAAAATTAACTGAGGATCACTTAGAGTCTCCTACTCTTTGATGGGGGAAACCCATGATCTTCCCTTCTTTTCTCTTCACAAAGCAGGGGGAGAGGTACCATTTTATAAAGAAAATGAGGTCTTTTTCCTTTGTCCATTTCTATTGTGAGATTGCCTCCCACAAAGAAATAAATATCCTAAGCCTCCAAATTTGGGGGTCTACAATATGGAAGAGCCAAAAAATATTAAATAGTTTAATTATTTAAAATTTGTAATATTAATAATGAGTAGATTAAATACTATATATATATATATATATATATATATATATAAATTGTTTTTTAAGCCTTAGTACTAACCAACATAATACATTATCAAACAACTTGCTCATAGGAAATATTCCAAAGTGCACTCTAAGTTAAATGTTAAAAATGTCACTTTTTAAGTGTCGGGATATATCTGAATGGCGATTTTCATAAAGCGTACTCCTACTAAGCCCGACATCTTATGTATTTGTATACAATGACATTTCCTAGAAACATCATCTTTTCGTATATTTTAAAAATATGACGCTCATAATAAGTGTCATCATGTTGAACATGTGAGCAATATTGACACTTATATAAGTTTTACTTATAACTATTTTTAACCTCGAGGCTATAAAAAAACGTCATGTTCTTGAACACCTAAATTGATACTTATGATAAGCGTCATTATATAGAAGTGAGAAACAATAATACTCATAATTAGTTTCATCTTATGGAATTTCAAGTATCATCATCTATATACCATTAACTTTAAAATGTATCATCTTATCTCATTTCAAATTTAAGAAAAACAACTTTTCTAGTGAAATGTTAGTACTACACAAATTTCAAATATCTATGCATGAAATGCTTTAGAATTTTACAATTTCTTCAAATTGTGGATAGTCCTTTGTTGTACTTAGTTGAACATTTATCCTTCATAGTGCCCAAAAATATTGCATTTTGCTTGTAGATATTCAACCTAAAAATGATTAAAACCACAAACAGATTCGCAAAAGTAAATATGTTTATACCGATTTTAAAATATTTTACCATGAAACTTTAAAATTTGCATACCAAAAAAAATAATAAATATCTAAATGAAATATGTGTATACTAGTTTTATTTATTTAAATTTCTAATATATTTCTTCCATTGTAGTAAATATCAAAATGTGTGCAACCATTGGATGATCAATATTAAAAAAAAAACAATCAACTACTATTTTTAATATATAAATTAATAAAATAAAATAATATAACATTATATTATATTATAGATCATAAGAATTAACAGCTTTCAACATTCATGAGTATTAACTGTCTCATTAGTATAACCTAATGCGGGTGAATTCGATTTGATCTCCATTTCATTGTATGATTTTTACTCCCATTAAACAAAATTAGATAAACATACACTATTTGCTAAGTTCAATTGACAATTTAAATACTATAATAAAATTACTAGCAATAATATAAGTTGAGTTTAGTATAAATCTTTGATGTGGGTTAGTTTCGATTAACAATGATCTCTTTCACGTATCTCATCACGTAATACCCACATTCTACATTACCCAACTGTTTCGGGCTATGTGGGAAAAGTATCAACAATTGCAACATATACTAAAGCAATGTTATTTTAGTATCTAATTGATGATGTAATAACCGTGTTTCTAATTAACATGTACCAATGAATGAAGTGTAAACAATATAATGATATAAAGAAATAAATACGTCTAAACACCTTCACCAAAGTTAGTTCCCTTTTTTTATGTTTGTTTTTTAAGTTCAATTCTAATTTTTAAATAAATGATGTTATTTAAAACATTATCATTGCACTAAATTATGAAAGATACACACTTACATATTAACTATGTCCTTCAAATCATCATATGGTTGACAAGTCATTGGATGATATAATATGCAAATCATTCTCTTAAAATCTCATTTCACTAAGACCTAGTAGAAACTAAAGAAAAATAAATTAATAAATTAAATTTTGTAAGAATTGTCCCAAAAATTAATACATCATAAAATAACTAATATACATCATATTCACATTTAAGATAAAATATTACTTTGGATTGTGAAATAAACATATATTCAGCACGTCTTATATTCCTTAATCGATCCGCAATAATCCTTGACCTATTCTATAAAATCCGGGAAAAATGGCAAAACAATAATTTGCCATTGTAGTACAAGTTGAAAACCTGAAAAAATTCTAGATCTCGAATGAAGAAACAGATTTCACCATTAGAATTGTCTCGCGAAATCTAGCTATCCAGTCGAAATTTTGAAAATCTCATGTTTTTTGGGGTGACGGTTGTCAGATGGACCCCAACAACAGGATTTTTCAGAAAATCTTGAAAGCTAGGTAATAATTTGAAGAAAGTTCATATAAGATAATTTGAACTTGAACTGGGATGAAATAAATTGTTTCGGGAAAAAAAGGGACTCGAGCAAGGGGGTACACGTGGCACACGTCACGCCAAGTGTCCAAAGTATAAAAAGGGGAAAAAAAATCTCATTTGGGAGAGAGATCTCCCAAAATCAGATTTTTGGAAACGTTAGAGAGAGGGGAGGAAAGAATCCTTAGACGATTTATCAGGTTTCTTCGGTCAGAAGTCGTTGACCCTAGAGTTACAGTTCTTCATCTCGACGAAGGTTACGCGTAGACACCAAAAAGAAGAGATTTTATCGAAGATCCAAAAGATGAGATTTGGAGAAATCAAAGTTTCCGGGTTAGGAAGTCTTTTGAGGTTTCCTAACAGTGTTTCCTACGCTCCAAGTGGTAGGGATTCTTTCTACTTTGGTTTATTTTCCATTATATGGGCTATTTGGTTGAGTTTTAATGCCCTAAGGGGCTGTTTGGCCCTTTTTGCCCTAACAAATTAATGGGTTATGGGAATAGTGCCTTGTTTTAACCCTATATGATGTCCATATTTTGGGGCTGATTTTCTATTAGAAAAATGGAGAATTTGGACTAGTATCCTTTAAGGAAATTGTAGCCCTATCTGAGAACTTGATGTTAGGCTTTTGAATCACCCAAATTGGATATCTATAACTGATTATGGTGAATTTCTCTGGGTGCCACAAGTTTGCCCTATTTTGGCCGAACCTACTATCCAGATTTTTGGGACTGATTTTCGGTTGGAAAAAAGTGAGAATTTTGTGACACCCCAAAACCCGGGGGTCCGTTGACTACCCGTCAACCCGTGGAATACTAGTGGATGTCGGGTTACTTGACACCACTCATGAAAATCGGGCAGAGTCTCCTTTGTACAGGGAGCTCTACCCATGGTACATAACTTGTCCTAAACATCAATATCATGAGTAAAACGGCCACTTGGGCCCAAACAACAATACTCATCAATATACATCAACTATATACCATAGTTCCAAGAGTTAATACTTTACTCTTATACAACATATATTAAAATTCTAGAATTCTAATACATGTAATACATCATAAAACCGTCAACCATGGCCAGGCTTTCTTCTAGCGGCCTCTATGATTATTGAGTCTCTGTCTTGCTCCTGTACGAAATAATATAATTCCCTCGACAGGTGAGCTAATGCCCGATAGTGGAATCACCTGAATGGGTTACTCTCCACCCTAATTGCATATCATAATGATCTATGTAAACACACGTTCAAGCAAATATGTGATCTGCTTGAATGTCTTAATGACTAACCCATGTCTGATCCTCAGACTCCCTCACACTTGCCTAGGCCATGTATGAGAAACATTATTTTCAAAACAAAGGTATTTGTTTTTAATTGTGGACAACCCTCCGATATAAGTAGTGGACCGACTCCGATAGTCTATTTAGTGGACAACCCTCCGATGTATATCAATTGGGCCGACTCCGACGATTGATATTTTATATGGATTACCCTCCGATTTTGTAATGGACACACTCCGATAATTATTATTATTAGTCAGCCCTCAGAAACAATTCTCTCGATAAACCACCTCATGCACTCCCACTCCTATTGTTCTAGGGTCTTGAGAGTGCATATGGAATGCGTAAATCTTAAGTCACGTCACAATTTATATAACACATGCAAATATATATAACATGATATACATTTACATAATTTAATCACACAAACATGTTATGCAATTTCACAATCTATTACACCAAAAATTAGCTCACGTGGGCTAATTTACAACCATGAGCAATTCGATTTGAATTACTCAACCAAACACATTATTTCACAAAATTTATTTCGTGAATACTATTCATGTGAACAGTGAAACCCTCGAGTTACTGTTCACGGCCAATCATCCAATCATCGGTTCACTTTGTGAACCTGAATTTCTTAGCCATTTCCGGCCTCATACAAACCAACACATAATTTATTCCACAAATTATACAATTAACAACCCAAACAGCCCGTGGACAGTCGCGGATTGTACAAATGGGTTTCAAAATTTTCTAACAATTCGGTTCCAAGATTTGGGACCGATCAAACGGCAACTCACGGCCTCAATCAACTCAAGCATCATAAATACACTTAAACAAAGTGTAAAACTCAAGTATGATGAAACCCCTACCTCATGGAGTTTGTCAAAACTCCTTAAAACCGAAGCCCACTCGTAGGCCTCACCGCGTAGAGCGACCTTCCTTCTTGTCCTGAAGAATTCCGACGGTCGGATCACCTAGAAACCTAGAGAGAAGTCTCTCTCTCTCTCACTCTAAAAACTCACCATTTTAGCCTCTGCACAAAACCGTCCCTACTTAACGCATTTTCTTTGCCTTTTAATTTGGAGAAGAAACACTATTCTACATTTTGTTTTATCTAGCAGAATTCCCGAAATGACATCATGTCCCCAAGCTGGATTTTCGACATTTGGCACTATCTCGGTCGTCCATTTCCATCATTTCTCTACTCATGCAACTTATGGCACATGAGTACGTGTTATATGTGAATTTTGTCACATCGAATATCGTTTTACGGCACTCGATACTCGGTGCCTCGAAAAATGTGTAAATCCCGATTGTCTCAGAATTTGATGAAATTCGACATATTAGCTAGATTTCGCGAGACGATTCAAACAGTGAAATCTGTTTCATCATCTGAGATCTAGAAAATTTTCGGGTTTTGACCGAAATTACGATTTTGCCCTTTTTCCAAAAAATTGGAGATTTTCGGGTCTTACATTCTCCCACTCGCCAAAAGGAATTTGCGTCTTGAAATTACGGACAATCTGATCACTCACATGCATATGCAACGTGCACTACTTTACCATTCATGTAAACTCGTCATTTAAATGTTAAAACGACTAAGCTGCGTACCTTCATCCTAAACAAGAAGGGGATAAGTGGCGCATCGTGTCTCGCTCACATTGTCCTCAGCTCCGTAGTGCCGCCCATGCTTTATATTTAGCCTCACGGTCTTGTGTCGCAAAACGATCACGGCTATCAAAATGCTGGTCCCTCCTCAAAGATTACATCGGTGTCAACCTTAATCTTTCCCGATCCACCACATCATTGGATCGGAGTATACTTAGAAGCATGGAGCGTGAAATGCCTCGTGGACACGACATCTTCGGCGATAGCAGCCAGCCGGTCTGTGATAGTGTCTACCCTCTCGAGGTATCTCGAAAGGCCCGATGAACCTCGTGATAACCTCCTTACCCGAACGACCACGCCTCTTAGGCATCACCTTGAAGATGTGATCCCTGACCCGAACTCTAAGGAATTCGGCGTCGTGCATTAACATAGCTCTTACGCCTGCTCTGGCGGAAATTGAGAAGGCCGTGGTATCAAGCTCACCTTCTCGGAGGTGTCTCTAATCAGATGGGGACCGATGGAGCTCTCTCCGCCTCGGTCAACATAACGGTGAGCTTTGCATGGCCTCGTCTGATGCACTCATGGTGCCCCGTCGTATGCTCGACTTGATAGCTGTTGTGGCGAATTCCACTGAGGCAAATGCTCTTCCTAACTACCGGATGATCAGGCATGCTCCCAGCATGTCCTCTAACACACATATAGTCCTCTCGGGCTGACCATGTACGTGGGTGGAAAGAAAGTTGTACTCATGGTCGGCCATTGTGCCCATAGCCTTTGGAAACTCTTCCAAAGTGCGCGTAAACCTCGGGTCCACTATCATTACTACTGGATACTGGTACTCATGTAGTCGGACTATCTCGAATATATACTTAGGCGAGTCTCGATGTGAAGGTCTAAGCCATACGATAGAATGTGCAGGCTTGTTGGTAGGGTCCACTATCACCCATACTGCATCATGTCTCTGTGGTGTCCGTGAAAAGTGGGTCACAAAATCCATCGTGACGTGCTCCCGACTTCCTCGGCCACCTCGATGGCTGAGTAGCCTGGCGGCTTTGGTGCTCGGCCTTAACTGTGACAACCGTGAGACATCGTCGCTGGTCTGTGTCTTCCATCCGGCTCTAGTAATGCGTGACGAGATCTCGGTACGTCTTGCCACTGGATGCGCAGTGAAACTCCCTGAGAATCTCCTCTCTCAAATCGGTCGAATGGGGAACCACTGCGAATCTCTATCTAAAAGACTACCATCAGAGTGGTATCGACCCTCGTCACATGTACTATTTGTGCGAGTCACGATGGACACTATCTCTGCGTCCTACCACTAGGACTCAATCACTACGCTTCAGCGACGGTGTAACCATAAACTCCCAAGCGTACCACATTAATGCGCTCGTTGAGCTGTATTAACAGGTCAGTCCTGAAACATCATTTACTCGAGGAAGCTATCTTTGTGGCGCTCCTCGTGACTTCCGACTGAGCACATTAGGCACCACATTTGCCTTACTAGGATGGTAATGCAAAGTGAAGTCATAATCCTCTAGGAACTCCATCCATCTGCGTTACCTCATATCGAGTCCGTTAACGTGAAAATATCTTGGAGCTTTTGTAGTGCGAGAGTACACCTCAAACTCCTCGCCGTATAAATAGTGGCGCGAATCTTGGCAAAGACTCGCCAACTCCATGTCATGTGTGGGGTAATTATAACTCCATGATTCTTCAATGCCCAGACCATAAGCTACTACCCTTCGGGACTACGTCAAGATGTCAAGTCAGGCCCTCCCGAGAACATCACAATACAGCTGTGTTTGTCTGTCCGGGACTATGAAGATAGGAGCTGAAGTAAGTCTCCTCTTCAATTCCTGGAATGCCTCCTGACATTGGTCATCCCAATCAAACTTGACCTCCTTTCGGGTCAATCTCTTCGCAAGTCTTTACTAATCGGAATCCTCAATGAATCTCTTTGTAGTACCCAACCGTCGACTGTATCTCGGGCGACTTTGTACTCTCCCGGCTGTCTAAACTCAAACCTTCTCGGGGTCGTAGCTCTTGATGCGACACCATGTGTCCAATCTCACCTCGAGTAAGCCCAAAACTCGCACTTCACTGAACTTGGCGTACAAGCCCATTAGTCTCTCTCAACAAGCATGTCCCTTCCTCAAATGATACTCATGCTCCTGCGGCGGGAGTAAACCAAAAATATCATCCACGAGAGACTCACGACAGACTAATCTAGATAAGGTTGGAATACCCTATAAATGAGATCCATGAGTCTTCTTTGGCGCATTCGTCAATCAAAGAATCTTGTAAACTCAAAGTGCCCATCAGCGTCCTAGCGGCATCTTGGGATCATCTCCCAACTCTCAAGCGATGGTAACCGATTGCAGATCTATCCTTGGGTAGACTCGCTCTCCTCTCGGCCCGATCAAACAAATCGTCGATCCTCGGTAATGTATGTGCAGATTCTTGATAAATAACCTGTTCAATTATGCGTAGTCAATGCACAGTCGAAGGGTATTGTCCTTCTTCTTCACCAAACGACCCAGGAGCGCAGCCTGGTGAAGTGCTCGATGCAATGAACCCCTTGTCCGAGTAGCTCCTGTAGGCTGGACGCTGCGAGTTCTTAATAACTCGGCGGTGCTTAATCTGTCTTGAGTCATAGAGTGGGTGAAGTACCAGGGTGTAACTCGATACCGAAGTCTACATCCCTCTGAGGAGGCAATCCGTGCTCGCAATCAGGAAAAACTTAATCCACATATACGAGCTACTCGAGGTAGATCTAGAGTCACAGTCTCCTCGTCCTCTGGAGTAGGCTCAGCCAACCGTGCCCATCCTGACACTAGACTCGTATACTATACGGGGGCAAATGTCATGCTTGTCCCCCTGAAATACCACCACGAGTATCGTCACGTGATAATGGCGGTAACCCTCTACGCTCATAATTGATATGACCACGTAAGGCATCGACGATCCATCCCGAGGATGACATCGAACTCATTTATATCCATGATCCTCCCGGGTCAGCTATGAGTAGAGTCCCCGAGATCTCCAACTCGCAACCTCGACATATCATCCCTATTCTCGCCCTAATCATCTGGAGGTTACTAGGACCTCCTTGACTACCAGCAACACTAGCCTGTGTGATGGCAGTAGTCGCAATCCCTACAGCCTCAGCAAAAGCCTGCTGATCAAAAGCCGGTGGTACCTGACCAGTACCACGTGGACGACCTCTACGTCCTCGTCCTCGACTAGCCATCTACTCAGTTCAAATGACAGTTAAATTCAATACAGTGTCTCTAAGGCATAAACACAGCCCCGAGACACTATTCATACTCAGAATATACAGTTCATATTCTATGTCCCTGCATTTAAATGCAATGCGAGACAATTAATTCACATGCCAATGCAATTTTATCCACAAAAATTTTATTTTCGAAAATTTCATTTTTTTTCCAAATTTTTGTCTCAATTTTTTTGATTTGATTTGATTTGATTTGATTTTATTAATTTTTTTTTTCAAAAATAATTTTGTGATGAACAGTGTTCATGAACAGTGCCCAAACAGTGACTTAGAAACAAAACTGAGTCAAAAACTAGTCAAGTGAGCCAGTACACACACCGCGGCCCGGCCCGGCACGCCGGTGCACGGGCGCTCGAGGCGGCTCGTGCATGGCGGAGTGTCGTGGCGGCTAGCGGCCGATGTCATGGTTGTGGCCCGCCGTATCGCGGCGTGTCGTGCGTGGCGCGGCCAGCGCGGCGTCCAGGTGTCGTGGCTGAGTGCAGCGCGCCCGGCAAGCGGGTGGCGTAGGCTGACACCGTGTCGCTGGCCTGCTTTGCGCGCTATATCTCAATACACCCGGGCGACCCTCTGAGTCACGATACACTCGTGGCTATCAGCGACCTGAACCTGAACGGCCGCTTTATCCGCGATGCAAAATTTGTATCGTGACACGGCTTCGGCCGGCTGTAGCCCTCGTCACGATACACTTCAACGTATCGCGACACAATCCTCGGCCCTTCAAGCCTTCGCTGTCGATCTGGCGGTTGTATCGTGACACCTCAACTGACCATTGCCGCGCCATTACAATTGTGTCCGCGATACAATTCCTTGTATCACGACACAGTTCTCCCAAACATTGCTTCCTATTGCAATACTCACGGAACCCTTTGCACGCAGTATGTCACAATACAAATTGCCATTGTATCGTGACACGGTTTGAAGCGATGGTTAAAGCAGTTTACGCATTTTTTTCATTTCTTTCCGGCCTCTTGGAAAATACCAAAAATATATATATACATGTTTTTTCTCATTTTCCGAACACTCAAATAATTTTATAAAAAATTTATTTTTATTCATTTTCTTTAGTTTTACACACTATAAAAACCTTAGAAAATAATTTTCTTCACCTCATTTTTTTTTCTCATTTCCATCAGTAGCCTTCCTTGCTACTTCTACATGCAGTAGCTTGAATACTGCATCCATACAACTCAATAATTTTATGAGTTCAACTTTAAAATTTATTAAAATTTTATTTCATTATCCTATAAACCAAATAAAGTTATTAAAAATTTATTTCTTTTATTTTCTTCTTCGATTTTACTCAACGTAAAACTCCCCAGTCTAACACTTATGTGCTACCTACTAAGCACACAAACCAAACACAACACATGATCACACATCATTCATGTTATGCATATTTTTCACACAATAATTCATCAAATCACACCCAAAACACACATGCAGTGTCTTAGTTTTGTTCCGTGCCTTCCTAGGTAATTTCATACCTAAACCAACATCAAACCACCCAAGTGGTGATGGATACCCAAATCCGAGCTCCTTAGGTATTCGTAGTCCTAGGCTCGATACCAGCGTGGCGCCCAGGCAGGGGGTCCGTTGTCTGCAGCGTCAACCCGCGAATGCTAGTGGATGTCGGGTTACCGACACCACTCGTAATCGGCGAAGTCTCCTTTATGCAGGGAGCTCTACCTGATACATAACCTGTCCCGAACATCAATATCATGAATAAAGCGGCCCTTGGGCTGAACAACAATATCATCAATATACATCAACTATATACCATAGTTTCCAAGAGTTAATAATTTACTCTTATACAGCATATGTCATTACAGAATTCTAATACATGTAATACATCATAAAACCGTCAAGCCACAACGGCTTTCTGCCAAAAGTAGCCTCTCTATGATGAGTCGTCTCCTCGTGCGCTACTGTACCTGAAATAATATAATTCCCTCATTGAGGGTGAGCTAATGCCCGATGAGTGGAATCACCACACAAATGGGTTACTCTCCGCTAAGTGTATATGTAATGATCACATGTAAACACACATTCAAACGTCATTGATCACTCTTGAATATCTAAAATGACAGCCCATGTCCAGGAGTCCTCCTTTGACTCACTTTCGCACTTACTTTAGCGTGTATGAAAGCGTTATTTTGAAAACAAAAGTTTTTTGTTTTTAATTGTGGACAATACTCCGATCTCGTGGTGGACCCGACTCCGATGGTCTATTTAGTGGACAACCCTCCCGTTAACACTATCAATTAGGTAGACTCCCAAATGATTGATATTTTATATGGACTACCCTTCGATTTTTGTAATGGACACACTCCGATAATTATTATTTTTTTAGTCAACCCTCGAAACAATTCTCTCCAATAAACCACCTCATGCACTCCTCTATTGTTCCTGAGGTGCCCTAGTGCATATGAAATGCATGATACCCAATTCAATACAATTTATATAACTTACATGCAAATATATATAACATGATATACATTTACATAATTTAATCACACGAAACATGTATACGATTTCACAATCCATTGCACGAAGTGGCTCACGTGAGCTAATTTGCAACCATGAAGCAATTCGATTTGAATTACTCATCCAAACACATTATTTCACAAAAATTTATTTAGTGAACCTTATTCATGTGAAACGGTGAAACCCTCGGGTTCTTTGTTCACGGCCAATCATCCGATCATCGGTTCATACAGCGAACGAGATTTCTTTGTATTTCGGCCTCCTCTGAGCCAACACATAATTTATTCCACAAATTATACAATTAACAACCCAAACAACCAGTGGACAGTAGCGGATTGTACAAATGGGTTTCAAAATTTTCTAACAATTCGGTTTTGAATTTGGGGACCGTCCAAGCTTGACCACTCCGGCCTCAGTCAACTCAAGCATCATAAATACACTTAAACAAAGTGTAAAACTCAGAAGTAGGATGAAACCCCTACCTCACGGAGTTTTGAAACTCCTTAAAGCTGGAGAGCCCGCTCGTGAAGCCTCCAGCGTAGACGACCTTCCTTCTTGTCGAGGAGTCGGCGGTCGGATCGCTGAAACCTAGAAGTCTCTCTCTCACTCACAAGCTCACCATTTCGCCTACGCAAAAAAACCGTCCCTACCCCTTTGCTTGTTTCTTTGTCTTTTAATTGGAGAACAAACACTATTCTCTATTTTGTTTTATCTAACTTAAGAATTTCCAAAATGACATCCATGTCCCCAAGCTTTGGATTTTCGACATTTGGCACTATCTCGGCCGTCCATTTCCATCATTTCTCTACTCATGCAACTTATGGCACATGAGTACGTGTTATATATTAGTTTTTTCACATCGAATGTCGTTCTGACTTTGTGCACCGATGCACCTCAAACAACGTAAATCCGTTGTCGGAATTGTGAAATTTGACGTGTTAGCTAGATTTCGCGTGGTGATTCAAACGGTGAAATCTGTTTCATCATACGAGATCTAGAAAATTTTCAGGTTTTGACCGAAATTATGATTTTGCCATTTTTCCAAAAATTGGAATTTTCTCGGGTCTTACAAATTTGGACTAGTATCCTTCAAGGAAATTGTATCTCTATCTGAGAACTCGATGTTAGGATTTTGAATCACCCAAATCGGACCTCTATAACTCAAGTTATGGTCCATTTTTTGAGATTGCTACAACTTAGGCTATTTAATGGTTTGTGTCCAGATTTTGGGACTATTAGGGGACTAGTTTCTAAACTAAGTTCGGAACTATTCTGTGGGCTATGATGGCTTGTTGTGTGGAATGTTTTGTGGGCATTTCTATTCCATAACTAGTCTTGAGGATCAAGTGTCTTACTTAACTAAGAGTGACGTGTTTGAGTGTCAATGTGTGTGCTCTAACATGTTGACATGAGATGAATTCTTACGTGCAATGGCCATTACATGGAATGTTTGTGTGTGTCATTGCCTGATCATAGAATGACATGTTGAATGTGAATGTTAATATATGTTTGCATGATAGGTTGGCATGAATGAAATGATTTTTGGAAGTCATATGCAAGTGATGTGATTGTCCATGACATCGGTAAATGGTGTGGATTGTGTTGTCCATGTAGCATTCATTATGTATGTGACATGATATAACATGCAATGGCATCTTGCATTGCATATTCAAGGGGACATCGCATTAAATGGGTGTGAGTTTATGGTTGGTAAATCGACATTGTGATTGGTGTTCAATGGTGGGCTCGGTAAAATGGGATAACATCCAAAATGAGTCTCACGGTTGCATAAAGAAAAAGGAAATGAAAAATATGTGTGTTGGGTATAACAAGGAGGGATAGATACTCCCTTAGGTGAAAAAACCGGTATTCTTGGTTAGACATGTATCCAACGATGAAAGTTCGTGAAAGTGTCAAAAGGCATGCAAAGTTTGCGGTGAGACCCCGAAAATTCCCTACCCACAAAAACACACGAGACTTGGTAAAAACAAGTGAATATTGGAGTTTGTTTAATGAATTTTTATTTATAAAACAAAAATCTTTTGTTTTGGAAAAATGGTCATTGATGGAACATAAATGACGGTTTTCACACTTGGCATATGCATGTGTGAGAGAGTTGATGAGGACTCGGGACATGGGACAGAGTGAGTCACATTCTCATCTATGGCATGCAGACATTTGAGTAGGAATATGTATGTTTTTCCTTGAATGTGTGAAATGGAATTGCATGTGCACTTAGGTGGGGAGTAGCCCTTGTAGAAATTATTCTCTACTAGGCATTGCTCACCCCGTCGTGGGACCTTATTTCAAGTGCAGGTGGTAAACCGGAGGACGGCGCTCCTTCGAAGCCTTGATTTTGAAGGAAGCCAAGATGTGGCTTTGATAAATATTTTTGTAAACTATATTAGAACATACTAGTTTTAATATATGTTCTATATAAGAGTGTTGTAATAAACTCTAATGGACTATAGCCGATTTTTGTGAAAATATGGATCCCAATAAATGGGACACAACAGTGTGGTATCGGGTTACCCAAAATCCACAAGAATTCTGTGGGTTGATGGGTTGTGAACGGGACCCCTGGGTTTTGGGGTGTCATTGTAATACCCCTAAATATACCCTAATCGTTTTATAACAAGTTTAGGGTATAATATATGTTAAATTTGAAATTTTCCAAAATTTATACCGATTAAATGTGAAAATGATAACAACCAGGAAATTAAATTCTAGAATCCAAGAGGTAAAGGGTAGAATTGTAAATAAGGACCCCGAATGGCATAGGCAAGAGTTTATATGTCAAAATAGAATAATGAGATAATTGGAAGTGCAAATAAAGAGAGATGAAGGGCTTTTGAGAAAAAATGGGATAACTAACTAAAAATGCAAGGCCAAACAAGGCCTTAGACCAAAATTAGGGATAAGACCAAAGTGGTCTATTGAATGAGCATTTGCTCATGTGGAGAAAAGAGAGAGAGTGAGAGAGAGACACGGTTGTTGAAGGGAGAAGTCATCTTTGGGTTTTATCTGTTCAAGCAAAGAGAAGGAAGGAAGGAGAGGAGAAAAAACAAGTTTGAAGAAAAGATTAAAGTCAGGAACTCATCCTAACTTCTTTGAGCATTGCATTTGGGTTTCATCAAACCCTAACTTTTATAAGTGTGAATTTAATTATTTTAGTTCAGTTTGTGGTTGTTCTGAAGTTGTTTGAGTTGGTTGTGGTCCTCAATTGAGGAATGTTTGTATAAAGGAAATGTTAAAGTTTTAGGGGAGATGCTGTCAAAATTTTTCAAAAACCCACATTTTTGTCTTGGCCATCACTTATCCAAATTGAGTGGTTCAAATTTTTGGGTAAACTAGACTTCCAGGAGAACAAATCTTCTTGAAATAATTATATTCAAATTTAGACCCCATTGAACCCAGAAAATTCGTCAAAGTGAAACCACACATTTTGAGGCGGAGTTTTGATAAAGTTTGGTCTCTTAGTACAGTCTTGAGTATTTAGCCACATCCACTCATCCAAATTAGGTACTTAAGATTTCTAAATAAACTGAACCTATGAAACAAATCTCCTTGAAATAAGTGTTTCATCCATGTAGGTATTGAAGAGGACATTCAAAGCATTCAGCGTCTGAAACCAACCTACCTGACAATAAAGCACCTTAAGTAGGTTTTTTGGATTTGTTTTTGTATATGTAAATGTAGATTTTGTAATAGTGAAATTGTATAAGAACAAGTAAGCTGGAACTTCGGATATATGTACAAAATATTATGAACACCATTACGATGGATTGTTTTTATATTTATATGTTATAAGTTTTATTTCTTTATGAAAATATATATGTCGGGCTCTGATGACATAAAAAACGGGTTAAGAGTCTAGTCCCGTGTCATGTCCCTCTCTTCGTCTAGAATTTTGGGGTAGGGCGCGTGAACTAAGTGGTTTTGAGCCTAAGTTTAGGCGGCTCTAGCATAGAGTATAGGATAGAAAAGCAAGTGTCTAGTAATATGTTGGCCAAATGTGGATGTCCTTGTGTCTTGTGTTTTCTATAGATGGATCATCCTTCGAATTCAGTTGAAGAAGCAGCGGAGAGTCTTAACCCTGGAGATAAGGGGTTATCAGCTTCTGAGCCCTCTGAAAGGAATGCTCTCGCCTAGCCAAATGAAGCCTTGCTTAGGATATCTCAGGACATGGCTCGGGTATTGGAAAGATTGACAGCTTCCAAAGCCCCAATAGACATGGGGCTGAGGAATTCCATGGGACAAACATGGAAGAGTCTAATAAAGCGGAATTCTGGTTAGAAAAGCTACAAAGAATATTGGAGGAAGTTAGATGCTCTCCCGATCATAAAGTATCATGTGCAGTCTCACTATTACAGAGTGAGGCATATGATTAGTGGAAGCTAGTATTAAGGAGTCCAAGGATTCCAAATTCTATGCCATGGGAATTCTTTGTTCAAGAGTTCAAGGCTAAATATGTTTTTGATATGTACCGGGAAACTAAGTGGAAACAGTTCCTAAATTTGAAGTAAAGGAACTTATCAATGGCTGAATATGAGAAAGAATTTAGCCATCTCGGTAAGTATGCCACGAGTCAGTTCTGTGACATTTCGGTGTAGACGGTTCGAAGATGGACTACATGAGTCCATAAAAAGATATCTAGCACCAATCACAATATTTCAGCAAGTAAATTTCTATCAGTTGGGGTAGGTGGCAATGAAAGTAGAGAGATTTGAAATAAGTAGTAAAGAAAGGTTTTAGAAGAAGAAGTTTTATAGAGGAGCTTCTTCCTCCTCGGGTAAAAGAGCTAGAGAGTCCCAAGCTGAGTTAGTACAGGGTTCAGTTATAAGAGGTAGAAGACAGGGAAGTACAGTGGTATTTAGTTCTAGTAGAGGTGCTTCAACTGGACAAGGAGAAGTCCCAGAGTACCCTCATTGCCATAGGCGGCATTTAGGTGTGTGTAGATGTTGACTTTGAACGAAACATACATGTCTGAAATGTAAATCATTTTAAATTATATAGTTTTGACCCAAATATCTTATAAGTCTGCAATTAGACAAGTAATAAATTGGATTTAGGTCCGGATCTCGATCCCACGGAGATCTCGAAATTCTAGATCCACTTTGCCCGGAGCTTCTTAAGCTCCATACTTATTTTGGTTATGACATGATATGGTGTTTTGACTAAAAAGGCATAAATATTCTATTATATATAAAAAAATGAATAATCAAATAATATTGAAATCTAAAGAATAATGAATAAAAGAATAGATAAGAAATAGCTAGGCTGAGATAGTCATCGTTTAGGTACACATTAAGATCAATCTTGTGTGAAATATACGATTCTGTTGTTAACTCTGTTAATTTTACTTAAGTGTGTTCGGATTTTAGAATCTGTCCATGGATTTTAGTATACGACCGGAAATCTCCACTCACATTTCATTATCTAATTTTACGATCCTCTCGAATCTGAGGGAATGAGATAACTACTTTTAAAAAGGGACTTCCTAGATCTAGGTATTTTTCTTTTGCAATACTTCATACCCATTTTACGGACTGTAAACCTTAGCTCTCAAGTTATTGGTCAAGCAATGATATACAACTTCCAGGTTACTCTTCCTCAAATTAGGAGCCAGTGCCCTCTCCTTGATTAGATCTCATGCTGCAGGATTGGCCTCACTATCCGGGTGAGTGAACTCTGCCTTGTTTAAATTGATAACTCATACAACTCATTCTTGATTTCAAGTGAGAGGAGGATTTATCAAGTAAACTCACAAAGCTCATTAGATCTCTAATAGCAGGGTGATATACCTTCAAAGAAATATTCATAACTCCCAGGATTGTCATCTACATGTCCTTTCGAAGGACCTCCCTTGAAATCGAGCAATGAAGCGATTCTTACTTGGGTATAGGCTGATATTCGAATCAAAAAACATTAAACTCATAATAGTAGAAAGAAATTCATAAATTGAAATTCGCCATTTCTTTAGGTACAACTACGAGGAAAGATAATTTCGACAATAGCATTAGCAATAGGCATTTGGGTTCCTCGATTCTTTTGAATTACACCTTCTGGCATTCTCTGATCATAAGAATAGCTACTGAGTGCAAATGGAAAATTCGAATTCAGAATTTAATACGAACCTCAAACATTCGGAGTAGTAATTTTGAAAAATGAATTATGCATTCAACACACTCAAAACGATTACATCCAATTCCAGAAAAGAAAACGAAAATCAAAACGATAAATCTAATCTAATCTCTAACTACTCCGACATTGAAGGGAAGAAAAGAAAAAGAAAAGAAAAGAAAAGAAAGAAAACTTAAAGAAAAATAAAAGAAAATGACCTTGGTACTTCGGTTCTCTCGTACGTAGCCGCCGCCAAATTTGCTGTGAGGAAATTTGGGTAGGCTGCGTATTTATAGGAGTTTTTCGGTTGGGCCCAATCCCGATGCACGCTTCTTTGTGGATTTTCAAGTAGCTTGCGAGCTACGCTCAGAGTCGCGACCTCAGTTTCCTTGTCGCGACATCATCCATGTCGCGACATCGATCTCATGTCGCGACATCAATCTTCGTCTATGTAGCCTTGAACTAGTCATTCATGATGTCACGACATCAACATCTTGTCTCGACATCATCTCATGTCTTCTGCAGGCTTAAGATGGTTGCTCCTGATGTCGCGACATCAATCTCTTGTCGTGACATCAACTAAATGAACTGCAGCTTTTAACTAATGTCTTCTGATGTCATGACCTCGATCCCTTGTTGCGACATCACTTCATGCCTTTGCAAGTTTACATTGATGATTCCTGTTATCGCGACCTCGATCTCACGTCGCGACATCAGCTTATGCTTTTGCAGGTTTCAATTGTTCTCTCCTGATGTCGCGACATCGATATTCTGTCGCGACCTCAGCTCAAGTCATCTGCAGCTTTTAACTGATGTCTTCGGATGTCGCGACATCAAGCTCTTGTCGCGACATCAACTTATGGAACTGTAGGCTTCAAGCGGTTGCTGGGGTGTAGTGACATCAATCCCTTTATCGCGACAGCCGACATGTCTGCAGGTTTCCATGATGGTTTCTGTTGTCGCGACCATCCAATATCTTGTCGCGACATCACTCTATGACTCCACAGGTCTCAACTGTTTGTTCCTGATGTCGCGACATCAATATCTTGTCGCGACATCACTTTATGTCATATGTAGCTCTAAACTTGTGTTCCTGATGTCGCGACCTAGACTTCTTGTTGCGACATCACTTTTAAGGAACTGCAACCTTCAACTGAGCAAGTCTCATGTCGCGACCTCGGTCTCTGTCGAAATCAGCACCAATGTCTCTGAAGCCTGGCCCCAGTTTGCTTTGATGTCGCGACTTCATTCCTCTGTATCGCGACCCGCATTTCGATCTACTTGATTTCATCTTTTCATTTGTCGCAGCATCCGGCGCTTCTCTGTCGGCGACCTCACGTAAACTGTCAGCGATCAACCTCTGTCGCGACATCGTGATGTTGTCGCCACATCATTTCTTGAGTTTCTGCTCAATCCTCAGCTGCCTATCTTGTGATCCTTGTCGCGACTTACCAATTTCCCTTCCTTTTCACGATGTCGCGACCTCATAAGCATGCATGTAAACCCAGAAAAGCGCAACATTAGTTAACCAGTTGCTTTCATTTATGCCCTGCTATTTTCTGCATTTTTACTCTGCCAGTTACTGCATTTTTCCACTGCATTTTCTTCTTTCTTTTATACTCCCTGCAAATAACAAATTTGTTGAGTTTCTTCATATTTCTACATCTTAATTATTCCTTTTTACATTAAAATCAAACAGAAAAATGGACTAAAAATAGATGACTTTTAAGCTCACCAAACTCCCCCAAACTTAAAGTTTTGCTTGTCCCCAAGCAAAGAAAGAAGAAAGATTTAATTGTCCTCAAACAAAATAAAAGAACATTTTTAAAGACATTTTTCTGATTTGTTCTACAGTGGTATTCAATTTAATTAAAATACAAGGTATGCATCCTTTTCTGTACATCTAGCTTCAAGTCCAGTTCAAGGTTAGTTTCTACTTTTCATAGTATACAAAACTAAGCTTTGTTGAAATTATTTTACAAACAACATAATCATTAGATCTGTTGAATAATAGATTATTTCCTTTCGTTTTCATCTTGAGTCAGTGCTCCCTAAAGTCCTTCACCGGTTTTGATTGTTTCCATATTTCCAAATTCCATAAGTTTGTTTTTCATGATCTCCACTAATGTAGGTGATATCGGCCTTCAAGATCAGCTCAGGTCTTTTGGGCTTATATTGTTAGGCTTGGGTAATGGTGGTAGGATGGAAGAATTTTGAGTTAAGATTACCATGAACCTTTCTCTCCTCTTACGCCCTTTCTTTCTTATAGTTTCTCCTAATAAACTCCACAAACTTCATGTTTAGGATTGTCTCTTTGATTTCTTCAGTCGAGCTGTATGCTATTTCTCAACATGAATTTCCTTTGAGGAATTTTTTCCGCTTTGTTTGTCACCATTCGGGGATAGTGCAATGTTTTAACTTTTTAGGCTTTCCTAACACCCTTAGCGAACTTTGGGTTAGTAGCTCCATACAGATATGCATTAGGGTACTAGGTGTTGAAACACCCCTAAGAACTTAATTGTTCGAAGAGTTAGGCCACAGATAAAACTTATCCTATAAGCCTTCTTTTCCTATTATTTTGCTCTTTGCCTTTTTCTTTTCATTCCCTTTTTGCGTTCCTCAAAAACATATACTCCCCCAAACTTCATTTCTTTCTTCCTCCTTGAATTCTTGGGTAATCATAGGTTCTTTACTGAAGGATTGATTTCTTAGGATGAGTTGGGGTTTCCATTGGTCTATTTTTTTTTTGAAAAATAAGCTTGTTGGCTCAATTTCTGGAACTAAGGTATATGCATCGACATATGAATAAGGATGGCTAGAATGAAAACCGGACTATCGAATGGCACACGCATCATCTCTTGTCAGCTGTATCACCTAGGATTTCTCCTCAATCAATAATCTAACAAATTCTAGAATTTGGATTGAACAGTTGTGACTAACCATAAGGGGTACCTTGACTCATTTTTATTGATGAGTATTTAAATTAATTGATATTCAACAGGTTCCTTGACTTATTGTTCATACCACAAACTCAAAAATATGTTTTGTTCTTTCTATTGTATTACTTTCCTCAATTCTGGACTTATCAGTTAGACTTAAGTAACTTTTAAGACTATATGTTTCAATTAAGCGTATTCATTTTGCCCTTGATACGCGAATTTTTACCTTGCATTTGTCTTATTCCTAATCCTAGCCTTCATTCAATTAGTTCATGACATATCGGCGGTTTTTGATACGGAACTAATTCCTACCTTAATTTCCTAATCATGCAACCACAAAGCAACACAATATTGAACAAACAAATTCAAAATGGCACTCAACAATTCAATTTAAATTTCTCCTTTTATTTCTGATTCATTTACCTTGAGGTTGGATACTCTGATGTATAGGATAAGGAGGGTAAGAAAGGTTAGGCAGGGAGGAGGTCTATTTTTCCTTTTGGAAGGAGTAGCAAAAATGTGGGGATCCGGGTCTAAAGTATTCAAATGGTACAGGATTGAAGGAATTTCATTTCCGCTTCTTTCCTTTCTCTTCTTAGTTTCCCTCTCAATTTGTTCTTCAATGAAATCTCATTAGAGATCAACTTTCTTGTTGACTCATCCTCCTTCTTGATCTCTTCTTTTCAATTCTTTTCATACATGCCTTCTACGAATTCACCTTTAGGTTCCATTCCTTCTCTCTTTCATCTATTCTCTTTTATAGCAACGAGGCTTCAGTATCAATTGTTCTCTTATGCTCCCCGCTTGAGCTTTCTCCATGTTGGAAATTTACGTGCCTGAAGGAGGAGGCGGCTAAGGGGATGGAGAAGGATCTATTGGGCTGCCTTCATCCTGCCCTTCATTGTCTGCAAACATGTAATCATTGTTGTCAAGTGAGTTTTCTGGGTGCTCTGCTCCTTGATCAGCAACCCTCTGAGTCTCATTTTCTGGTCCTTCAGCTTGGGCTTCACCTCACATTTGCTCTACAGCACCTTTTTCTCTTACGGTTTCTTGGTCAGCTGCTAGCTCACATCGGAAAGGAGTGGGTGAAGACTTAGGTACTTCTTCTTAATACGATTCCATATTCCTTTCACTGACCTTGAGCATAGACAGTGATTGTGGGTGGGTGAGGATAAGACCTCTTTTGTTACTTCATGATACCTCATGATAGAATTCTCAATAACAACTCCACGCATTGATCTTGTATCCCTTTTTTGATGGCATACGGCAACACGGCTTCTTGTTCTCTCCGCATTGCACACATGTTTGTTGGAACAACGAAGCGATAAAACCATACCTTCGCTTCCTCGGTGAGGCTTCCTGTTCGATGTTCTTGGCTTTCCCTTCTCCTTGGTCTAGCGCACCCTTCCATCGAAGTGAGCTTCTCGTGATCTTTCTAAATCGGGTTTTCCAAAAGTTTCTTGAATTTTGACCCATGCTTGTGCCTTTGCCAAACCATAAGCCTCGTTGATGGCCAGCTTCATATGAAACCCCGGACTCCTCCTAACACAGTAGCTCCATCCTTCTTCTGCCAAATTTGAATAAAACTCTCTTGCAGTCATAGTATACCACTGATTTTGGTGTGCGGAACTCTCCCCACCCTCTCTGTTCTATCATTTCATGAAAGGCGTGCGGGATTTTGAATCTCCTCTCTGCGACAAACCCCTTGTTAGCATAATATTTCTTCCACTGGGAATACGCTTCGTCCGACACGAAATCTTCTACTTCTTCCTCTTCTCTCATCTTTCCCTTTCCCTTTTCTGCTCTTTCTTGAGAAGTTGCCAGAGCTTCGGGTGTTTCTGATGGCACCTCTTCTGACTGTTCTTCCGGTTGAATCTCCTCTAACTGTTCTTCTTGGCGAGTTTCTTCTTCTGGTTGTTCATGTTCCCTCATAATCTCGTCTAAGTTAGGGACTAAAGTGGGAATTTCAGCCATTGGAAACGGAAGAAAAGCTTTTCAGAAGGGTTGGAAAGCTAGGGTTTTCAGGGGTTGAGATTCAGAAGGAGGAAGGAAGGTGAATAGCTATGTGGTTTGGAGTGAATGAGAAAAGTTTCCAACGGTTGCAATTCAATGTCGATGATTGTGGGCTAGTGTGCTTCATGTTAAAAACACGTCGCGACTTCAATTTTCGCGTCTTTTTATTTGAGATCATTTAATTTAGGGCTTTTTAAAGTGAGTGAGTGGCACCTGTTCCTCTTTATGTCGCGACATACTAAGTTTGTCGCGACATAACTAGGTTTCCTAGGAATTGTTTGATTTTCATGTTGCGACATCTATTTTTTTTTTATTTTGAACTTAATTCTCTGTTGCAACCTCACAGTGGTGTCGTGACATATACCTTCTTCATTCAATACTCTGGTTGCCCTTTCCAGCGGGTCCGCGACATCAATGTTTGTCGCGACATCGCTGATGTCGCGACCTAACACTACGTCGCGACCTTCATCACAACTCAATGATCTCGAAGTCTTTTCTCTTGTGTTCCTAAACCTTTTAGACATTACTTACGGCATCTCAAGCAAGATTTAACAAACAATTCAAAGTATATCTGCAGAATTGGGTTAGGGATAAAGTTACTCCCTTTTCTCATGTTGTGACTTCTACGCAAGTTCTTTGGAATTGTTCTGTTATTGCCTTGCCATTCATGTCTGAACCTTGCGAAGCTTCTTGCAATATTGAGAAAATATAATTAAACTACAATTGATTTCTGAAAATTAAATCTATCCTTATAAAAACAAATATGACCTAATTTACGCAACTAAAAAAATTAATTCAAAACTTAAAACCAGAGAATTAAATCATATGGGTTGCCTCCCATTAAATTGCTTTCCGATTTGAGTCCACAAATTTGAACTTTTCTTTGTTGTGGTGCTTCTTACTTTTTCCTCGAACCGGTTAGGTCTTCATTTCCTCTTCCTGTTTAGATAATGCTTTAACCTTTGTCCATTGACGAATTCTTCTCAGTATCATTCTTGATGTCCACTTTGCTCCAAATGTAGTACTTGACACCACGGTGTAGTAGCGCTCGAGTTAGTTCAACTCTGAAACAATTTAGTCTAGAATTAAGCAATGATTTGTTCCCTGATGCGAACTCTTTTCTCAAAATTCTTTGATCATGCCATTTCTTTGCCTTGTCTTTGTATATTCTAGCATTATCATAGGCTTCATTTCTCAATTCTTCCAATTCAGACAGGTTGGAAGCTGATCTTTCTTCCACTTTGACTTTAAAATCAGTTTAACTTCTTGATGGCCCCATTACCTTGTATTCTAATTCCAAAGAGGTAGATGACATGGTTTCTGAAAAACAACTGTATGGGGACATTCGATAGAGTTTAATATGCGATCCTGTAAATGAGTGCATCATCAAGTTTGGAAGACGTCCTTCTGCTTGAGCTCGGTCTTTTCAAATGTTCTTTTTGATCTCCACATTTGGAAATTTAAACTGTCCATTAGTGCAGGGATGATAAGCTAAACTCATTACATGCTTGATCCCATATCTTGCTCATGAGTTTGCAAATATTTCTCTGTTCTGTGGGTTGTCCAATGATAGTTAAGGTGTTCGAATCTGCTCAAAATATTCTTTTGCAAGAAACTCACAATTGTATTAGCATAATTCCTTGGACAAGACACTGCTTCCACCATTTGGAAGCGTAATCTGCTAGCGGTATGTATGGGATTTCAAATGATGATTCAGGAAAAGGTCCCCATAAAATCTATTCCCCCATACATCAAAAGTTGTATCTTATAATACCTTTGAGGGCATTTCATTCACTGCTGCTGATATTCCCAATCTTTTGACATCACACAATTTCACCCACTGGCACAATCTCTACGAAGATAGTGGGCCAGTAAAATCCTGATTGGAGTATCTTGTGGGCTGTTCTTTCTCCAGAAAAATGTCCCCCATATGGTGATGCATGGAATTCATTGATAATGTTGCCTTGTTCACTTTATGGCACACATCTTCTTATTATCATGTCAGCACCTCTCTTGAATAATAATGGGTCATCCCAAAAATAATACCTGGCCCATGGGTTAAGGTTTCCTCTTACATTTGGTAGATTTGAATTAAAGGCATTACTCCTGGCTTGAGATAATTCACAATATCGACATACCATGGAAGTTGGAAGGAAACCTTAAGCGATTGCTCATCTGGGAAGTTCTGCGGTAACATCACATTTCCTCTTCATCAACGCTTCTTTCTACTCTTGACAAGTGATCAACTATCATTGTCATCCTTATCCTTGATTTCCAAAATCAAGCTCTACTTAATAACCAATACCCACCTTATCAATCTTGACTTAGCTTCCTTTTTGACATCAAGTATTTGATTCTTTGCATGATCGATGTGAATTACCACATGGGATCCTAAAATGTACTGCCTAAATTTTTCACAACCAAATACTATGGCTAGCATCTCTTTTTCAGTTGTTGAGTAGTTCTCTTGTGCTTCATTGAAGGTCTTACTAGCATAGTATATGGCCTTGAATACTTTCTCTTTTCTTTGCCCCAGCCACGGCTCCATGGAAAAATCATGGCATCATATTGTGCATCACGATCCCCATTACAGTTGCAACCATTATAGGTGCTTGTGCCAATCTGATCTTGATTTCTTCAAAAGCATCTTTGCGAAGTCATCGAAATTGAACCTTGTATTTTCCAATAATACATAATGAATGCAATTTTATTTTTTGAAAAGTCTTTGATGAATCTGTAAAATCGGCTATGCCCCCGAGCTTCTTACTCCTTCTTGTGGTAGGTAGTGCGAGAGTCTTGATAATGGATACCTTGGTAGTCGACTTCTAGTCGGTGGTAGAATTTTATGCCCGAACAATACCTTGTTACCATAAAATGGCATTTTCCCAATTCGGTGCTAATTACATTTGTCTTAGCATCTTTGAAGTCTTGTTTCAGTTGTTTTAAACATTGATCAAAGCTGGATCCATACACAGTAAAATCATCCATGAAAATTTCCATCACTTCTTCAACCAAATATGAGAATATAGACATCATACACCTCTGGAATGTAGCTGGAGCATTACATAGCCCAAATGGCATCCTTCTAAAAGAAAAGGTACCATAAGGGCATGTGAATGTGGTCTTCTCTTGATCTCGGTGCAATAACTTGAAAATCTGATTGTATCCTGAGTACTTACATCGAGAGGGGAAAACAAAAGTGAGGTGTCCTGCTAACACCATCCCGACATCTAATCAATGAAGGGCAAAAATGATCTTTTCGGTAGGCGTGTTCGGCTTCACGTAATCAATGCATACCCTCCCATCACATCCTTCATTCTTATTTGGAATCAGTCGTTTCATTTCGATTCTGAGTAAACCCCCTTTCTTTGGAACCACATGGGTGGGCTCGCAGGGTATGCGAAATAACATAGATAAAACCGGCGTTCGACAATTTGAGTACACTCCTTTGCATTCTTCCTTCATCCTTTGGATTCAGTCTCCTTTGGTATTCATGGATGGTTTTGAAGTCTCTTCTAGCAGAATCTTATGCATGCAAATTGATGGGGCTGATACCCTTGATTCTTGATGGATCAAGCTAGCGATTCCCGATGCTTTGTAATGACACTGACAATCTTTGTTCCTCGTCATCACTTTGAGTCAAAATTTGAAATGATCAGTTTTTCTTTGGTAATTCTAAGTAAGCATACTTTAAATGACATGGCAACTCTTTCAAAACTAGCCCTTATACACTGGTTTCTTGATGAATTTCCTCTTTTTCAATATTTTCCCCATTGTCGTTTTTTGCATTTTTGCTGGCTTCAACCACAGTTTCTATAGAATGAACACTCTTGTGGAAGTCGGAATAGACATCTTGATTATCTTGGGAATTCATCTCTTTTCATTGATAAAAACTGAGTGTTACAATCATTGTTAGCCCGAGGATTGAGTATAGACAAAATCAGCTACATTTCAACTTTCCTTGTCTCTGTCTATATTTTCATACTTTTTTATCAAGTTAAGCAATTTGCTTCTTCTCCGACCCTTAAGGTAAAAACTCCTTTTTGCATGTCGATGGGCGACTCGGTAGCTAGGAATGGTCTTCCCAATAGCGAAGTACTTGTGAATCTTCTTCCATGTCGAATGATGAAGTCGCGGGAAAACAAACTTCCAGCGGTGACAGTCATCTTCAACTCACTTGAGTTTTACCATCGATGCATGCGCCATATGAAGAGTAACGATTTGTGGGAGTAAAGTTCCCTGAACTTAGTTTCTTGGCTTGTGAGAAAGAGGTCATCAAATTGATACTGGCTCTGAGTCACCGAAGGCTCTGAGTCAATTCCTTGACAATACGAGGAATCGTGAAGCTGCTGGGTCTTTCATCTTTCTTGGTAGTTCTTGCCGATTCTTTACGCAGTGGCGGTGAGATTCACCTATTCCTTCCTCTACTATTTTTCTTTTCTTGCTCAGTATGTCCTTCAGAATTTTGCCTGAGTGGCATTTGAGTTACCACTTGAGTAAAGGCATCTTGATCTCCGGCTTACGGAAGGTTTTCCAAGAACACTGGCTGCTCCCTCCATCTTGACCTGACCTTTGTGGAAATGGGACTGCAGGCTTTGATCCTTGGATGTTCTTCCTTTATACTCTTTCTTTTTCCTTCTCCAGTACCTCCTCCTTTTCTGGTCTTGCTACTTCTTTGTTGCTGTCATCTTTTTCTTTTATCTCTTAACTCCCTTCCCGGCTCCCAAGCTGCCTGACCATGCGGAGTCTTTTTGGAGTTTTTCCTTGTGTCACTTGGGAAGGCATCTTTTCTCTGGCTTTGCAGGGTTAGGGCCAGCTGCCCTACTTGTGTCTCCAGGTTCTTCAGGGATGCATTGGTAGTGTTCTGAAAAATTTGAGAGTCGTGCTTGTTGCTTCCAATTCTCAGAACTATTGTTCATGGAGGTTCATGACTTTATTATCCCCATAATGCGACATACGCTCTTCAAAGATTAGGCCCTTCTCGACCACGATATTCATTTCTTTGTTTGGTTCCTTCTTCTTTGCTCTTTGGAACCTTGGTGCATTTGTTGATAACCACATGGAGGGTTACGCGTACCTTGGGCCTTGTGAAGCTCCTCCACCATAGAAGAAATTCTCATGGTTCTCGGTCTTGGTGATAATGTCGAGTTAGTATTGGGTTTGAAATGGTAGTTTCTTGGCTCACCCGGATAATTAACCTCTTGACATCATGGGGTGTTCTTCAGTAGCCCTCCTCAGCACTTCCCTTCAATAACTCTCTTCCAGTGCTCCTATTTCATGGCGTGTGTCTTTCTTTCTTGCTTGTCCCGACTGTGCATAATGGCATCAACTTGGCCTCCATGCGTGTCATCTTGCTCGGCTCCATGATCCACTTTCCTCTCTTGTTTCCTCTTGAGCTCGAGAAGGAGTTTTTCATATTACATTCTTGGAGTCTTGATAAGCTCCTTTTGCCTCTTCAGCACTTTTTCGTTTGAATGCTCCACAGCATGAAGCATCAATGATCCCTTTTGATATATCATTCAAGGCATGATATACAATGTCCATCTGAGTCTTGGTCATCCATTACATTAGACATCTTCATTGTAGTTTGAATCTTTCCGGAGCTACATAGAGGCTTTCATCTTTCCCTCTCTTTGGGAACACAATGATTTCCCTCCTTCTTTCTGTGGTGAGGGCTGGGGGAAAGAATCTACCTAAGTAGGCTTCTACTAACTCCTCCCAAGTATCAACAGAACCATATGGTAAGGATTCATACCATGTAGCTGCTGTATCTCTTAGAGAGAATGGGAATAGATGCAGTTTGATGACTTCTGGTCTCACCCCATTCAACTTCACTGTATTAGCCATCCTGAGAAATCTTCCCAGGTGCTCGTTTGGGTCTTCAGTGGGATGACCAGTAAACTGATGCTGTTGGACCATTGTAATCAGTGCTGGCTTCAGTTCAAAATTATTAGCATCAACTGCAGGTCGGCTCCGATTAAGCCGAGTATTCATCCCGTATAGTCCCGTAAGTCCTCCATCAGGACGTTGATCGAGGCCTTCAGCCTTCTATATGTACCTCATCCCGATCCCGCCTTTCATCCGCCATGGTCGAAGCCTTTCGCCTTCTTTATCTTTTCAAGCTTCCGAAAGTGTCCTCTATTTCGTGTCACCGGAATCGACGCTTGTTCTGCTTCCTATGCATTGCAAAATTTTGTTTCAAATCAAAACACACTTACATTAATAGATTAGTTTGGTCAACAAATATTTTCAACTGCTTGTTAAAGGTTAGTACAAAATAACCACTCGCTTGAAAAATTCATTTTTAATTCTTTTCTTTAAAATGTCCAAATTAGTATTTTCTTCTTTCATCCAATATTGATTTCATCAATTCTTTCTCGATCCCAAGAATCCGCGCCATAAAACTTGTTGACTTTGAACCAAAACACATGTACAAGAGTAAATCATTTTAAATTGCTTCAATTCAAATATACCGCAAGTGCAATGTGTCGACAAGTAATAAATCGATGTAAGTCCAAATATCGATCCCACGTAGATCTCAAGAATTCTGCATCAAGATCCACCCCACTACTTAAGCCCTACCATTCAACTATGACATGATACGGTGTTTCAAATAAAAGTCAGAAAATATTCTATTATATATAAAAATGAACAATCAACAAATCAAATCTTAAAGAATAATGAATAAAGAATGATAAGAAAATAAATGGAAATCGAATAGTCAATGGCTTAGGAGTACACATTAAGATCAATTATTGTGAAATATCAATTCCGTTTAGTTAACTCGTTAATTTTATTTCGTATTACATTTTCGTGAACTGGCCCAAGGCGCTAGTAGCACAACTGATCTCTCCACACTCCACATTTCATTATCAATTTTACCCGATCCTCTCGAATACAGGAATGAGATAACTACTTTTAAAAGGGATTTCCTAGATCTCGGTATTTTTCTTTTCAGAATACTTCATACCATTTTACTGACCGTGAACCTTAGCTCTCAAGTTATCGGGTCAAGGATATACAACTTCAGTTACTCTTCTCAAATTTAGAATAGATCACCTCTCCTCGATTAGATCTCATCTACTGGATCGGGCCTCACTATCGAATCAGGTGAACTCTCTCGCTTGTTTGCAAATTGATAACTCATACAACTTATTCGATTTCAAGTGAGAGGAGGATTTATCAAGTAAACTCAATAAAGCTCATTGTATCTCTCTAATAAAGAAGGGTAATATACCTTCAAAGAAATATTCATAACTCCCAGGATTGTCATCTTTGTGTCACTCGAGGACTCTTGAAATCGTAGCAATGAAACAATTCTAACGTATAAGAACCAGACCAGATCAAAACATTAACTCATAACCGAAAGAAAATTCATAAACTCAAATTACATTTGTCGAAACAACTACAGAAAGATATACCGATAATGCATTAACTTAATGGAAGTTGTTCCTCTAATTATCGACATACACTGCAAAGATTCTCCGATCATAAGAATAATCGCAAATCAAAACCTGAAAATTCAATCGTAAATTTGTCTCGAATCACAAACATTCCGTGGTAATTTGAAAGAAATGAATTTCAGATTCACCGCTTTCAAAACGACATCCACTTCAAAAGAAAACGAAATCAAAACGTGGAGCAAATCTAATCTTAATCTCTAACTATCAAATATCAATGAAGAAAAGAAAAGAAAAGAAAAGAAAAGAAAAGAAAACTTAAAAGAAAAATAAAGAAAATGAGCCTTCACCGCCCAAAGGTTCCAGTGTCGCGCCTAAGTCACACCAGCCGGGTAGTCACAGATGATAGGTTTCGGGGTCATCCTAATCCCAATGCCTTCTTTGTGGATTTGCGTAGCTATCTAAACTACCTTTCTGGGTCGCGACCATGGACTCACTTAATATAGTATTCCAACCTTATCTCGGACGAAGCTCAGAAGCTGGTATTCATCAATTTACATTCCTGTATTCTCCTAAAGATGGCCAGAACACGAACAACATTTGAGGATAAAGGTTACGTATTCTGAGAGGAAACAATTTGTTTGCAAAGTTTAAAAATGTGATTTTGGCTTAAGGAAGTGCCATTCCTAGGTCATAAGGGCTGTATATGCAGAGGGTATTAGAGTCAGACCGCGGCAAAGATCAAGCAAATAGAGTTTGGAAATCGCCTCGAAATGTAATCGAGGCGTAGAGTTTTCTGGTTTAGTAGATACTATCAATGGTTTGTAAAGGATTTTATTACAGCATCTTCACTTACAAAGTTACTCCTGAAAGGGGTAAAGTTCGAGTGAGATGACAAGTGTCAACTGGGTTTTGAACGCTTAAAGAAAATACTGGTCAAGCACCAATGTCGACTACCACGGGCAGAATATGCCATGTATAGTGATACGTTAAAAATTGGTTTGGGATGTGTATTGATGCAAGATGGAAAAATGGTGGCATATTCCAGACATTGAAACCACATGAGTTAATTTATCCCACACATGGTTTAGAGTCATAATAGTATTTGCTTTGAAAATATGGCCACAATAATTATATGGTGAAAACGAATCTTTACATATCATAAAAGTCTTAAGTATCTCGTTAACTCAAGCAAAGAATTGAACTCGAGGCAACGCCGCTGGCTAGAGTCATATGACTATGATTAGCTACCTGTTTACCACCCAGAAAGCAATGCAAGCATAATGCTTTTAAGTAGAAAACGATTTTCGCTTCATCCCCACTCATTGTGATCGAGATTCAACTGATGGAGACTTATTGCTCAACTCGAGAGTTATTCCTCATTTGAAAATGATGAAAAGAGATGCTCAGAAGAATGATGTCAAGCTTCAAGAAGTAGTACAGTTAGTCAGAAATGGAGACAAGACCGGCTATTTTATAGATGAAAATGGAGGTTTATTTTACAAGAGCAGATTATGTGTATCAAATGGCATGGAGTTGAAAAAAAAGTTGATGTATGAAAGCCACAATATCGTATTTACCACACATCCTAGAGGTAACAAGATGTACCAAGATTTGAAATAGTACTATTAGTGGCGAGGGATGAAAAAGGATGTGACAAAGTATGTGTCTAAATGTCTAATTTGTCAGCAAGTAAAGGCTAAATATCAAGTACCGTCCGGTTTGTTAAATCCTCTTCCAATTTCCCAATGGAAGTGGGACAACATTACTATGAACTTTGTATTTGGTTTTTCCTTTAATTCCAAGAAGATGATTCTATTTGGGTAATCAGGACGTATTGACAAAGTCCCGTCACTTCTTACGAGTCCACTTGATTTATTCCATGGATCGGTTCACCGAATCGTATGGGAATGAAATTAATGCTGGATATATTCGATATCTATAGTGTCTAACCGCGACCCATTGTTACGTCGAGGTTAAGGAAGGAATTACAATCAAAATTTCAGGTACTAGCCGAATTTTACTGGCCACCTTCCATCCACAAAACAGATAACTGGCAGTAGTGATTCTATGTTAAGACATGCTTCGTGGTCAGGCACTAGATTTTTGAAGTCGATAAGTATATTTCTCTTATGGAATTATGAGCACAACATTTAATGCCCACATTTGTATGGCCCTCTATGAAGCTTTGTATGGTAGGAGATGTAGAACTCTTGTATGTTGGACATAATTGAACGAGCATAAGGTTATTGGTCCTGATATAGTAAAAGAAATAGAAGAGAAGGTTCAGGTTATTCAGCAAAGGTTAAAGGCTGCTAGTGATCGATAAAAATCATATGTCGATTTGAAGAGGAAAGATATTAAATATGAAGTCGAAGATAAAGTATTTTTAAAAGTATCACTGTGGAGGAAGATTCTACTACATGCGCGAAAGTCGAGTCCAAGATTCATCAGCCTTATGAAATCCCAAAAAGAATCGCCCTGCTTTCTTATCTACTGACACTCCTCTGTTGGCCAACTTACATGATGTTTTTCACGTGTCCATGTTAAGGAAATAAAGATCATATGAATCACATATCCTGGATGTGTAAGAGGTGCAAGTGCAACAGGATTTCTCCTATGATGAAAAGCCAAAAGCTATATTAGTTCAAGAAGTGAAACAAATATGAATAAGCAAGTATTGTTATGGAAAGTACCAGTAACACCACATGGCAAGAAGGAAGTTATCAGAGCCATAACCATGAGGGCACACCGTAACTATCTGCCCGTGCACAATTTATTTTATGGAGGAAGAATTGTAATATCCCAAAATATATCCTAATCATTTTATAACAAGTTTAGGGTATAATATATGTTAAATTTGAAAATTTATGGAATTTATGATAACAACCCGGAAATTAAATTCAAGAATCAAGGATGTGCGGTAAATCAAGATAAGGACCCAAAAGGCATAAGATAAGTAAATTTATATGTCAAAATAGATAATGAGATAATTTGAACCGAAATAAAGACATGAAGGTTTTGGAAAGAAAATGGGAAAAACTAACTAAAAATGCACAAATGCGCCTTAGACCATCAGATAGACCAAATGGTCTATTGAATGTGCAATTGGGGGAGAAAAGAGAGAGAGCGGGGAGAGAGAGAGACACTGCTTGTTGAAGTGGAGTAGCTTCATCTGGTTTTATTTGCGAAGCAAAGAGAAGAAGGAAAGGAGGAGGAAAAGCGCTTGAAGAAAAGATTAAGGTTAGGAACTCATCCTAACTTTGAGCATTTCTTGCCTGCTTCATCAAACCAACTCGATAAGTAAGAATTTAATTACTTTAGTTCAGCTCAGGGTTGTTTTGAGTTATTTGAGAGGTTGTCGTCCTCAATCGAGAATGTTTCGATAGCTGAAATGTCAGTTTTTGTGGAAAATGCTATCAAAATTCTTCCAAACCCATGCTTTTTCGCCATCACTTATCTAATTGAATGTTCAAATTTTGACAACTAAAATTTCTACGAGAACAAATCTCCTTAAAAGAAGTGTATTCAAATCTGGGATCCCATTGATCCAAAATTGGCCAAAGTGAAACCCTATTTTCGAAAGGCCGATACGCTTTTGGTGTCTGCACAATTCGGTAATCTGCCATAACTTGGCTATCACTAATCCAAATTGAGTGATTTAAATTTTTACAATCCAGACTTCTAGAGAACAAATATCCTGAAATGGTATTCAAATTTGACTCATCGATCCAAAAATTGCTAAAGTGAAACATTGTTTGTAGGAAATATTTCTGCAAAGTATTTGAAGTAAATAAATAAAAGAAAAGCTGGATATATGACATATGAACAGATGAACAAGATTACAAACATGTAAATGACTAGTATGATATCTCTAACTCGTATAAACCTAATAAGCTGATTTCCCAGATTATTCCAGTAAAGTGATGGACAAGTAGGCATTGTCTATGAGGGATTACATATTATAAGTCATTCCATTCGGCCATTAAAGTACTCGCTGGGGTAATTACAAGGAACTCTGTTTGTCACATAATACAAGCATAGGTCACTGCCTTGTATGTTGATGATACTCTGTGCATATACGACCCTATTTTGGTCATACAAGCAAGCATAGGTCATCGCCAGACAAGTGATGATAATTCTTCGTATATACGCTATCTCCCAGATGGTTTCCGAATATATGTGCATAAAAAAATGATACAAGATGATATAAGACAATATGAAACATGACATGAAAAGGCATGAAATATGCAAATGATACAAAAGATGCATATGATATGTAAAAGAAGTATATGTTTAGAGGTTATCAGAGATATGTTATATGTTTCTAATTGCTTATAAGCTTAGGCGGGTGTTTCATCCGTGTAGGTACTGAAGAGGACATTCATGGCATTCTGCATCCGTCGAGGCCAACACGGCAATAAAAGCCCACCCTAAGTAGGTTTCTGATTATTGTGATATGTAAATGTGGTAGAGTCTGTATTCAGTGAAATTGTATAAGAACAAGTAAATGAGACCTTGATATATGTACAGAATATTATGACACCATTACGATGGTTGTTTTATATTTATATGTTATAAGTTTTATTTCTTTATGAAAATATATATAAATTGGGCCCACTAATGACAAAAAAACATGTTAAAGAGTCCCAGAGTCCTAGTCCCGTGTCGCGTTCCCACTCTTCGCCTAAGTAGGGGTAGGGTCGCGTCAATCATAACTTGATATCAAAGCTTAGGTATAATGAGTACCTAGTGGTCTGATGAGTATGGGCTTGCACTATCACATTATCAGGCATTTCATGTTTTGTACTACGTGATGGTGTGTTGTATATCAGGTAGAATTATATACATGGTAGAGTGTATATAGGAAAAAAGGAACACTAGGGTTAGAAAACATAACCTTAGGGGTTCGGAAATGTGACGCCCTAAATCTCGGGGTGTCTCGTTGACCACCCGTCAACCAGCGGAAAACCTTTGTCTCATGTCAAGAGACCCATACATGAGTAAAAATGGCCACATTGGCTTATACATCATACTCATCAAAAACACATCAACTATATTACCATAGTTAATGAGTTAATACATTACTCTTAATACAAACATATATTAAAAAATTTGTACCAGAACGCATGTTATACAAAATCAATACCAAAGCCAATAATCCGGGGCTTTCTTCTAAAATCTACTTAATGAGCCGTCGCCTTTCGAACACCAGACTAAATAATGATCCTCGACAGGTGAGCAATGCTCGCAGTGGAATTATCTACATGGGTTATCACACCTAAGGCATGCAATGATTCAACATAAACACATCTGCCAAATACCACGATCCTACTCAACTACATGCCCAATCCCGTGTCTCAGTCCTCACCGACTCCCTCACGCATGCCTAAGCCAAATGCGGGAAAAACATCGCTTTCATTTCTTTCTTGCCATGCACTCACACCTAATTTTCTAAGTTGCCTCGGTGCATATGAAATGCATTATTCCATTTCCAAACCACATGTGCCAATATATCAACTATGCATATATTAACAAAATTTATATACATACCACATGTTATTTAATTCACACCAATAACATCAAAATTAGCTCTCTTGAGCTAATCAACAATCCATTTTAATTCCAATGACTCTTCCACAATTATATTTCATATAATTCAAACACTCATGTTAACGCATTTAATTTTCATGCATTAACATATTATTTTCCAATACCTAAGTTATTCATTTCAAGCAACATTTTCGCTTGAAACACAATGGACTAATTCTACCCAACCAAGCAAAGGATCGTTTTAATTACCCCGCAACGAATACGGCTGTCCGTGGGCCCATCGACAAGACGGCTCACTTTGTAACCGAAATCCATGGCCATTTCGCCCAAAACATCAACCACAATTTATTGTATAAATTATCACACAAACTACCTAACAAACCTTTACACCGCCCAAAACGGTTCGTAATATTCCAACAATTCTTGGCCCTGCCTTGGACCGATCGAACGGTTACCACGGCCTCAAACCAACCAAATCATTTATAAAGATCTTAAACCGAAAATAATCGAGGAGAAGACCCTACCTCGAGTTGTCAAACTTCTCTACAAACCCGTGCCCACGCCAGAGCCCTTACCGCTGTAGAACAACTTCGCTTCTTAACCCGGAGATTCGACTAGCCCAAAAGTTTGAAATCTGTGAAATAAGTTGCACTTTCTCTAAAACCTCCATTTTTTAATCGTTCCTCTCACCACCACAATCCAAGCCAAAATGGAGAAGAAAAGCCCTCAATCCCACTCATCACACATGTCAAGCCATCATCGGGCCAGCAATTTCTTATCCACTTACCCATGCACTTTGAGATTTTCCTCAAATTAGGAGATGCCACATGTCACATGGGCCCCACACTTGAGCTCAAGTTGACTGATTCTACACCTGACACGTGGCACATTGTGAGCCACTCAAAATGTGCCAAGTGTCCCATACTACGCTTGTTGCTTCGAAAAACGTGCAAATTTCGATTGTCTCGGAATTTGACGAAATTCGACGTGGTAGCTAGATTTCGCGAGATGATTCCAACAATGAAGTCCGTTTCATCATCCGAGATCTAGAAAATTTTTGGATTTTGACCAAAATTACCATTTTGCCTATTTTCAGAAAATTGGATTTTCTGATTTCACATTCTCCCCCCCCTTAAAAGAATTTCATCCCGAAATTCCACACACATACGCATCCAACCACGTGCATATGTAACCCTACACAAATCCCTCGCCAGGTGCAACCGATCTTCTCTTGCTGGTCACAATCATCGATAACCAATAGGTCGTCAACTCCACACGTCACATGAATGACATCCATATACCGAGCCTTGTCGGCTCACCAAACCCCATGAGTTTCCACGGGTATCCAAATCTCGAAGGCCATCCCACTCCTATCACTCAACTCTAAGTCTACGTGATAACCATGACCGTGTGTCTTCTTTCTCTGCAATGTAACCTTGCCTACACAAGTCTCTTACACCCAATACGTAAATTCCTCGATATCTCCACGGGTCTCTTACACCCACAAAAATTCTGATATCTCCACTGCCCTTACACCCTACGTAAATTTCTATATCTGAAAGATGATTTTTCAGATTCGGGGCTTTGTGCATGTGTGAGGGAGTCTGTGTGAGGACCATAACATGGGATCGGGCATGCAGACATCTGCAGATTCATGTATTTGTTTGAATGTGTTTATGTTGAATCATTGCATGTGCACTCAGGTGAGGACTAACCCATGTAGTGATAATTCAACTACCTGGCATCGCTTCACCTGCCGAGGGATCATTATTTCGTGCAATGTGAGTGTACTTAGAGGACAATAATTAGAGGTCAAGCTAGAAGAAATCTGATTGTGGCTTTGCATTTAATTAGAAACATGTATTACGAAATTTTAATATATGTTGTAATAAGAGCGATATATTAACTCTTGAACTATGGTAAAATATATTATGTATTTTGGTGAGTAGGATGTAAGGGGCCCACGGCCATTTCATCATGTACTGTCTCAAGGACATGAGACAAGTATTCCAGAGTTGACGAGTTGTCAACCTGACCCCTGGTTTCTGGGAGGAAAGAGCGAGCGGGATAGTTGGGGATGTTGAGATCTGTGCGTGATTGACACTGCACTCTTAGTTAGATAAGGAGAGGGGATCCCCAAAGTTTATGGATATCCTGCTCAGATGCTACTAGGATAAGGCTAGTGCGTTTGTTGAAGGCGAATCCCAGTATGGTGGGATTAGGTCAGCCTCGGAACTTTGAGACAGCCAGCACGGGAAGAGTTATGTGAGCTCTTCATGGGCGTATTCTCGACATTTCTTGACATGCAAAATCGCCCAGGAGTTCTAGGGTTGGCGAAGACGATGGCGATTAACGAGTGCGTGGCTAGAGTTCATAGAATTAGCCCGTTTCTTTACGTGATTACGTGTGCCAGAGCATGGCCAAGTGAAAGTTTGAATATGATGCAGGAAATTGTCTGTCAGGAGGTAAGGTGGACTTCTCTCTGAGACGCGGACTTTATGGTCATGGCAGTGAATGACCTGCCGTCAGAGGGAAGTGGATGGCCCTTACCCAGGAACATTTGGGATGCGGGTGTTAAAGATAAGTGAAATATTTGGACTTAGAGATTGAAACCTTGGAAAAGCCACTGCATGTGATTGAATGTGTGTGTGTGTGAATTTCGGGGACAAAATTCTTTTAAGGGGGTAAGAATGTAAAACCCATGAAAAATGGCAAAACAGTAATTTGTCGTTGTAGATGCAATTTGAAAGCTTTGGAAAATTTCTAGATCTCCCGGATGGCGAAAGCGGACTTTATTTTGGAATCGTCTACGTAAATCTAGCTTCTGATTTAATTTCGTTGAATTCGATATGCGAAATTTTCGTTACGATGTGGTGTAGATGGACCAGCGAAATTTTGAGAAAATCTTGAAAGTTGGGTAATAATTAAAAATTTCATATAAGATATTGACAGTAGGGATGAAATAAATTGTTTGGAGGCAAAGGTCCCAAGCGAAAGTCGCGGGGCGCGTGACCACTTGTCCAAAGTATAAAAAGGAAAAAAAAATCTCATTTGGGAGAAGATCTCTAAAATCGATTTTGGAAATGTTAGAGAGAAGAGCGAGGAAAAAAAAAAATCGTAAGCGATTCAAGTTTGTCGATCATAGAATTAGTTGAGCGGAAATTAAAGTTCTTCGTCTCGATGAGGCTATGTAGACACGAAGATTTCACCATAGATCGGAGATTTGGAGAATCGAGGTACATGGGTTAGGAAGTCTTTCGAGGTTTCCTAACGGTGTTTCTATGCTCGAAGGTAAAGGGATTATTCTACTTTGGTTTATTTTATTCACAAGGGGTTGTTTGGTTGAATTTTAATGCCCTAAGGGCTGTTGGCCTTGCCACCTAAGGGCTGTTGGAAAATTAATGGGTTATGGGAATAGTGCCCTATTTTGACCCTATATGATGTCCAGTTTTTAGGGCTGATTTTATATTAGAAAAAGGGAGAATTTGATAAGTATCCTTCAAGGAAATTGTAGCCCTATCTGAGAACTTGATGTTAGGCTTTTAGAATACTGGTGTAATCTATAACCCAGTTATGGTCTAGTTTTAAGAGACTACCGCAAGCTGCTATTTTGGCACATTACATCGATTTTTGGGACTGATTTTTGGTTAGGAAAAAGTGAGAATTTGGACTAGTATCCTTCAAGGAAATTGTAGCTCTATCTAAGAAATTGATGTTAGGCTATTGAATCACCCAAATCGGACCTCTATAGCTCAGGTTATGGTCCATTTTTTTACTGCTACAACTTAGGCTGTTTAATGGTTTGTGTCCAGATTTTGGGGACTATTGAGGACTAGTTTGGCCAAGTTGAAGCTATTTTGTGGAGCTATGATGGATTGTTGTGTAATTTTTGTGTGGGCATCTCTGTACCATTACTGATCTTGAGGATCAAGTATGTTGTTTGACTCACGGTGACATGTTTAGGTGTCAATGTTAACTCTGGCATGTTGACATGAGATGGTGTTGCGTGCAATGGCCGTGCATGGCTTTCTTGTGTGTCATTGCTTGATCATAAAATGACATGTTAAATGTGAATGTTGATATATGTTTGCATAATAGGTTGACATGAATGAAATGATTCTTGGAAGTCATATGCGGTGGTGTGATTATCCATGACTGCCGTGAAGTGAGGTGTAGTTGTGTTGTCCATGTAGCATTCATTATGCATGTGACATGATATAACATGCAGCTGGCATCTTGCATTGCATATGCGCGGGGACATATAAATGGGGGTAGTGCGTAATTGGTAAATCTACTGCTTTGTTTTTGTGTTAGATGGTATGTCGTGAGTGCGTGGTAGTCGACAGTGTTTGGTCGATGGTGGAGAAGCGGTAAGAATGGGGACGAGTCAAAATGGGTTTCACGATTGCATCTGAGAAAAAAGGAAATGAAAAATACGTGTGTTGGGTATGTGAGAAGGATAAGATACCCTCGGGTGAAAACTTAGGTATTCTTGGTTAGACATAAGTATCCGGTGATGAGGATTTACAAAGTCGAAGGCATGGAAGCCTACGGTGAGATTTGAGAATTAAGCTACCCGGCAAAGAAAGCCTTGCGCGGGACTTGGTAAAAACAAGTGAATATCGAGGAGTTATTCGATGGATTTTGGTTATAAAAAAAAAAAAGGCTTTTGTTTTGGAAAAATGGTCATTGATGGAACATAAATGACGGTTTTCACACTTAGCATATGCATGTGTGAGGGAGTCGGTGAGAACTCGGGACATGGGACAAGGTGAGTCACATTCTCATCCATGGAATGTAAACATTTGAGTAGGAATGTGTATGTTTTTACTTGAATGTGTGAAATGGCATTGCATGTGCACTTAGGTGGGGAGTAGCCCTTGCAGAATTATTCTTTCTTTGGGCATTGCTCATATCAGTAGGACCATATTTTCAGTGCGAGGTGGTACACGGAAGGGACCTTAGCCGAGGCCATGATTTTGAAGGAAGCCGGGATGTGGCGCGCGATAAATATTTTTAATAAGCTATATTAGAACAATCTAGTTTTAATATATGTTCTATATAAGAGTGTTGTAATAAACTCTTATGGACTATTGTGATTTAGTTGTATATTGTGGATATGGACAGATGGAACCTGTGTGGTCATTACTACTTATGTTGAAACCTTGGATAGTTAAATGGAATTATATTGTTATCTGGGTTGTGGGTGGGTGAGCTCCTCGAGCAAGAGACTACGCTGATTTTGTGAATATGGATCCGTGCATGGGACACAACGATTATTGGTATTAGGTTACCCAATCACACGGGAGTCCTGCCAGATTGTGGTGTCAACGGGACCTCCGGGTTTTGGGGCGTCACATATTCTCTTTGTTTCCCTCTCCTATTCTAGATTTTGAAACCAATGTTAGATTAACAAAGGCATATCATTCAACATGTTGTACATCAATCAATTTCCTATGCAAGTGCCTAGTTGAATCTGACATATGAAGTTAACAATAATCATTATAAGTTAATAGTAATTCACTTTTATGACAAAAGTGTAAAAGAGATGTAAAGAATCATAAAATATCTTACGATTATAAAATAAGATCCGATTAGATGACCGCCATTGATAGTGTCATGTCCCATATATTTTTGTTAAAAACTTCCACCCAACATCGTCAAGGAAGTCTATATGGTGTGCTCTTATTAGTCTTTATAGATCACTAGATCTACATCATCCTGACATCATTGATACTGCAGCAGCGTGCTTTCATCTGTTACTGAAACCAACTTCTGTATAACACTTGGGAATGGTCGTGGCATAGGAGGATTGTGAGGTTTGAAGTGGATGCCTGATGTGCCGACAGCTGTCGGAAGTGCGTGCGCCCCAATACAGAATTTTATAATAATTTTATTATACTCTTTGGGTATAAGTGTAATTTGAATTAGGTTTTAGGGAAAATTGATTAATTGTTAAATTTGTGAAAGAAGTTAAATGAATATGTGAAGCATATGATTAAATATTATATGCTAAAAATGAGAAGTCAGTTGAACTTGGATAAACCCAGTGAAAAAGAGGAAAATTTGTTGTAAAATAAGGACCTAGAGATTGAATGATAGCTTAAATGCTAATGTGAAATAAATGATAATAAGTAAAAATAGAAGACAAAAAAGGAGAAAAATAGAAATGAGAATTTGTAAGTAAGTAGCTTATAACCTTATAAATTGAGAATAAGACCAAATGTGGTCTTAGAAAGAGCACATTGTGCATATGTGCAACATTTTAGAAGGAAAGGAATGAAGAAGCTGGGTTTCTGAGAAGAAGTGATTTTGGTGGGGAGGTCTGTCCCGTTCCTTCCTTCTAAGTGATGCAAACTTCTTGGGTGAAGAAGATTTAAAAGGGATTTAAAGGTAAGAACAGACCGTTTCTTTAAATGATGTTTTGGAGTTAAAAAAACCTAATCATCCATGGGTTTTGCTCGTGGTTGGTTTAGATATTAAGATATTATTGGTGATTGGCGAATTAGTTTTAGGATTTTGAGGATTTTGTAGAAAAATTGGCAAAGAAACAGAAAAAATCTGTAGGCACATCGGGCTCTACGCATTGTGGCAGTAGGAAACACGCCACGCGCGTAGACTACTGTACGGCGTGGGATGCCTCGCCACCGGTGGCAGGGGCGAAAATGGCACCCTCGGGTACTCGACACCAACTCTTGGCATCGTGAACAAATTTTGGATTTTTGTTTAAACACCTCATATTTAACCATACCAATAGTTTAGGACCCTAATAGAGGTATTAATGGGGGTTGAACTAAGGATAAAACTAAATGAAAAATGTCACCAGGTACCTCGTAGCGAGGGCGAAGCGATATTCGTTGGATGCGATTAATTGTTGACCAGCAGAGTGGGAGAGCAGCTGACTGGGTGCGGGGTAAGGCGACGATGACCCGGTGTTATAAAAGACGAGGAGTTGATAAATTGGTCTCTATTCGTTGTTCATTCTCTATGCGATATTCTCTATGACTTCGATTCCCATTTAAAGTTACATTTGTGAAACGTATATATATTGATTTGGATTATTAGTATTGATGTTTCAAATATCTGCATATGTGAGTGTATTTTGAGCTGTAAGTGAATTTCACGCATGTGAGTAAAATTGATTTGAAATGTATTATTGAATGACCAGCATGGCGGGGATTCGCGATTAATTCATCATGAATGCCGTGTTGTTGTTGATGTGAGGAAATCACAGTACCTCTTGAATAATGAAACAGGTGGGATTCTGGTGAATTGTATCGTGAATGTTATTTATATAGTCCCAATGTGAGATTGTAATATTTAATGTGAAATCCGCATTCTTCTTGAATGACAAACGGACGGGGATTCTGACTGAATATGTACGTGAGATGTTAGAAAGCTTTATAATTAAGTATGTGAGGATTGTAATATTGAATGTGAAATCCGCATTACTCTTGAATGACAACAGAGGATGGGATTCACCAAGCCCGAATATCATAGTGAATGTTGACTTTATAGTCATATGTGAAATCGTATTAGAAGCGAAAAATGATATTAAAAGTGTATTTGTATGAGTGTCTTTTGTTACACATAGACGTGTATAAAGACTTTGTTTTGATAAATGCAGATTAGTGTTGAGCCCGAAATGGAATAGAAGAATTGTATAGAACGTAAGCATGAAAGTGCAGCGTATTGTTTATCCAATGCGCGGGTATCAGTGAAGCGTTGATTGAAGCGGTTAAGTTCGAGGGCTCGAGTCATTAGAGTTCACAGTGCTCGATGTACATCGCATTTTTAGCATGACATTGTTTTATAAACAAAAGTTCAACTCAGTATTTTGTACTATATCTGAATCTGATTTTGGATATTATGTTGTAAGCGGCAAAACTATATTTGGGTTAAATCATATTTATAAAGATTTCTTCAGATTGTAAATTTTTATGGGCTTGTCCCAATTAAATAACCATAAAGATTTTGAGAATAGAAAAGTTTATATTAATGAAATGTATTTGATAAATGGATTTGATTAATGAAAGCCCCGATTAGACATCCCGGTTCTTGGTTAGGATCACTTGATCGGGTCGGTCGAGGCTGGAGAGATCGCCTCTGAGGTCATGGATTATGAAATATCCTTTTATCAATTTGAACATTTGATCATTTTAACCTCATTTGTTTGTTGAAAGTTTGTATATGACTTCTGTTTGTTTGTTGACTTTCCACATGTGGTATAAGGCTAATGAGGATTGGTTTATTTGTTGTTTCCGCATTAAAACTTACTTTAAATTGAAAATGGTAAACCCTGACATCAAACGTCACAATACTAGCACTTAGAATGGGGTTGTTGATTTGCCATACTCAACAGATAAGTAAGCCTCACCTAATTAAACATCACGTAATCATACATGATATCAGATCTTTAATTGAAGCGGAATATTGCGATGTAGACACCTAATTAAGCATAACCTCGCCTTGAGCTCAGTAATTTTTGTGTGAGAATCTCATGACATGCAAACATATAGATATACCTTTGCATTTCTAGGAACAAAGGTCTATGTCTTTAAGTAATACCTAACATCATTTTGAGGTGTAGCCTCGGATCAAATCAAATTTTGGGAAATAAAGCGAAACGAAAATTAGAAAGGAGTAAATTTGTAATTTGGCCAGCATTATTGCAAAAATCGTAATATAAGAGGATATGCTATTATGAAACCACCATAAGTATGGTGCAAATAGAATGTAATTTGAGGATTCATTGCATTAGAAATTCAAAATAAAAGGGGATAAGACCCAGTTTGGTCTTATCTTTTTAGGAAACAAAAGCGTGAGAGAGGAATAAGAAATAGAAAAGGAAGAAAAATCGAGGAAAGAGCATCTTGACATGTGAGAAAGGGGAGGTTTCCTCATTTGAGAAAATAGATTAAGGAGTGATCCATAAGAAAGGAAAAGGAGAAAGAAAGAAAAGGAAGGGAAAGAGTTGTAGAGAGAGACCTTATACTAAGTTTCCCAGACGATCGGACCGGCCGGTTTAAGGCGGGCAGAGGAAGAGTTCATCCTCACTTGACGAGACTACATAGAGGCCGAGGGTTGGGGGAGTTTAGTGACGCTCAGGAAGGTGGGGGTTTTCTTCTACTTGGTTTAATCTGTGCAGGGTCATTAGTAGCATGGGTTGTGAGGCTATGAGTGGCCATGGTAGATCGAGGGCTCAGACCGGTGTTGGAAATTCGAGACTATTTTGAGCAGTTCCGGGAATTGGGTTTGAGACTAAGTGTCCTTATTATTGCCCATTAATAGGTGTTATGGCTAAATGAATAGAAAATCGTAGGTTAATTTGAACCAAAAATTTTTATTTTTATCACCATTAGCAGTACCTTAGAAGCGGTTTTAGATTGGAAAAAAAGGTAATTGGCGGTGGGGATCCCATGGGTAAATTATGCTTCTATCAGGTAAATTGATGTTAGGATTTTGAATTTCTCCATTCGGACCTTTGTAGCCCCCAGTACTTGGTCACTATCTCAAATAGTCTAATCGGCCGGTCGGCTAGCGAGTTAGCGAGGCCTGGTGATCGACGAGTAGGTATTTGTCGGTTAGGCCAGTCAGCCCAGCTAGGTCAGCTTCGGCTAGGTCAGCTCGACCCGGAGTTAGGCTCAGCGGTCGGCTTCATTCGATCGGCAACTGGGTCGTGGCGGTCGGCTCGACTAGGTGAGGCCTCGACGAGCGACCATAACTTCTTCGTCAGGAACTCAGTTTTAGGTGTTCTTGGACTCTCCGATATTGGTAATATTTCAGCCATATTCCCTGCTGAAGGATGATAGGTAAACATAACCCTGCTGAAATCTCAGTTTTCAGGACCTATGTGGTTGGTAAGTAAACTGGATCAGCTATCATGTGTGTGACCTCGACTTTGGATGATCTTGTTCTTCAATGAACTCCAGTTTTAGGTATTACTTGGGCTCAATGAAGCTCACTGAGTCTACGAATCCATCCACCGCCATAGCGATGAGGTGATTCGATAGTAAAAAGCTCATAAAGCATACATGGTAACCACTTAGTTATTCATCGCGCAATGATGAAAATACAAAGATAGAATAAATGATGATTGTAAATATCGCATATGATTACCGGATGACAGTAATTATTCGGGAATATGAGATATGTCTTGGTACATAAAATACACATGGATTGTTTTGTAGAACCTAGTAGGATGAATGGGCATGCAGTGAGGAAGAACAAGTTTGCGAAACATATAATAATCAGGTTAGCCTTGTTTGGGTCATTCTGACGCCTTCGGGCCCTTATAGATGGTAGTTATGCCGTATAATGATCGCCAGTGCCTTGATTGTATAAATAGGTCATTATCTCAAATCTGAATGATAACTGGCGCCTTCGGGCCCATATAGACCATTGTTTTACGTGCGGTGAAGTCTGACTCCTTCGAGCCATATAGTTTCAGCATCCCTTCACCAAAAGGGTTTATACAAGCGTAAAAACTAAATAAATGACTTAGAATATGACATATGAAATGATATGATATGATAAAGAAGCATGAAACTATATGCGATGATAAAGTATTATGACAAGAATAAAAAGAAAAGTGTAAATGACATGAAATGAAATATTATATGTATGAAACATATATAAGCATGTGTGTATGACAAGTATGAATACGAAGAATAAGTATATGATATATGTTGTAATATGTATGTATAATAGCAAAGTGTGATGACTCCTTTATTAGAGTTTGTCCACGATGTGATTTCCCACTAAACACATTGCGCAGGTGTTTCATCCATGTAGGTCGGGGAGAAGAAAGAAAGCGAGATAGAAGATTCGATCCATCAGCCTCCAGAAAGTCGACACCTGGATTAAGGTGCCCATCGGGAGGAGCTTAGTCTATTTGTATGTGTAATATTCTTTTTCGTTCTTTGTAAGCAATGTAATTTTATAAATGTTGGCTACTTCCATACATGGAGCTTATATATATTTTGTAATTCAACGTAAGCTTATATTCTGAGGTCATCCTTTGTATTATATAGATGAACAAGCTTAAAAGTTATCTGTTTGAGTAAAACTTTAATGACACTTTCAAGCCATGGGTCTGGGTTGAGGCGTCTTAGGTTTAGTGTGTCAAAGCATCTGGATCTGGTTCGGATCCACCCAGTAGGATGGACTAGGGGAAATGGGGAGCTCTGGTCCTTCTGACAAATCGGTATTAGGAATATATTTCATCCTGACTAAGCTCAATTGGTTAACATATTAAATCATTTCCTTACTGAGTGTAAACAAGTGAGTTCACAGTAATAAAAGCGACTAGCTGTATTCATCCATTTCCTTTATTCTCTAATAATACACTGTTTCTTGTGTTAGGTTTACTTTTCGGTGTGTTTGTGCGATTATATCTACTATTTACAAATTTCTAATGGATGTTTAATGTGAAGACACCAAAAGGTGTCTAGAGCTATATTACCACTTTTTAAAGAGTTTCTGGTACTCTAATACTTAAATAATCTCTAAAATAAGAACTTAACGGTATTGAACATTTATTAGTGTTCCTGCATTTCAACGGTAGTAAAGTGCATTGATGTAATGTGACATGCAATTCAAGTCTGTTTATAAAAATTATGGCAGGCTGCGCTCCACACCTCTGATACAATTGCTTTTTATTCTTCAGCTTGTCTCTTGCATGTATGAGCTGAAACCAACGAGATTTGCTAAAATGGCATGGCATGATCCTGACAGAGGCTCCGGCCTATGTCACTTCAAATTTTCTTGTGGTTTCGACCTTCATTTTAACACGTGTTGATCTTGTTGGCTTTAGGAATTATCTGTCAGTGCGACTATATTATTTAATGGACTTGTCATGGATTTGATATCTGGTATTGGTTAATGATCTAAAGTTTTACTTATTTCGGATAATGGTAGCGTATATACCATTAGTCATCAAATATATTTAATGTCATTTGTTTGTAGTCCAGCGATGACGAGGAAGGTGGAGTTAAATTTGAAGGCAGAGTTTATAGGTTTGCTCATGGAATCCAACAACTCATTAGATGATTGACGCATATTTACAAAACATAACAAATATCATTTGAGTCGAAAGGAGACAAAATTTAAATGACTGAGGAGTTTATTCTCCTTGTTAAGTCAACACAAACTCCTACAGTTCCCAAAATAAAAAGAAAGGGCAAAGAAAAGAAAAACAAAACCAGCGTCTTAGTAAGAACGTCAGGCGACGGAATTGCCCGTGAGCGTCGTCGATAGAGTAGATCGTTTGAAGGAAAGGAGAAATCAGGGAAAGAAAAAGAAGGGAGAAACCAAATAGGAAAGGGGAAAATTTTTTCTGTACACAATTATACACGTCAATGACTAGTCTTCTGCAAATATTTAAATTTCAAATACAACATCAATTTTATGATGAATAATGACAAGTTTTTAAATACTTCAAAATTTATAAATAAACAAGAATATATTTTAATATTATTAAAGTGGTATATATCATGAAGATAAATATTTTTTAAAATATCTTACGTCTTTTAATATGTTTATCATTATTTTTAAAAATTATTACATATAAATAAATTTTTTAATAATATATTTAATTTCTAAAATTTATTATATAGGAGTAACTAAATTACTATTTATTTTCCTTTAAAAAAAGTACAATTTATTTAAGTAATTAACATTAGTAGGATTATGTTAATAATTTATTTTAACACATTTATTTAATTTTATTTTATATTTTTAAAAAGATTATGTTTTTATTATCTTAAAATAAATTATTAAATCTTAAAAAATTAAAAGGATAAATATAAAAATAAATAAATGTTAATTTATGATCATTTTATAATATATATATAACATATATATATATATACCAATTATAGTATTATTTTATATCTTTTTGGCACAAATATAAAATAATTCAGTAGCAAATTTAAATAAATATCATTAATATATATTTACCTTCATTAAATAGGGTATGTTGATGTGGCTTCGACTCTGAAAAGAATTGTAAATTAAAGAAAGCGAAGCAAAATAAGCGAGCGAAGTTCTCGGTTTTTCAATATCATATCAAGTCTTCCCAAAATAATAACATAAGGTGCCATTTATTGACTCCAGCCAAGCCTAAAGACAAATCTAAAAGTGCGATTAAATAAATGAAATTAATAATAATAAAAATCATCATTGGACTTGGGCTATCTCGATATGAAGCTGAAGTAATGGGCACACTCATGCCCTACATAATTCCCTTAGGGTTGAAAGAACTGACGAGAGGAAGAGGGAAAGTGAAATCGACAACGAAGAATCCGAATGGCGAAGATCGTCGCCAAGTATATCGAAATGGCGTTAGAATCAGAACAATCATGTCGTTTGACTAAGGAAGCGATGAAACACCATCTCTAAAGTCTAGCTCATCATCAGGATATATCTACCATATCTTGAATATATTGTAGCGAGACACATTGACACACCGCCCTAAGTGGGTGTCTGGCCATTCCATAAAATACGGTAGTTACCTACAATAATTGAAATTCGGAAGTGACGAAGACGTGTTGCTTGCTTAAAAATCCTATAAAAATTTTTCCCTTTTTAATTTATGATTTGGTAAAAATCTGGCGGCATAATGGCATAAAGGACATGTCCCCGATTCTGTTTCCTGATTTTCAGCCGCCCGTGACCAGCCAATGTTCTTCAGGAGCACCGGGCTCATCACATTTCCATGACTACACTATGTACATCACATATGCTCCGTATACAAATTCAAAGTATTTCCTTACAAAAATATTATTACTCTGACAACGATGCAAATGTCGGGATAATCTAATAATATCTCAGTCAGTCATTTTTGTCACCTCGAAAATAGTTTCAGCAGGAAAATAATGAGCTAAAGCGAGCTCGATAGGTGTGTCTTTGTAAAGTGTTTTACTTTTTCGGAAAACATCTCAAAACGGTAAAACTCTCTTTTACAAGATATTTTCCAGAAGCCTTGCTTGCTTACTTTGCTTTGCTTTGCTTTGCTTTAAAAGTTTCTAAAGCATTTCTCTAATCTCTTTCTTGCTTGCTTTACCTTGCTTTGCTTTAAAAGTTTCTAAAGCTTTTCTCGTCTCTTCAGCAAAGTTCTCGGCTTTTCATAAGCTCTGAGCACCAGGCTCAATAGCATGTCTTTGAAATAAAGCGGGAACTGGGCTCATGGTTGTAACACGAACTAGGCTGATGGTAATACCGGTGGTTATTTTCAAAGCTGTATAAACATGCTTATAAATCATCAACCCCCTTTGGGAGGCACTTTCACGCTTGTGCCACTGATGAACGGGGCACGGGCATCGGCAGTCTTGTGGGTTTGGACACGGGTCAGCTCACCGGTGAAAAGGCTGGGCACACTTCATGTACCAGGAGTAAATATGGTGGGATGGCACGGTGTCATGGTAGTTAACGTTTTAACCACATATACTCTGTCGTGCCACGATCTCCTTTAAATGCGCTGATGCATGAACTAAGTTCTTAGACAGAGGCTAGTCTAAAATATGAATGATATTACTCTTTCCGCAGTCACCTTGTCTGAGAATACCTCCCAGCGGTATGCTTGTAGGCCAGGAGTTTTAGTTAGGCACATTTTCAAAGAATTTACTTTTTCTTTCTTGCTTGCTTGCTCTTTGAAATATGGTTTTAACTCAAAACCATTGTTTTGCTAACTGTTTAAAGTATGGTTGAATACATTCAAAACCATTACTTGTTGCTTTTCACATATGGTTTAAAAATCAAAAACCATTTTGCGCTGGTGAACTCATTGTATACAAACATGGACACTGTCGAAACATTAAATACGGTGTAAGCAGGTTTATAATAATACACTAGTATTTGAAAAATAGGTTGGAACACTCATAACTACGCTTACTAAACGAGCCACGACTCCTGATATTCCAGTAACTGCTTTAGCCTACACACTTTCAGCGAATAATGAACCACATTAATAAGCCTCGTATAGCGTAAAACTTAACGTACTTCATAGCACTTAGTATTCACTTCGCACCGGCGGTAGTGCGCTACGTTTTCAATGGGTTCCAATCTTGCTGAACCTCTCTTAATCATTTAGTAAGGTTCCTATACAATTGGTGTATGAATTTGGGCTTAAATATGCGAAATCACAACAATTTGGGCATTTTGGAAGTTTGTAGTGCGGTACCCACTCTGTTGATCGTGCATACATTCTGACATGGTGGTACCGGTACCCTTGTATCGATCTCAGGTACCCACCTGTTTAATCTGGGTACCTTTGTTTTGTCTGGGGTACCACTCATGTTGAAATGCTAATTTTGTCTTTTGGTACCAATTCTCTAATACAACTTCTCCATTCGTAATACCTCGAATCAACATGGAATCTATCCAAAACGACTCCATAACACTTATATTGGTGGTTTGGAACTTCATACTACAAAATCTGAGTGAAAATCTTATGAATTTAACCAGTTGAGTTCTCTGAAATCATATACTTATGATGATTCCGTATTTTAATTTTACCAACTAGGGTTTTCCCACAAAACTAAAATTCTAGGGTTATTGTGATCTCTCCACAAAACCACAGAGCAGGCTGATGTCTCATTGGAAAATTCCTTACCAAAACCACGGGTGTCAAATACATAATCCAGGATGAAAACATAGCTTTGTTTGGTGGCTGCTCCACTTCTTCTTCCTCTTTCTTCCCCTCTTAACACAAGCGTGGAATACAGCCCCGAGGAGAACAAATGAGATTTTTGTTTGTCTCATCTCTAATTTATAGTCTAATGTTTCCCACAGTGCGATTAAGTCCTTAACTTTAATATTTGCATCGCTCTTGTATTTATTTTATCTCACTTCTTTGCTTATGCCTCCCTTTATGTCCCATTTGATCATTTTACTTTCCACCTTACTCTAGTATAATAATTCAGGTTCATAAATTTATCATTTCTAATTTCATCTCCAGAGTACCTGTGTTACTTGGGATACCGTATGCGCCTGCAGTTACATGTCTTATGCACTCTCTCGGGACCGGGCGTTACATCACTTGCAAACGCCTGCTAAAGGCAAAGTAGAAAGGTTGGCGCCTTGGTAAGATAGCAAATCCTTTACATTAGAAAGCGATTACAATATCCATGTCATTAAAATCAAGAAGATGTATTAGATCGTTCTGAATATTAGAGACCCGCATGGCTCTTGCATAAGTTTTTGAAAATATTTTTTAAGATTCTTCAAATTTGAGTCTGAAACAATGACATGTTCACTAATATTATTCCCTTATATCTCGATACATTGCGCTGATTTACCTCTGCCGTTATATAGAAATCTTAAGCTAATCTCAGCATAAGTCATGGATGTATTTTTGCAAGTTTTAGCCGGGTTGAACTGCGCATGTGAGTTGGTAAGGAACAACATCAATAGGTGTGTAGGGTAAGTGTGATTAACAATTTGAAAGGACTTTTACCGGTTGAGCGGTCGGCAAATTGTTATAAAGCTTCGATTGTGGTGAAATCCCGAACACCTTGTTTTGCACCCAGGCCGAAGCACTAAGCATATCACCCAAACTACGATTAACAACCTCAGTTTGACCATCAGTTTGAGGATGAAAAGCATATGAAAATTTCAAAGTAGTGCCAAACAATTTCCAAAGAGTTTTCCAAAAATGGCGCAATTCATCCTTATTAGATATAATGATTGGAAGGCAAACCATGCTGATTATGACTATAAAAATAATTTGTGACATGTGAGTATATTGGTTTTTGTGAGTGGTCGCCACATGAAGTGCGGAGCTTAGGCAGGATGGGACTGGAGCAGGGGCGTGGTCCTACTTTTGAATCATTTCGAATGTCAGAATACCATTACTTCTAAACATATTTCAAATACTCGATGAAAAATTTATGTCTGTGCACTTTAGCAGGGAGGCCGTCGTTTGATCACGAAACTCTTTTCATTGATGTGGCGTTTCATGTGTTGGTCAATTTCCACATTTACCTAATCTTGGCATTGAGTAGTTTTCAATATCAAATATTTACAAAAACATAATGGAGTTCGTTTTCATAATATTGTTTATGCAAATGGTCGACTAATTTCATGTAGCCATGTGGCGAGCTTTTCTTATCCTCCGTATGACTTTTGGCGATGACTGCGATGCTGCGATCCTACGTCTTGGTACATGTTCCACTTTCGGTACCTACATTGATGATAAAACAGCGGCGCTAGAATTTTCATGCTTAGTGGTTCTATATAGTACTCTCTTCATTTCAGTTTAAATTGAAATCATGCGATTTTCTAAACCATGTTTTTGAATCTTTTTGAATGATGTCTGAATAAATCGTATATTCATTTAAGTAACCACATTCATTCACAGTTCATTGATCATTCCAATAAATACTTTCATATGCAAAAAATCATTCAAAACACAAATATTCTTATCATTTTGTATAAGCAATTTAACAAATGTTTTTTAGTGCGTGGGATAGCAGTCCAAGCATAGTCATTGGGGTGTTTCATGACCAGTATAAACATTTGTTTATAACGATGCGATCAGTTAATTTGTTGTTACTTAGTAAAAATCAATTAGTGAACACTCATCGTCTTGTCTGTGGGCTCTGGATCAAAGTGACACACATCATTACGTTCGTTCGCGATGCGCTAATTTGACCACTATTGGTATACGATCTATCTTTACTTCGAATTTAACGATTAACAATTCTATTTAGAATGATCAAATCATTCATAACAAAATGCGATATAATATATACATCTATATATAAATAATTCATTTTCAATACTAATCTCTTGATTTTTCATATGCAAATCATTTCCGCGATTAATTGCCTGAGTAATTAAAACATGATATGTAGTTTATTGAAAATCATTTCAACAATAGAACAATGATCGTAAAACTTGAAATAAGAAGATATTGAATGGAGAACAAAACTCAAAATGGAAACAAAAGAAGAGAGAAGTTGAGAGAACAAGCCAAAAAGCATTGCACTTGATTCCGATCCTCACGGGAATCTCGCCAGTCGGGCTTTCTCTTCTGTCATTTATTCGATACAATTAACAATCATCGGTTGAAGAAGCATTGGGTTTCTAGTTATGATTTGTTTTCACCATGACACACCTTGATTGTAAAAATTTTCTAGGAACAAAAGGTCATATTTTACTGACCATGAGTCCATTGTTTCTCTATAAATCTGTTTATTCTTTAAATTGGAATCATCAATTTGGAGCATAAAAACTCCATATGTGTTCTAAACATCAAGGGACTATTCTATTTTAAATGAACAATTGCAGCTCTAAGGCTCCCTTTAGGCAATTTCTGGATCCGATGGAGTCTAAGTTGGATACACTTATTTGAAATTTGTTCTCTAAAAGTCGGTTACAAATTTAAATCCTCATTTCGATGGTGAAACTCATTTGTGGCCTAAATACCAAAGCATTTTAAGAGCACTGTATCAAGCGAAGACAAATTATTTCAGCCTTAGCCTCACTTTTGCCAATTTAAGATTACAATAGGGTCAAGTGGATACATTTATTTTAGGAAGATTTGTTCTCTAAATCTAGTTGCAAGAATTTGAATGTAATTTGGATGATGATAGCGAGTTATGGATAACAAAAACATGGATTTTGGAAAAAATTTGACAGCATCTCCCCTAAAAACCAAACATTTCCTTTATATAAGAAATTCCTCAACACCAATCAACAATCATATAACAACAGAAAACCCAAACTAAAATAAACAATCCCAACATCATTTTATATAACTTAGGGTTCTTTCATGAACACAACATTAAGAAAGTTAGGGTTTGATTCCTTACCTTCGTCTTTGATTCTTCAACACCAATCTTCCTTCTTTCCTCTTGATCACCTTAATCCTTGATTTCATGGAGTAAAGAGCACTAATCTTTCTCCCTCTCCATGACGAAAAGCCAGCACTTTCTCTCCCCTTCTTTTGCAAATGTGCGAAAATGCCTCGAATAATATTTGATTTTTAATCAAAATCTTGCACTATGCCTTGTTTGGCTACACACTAATTCTCATTTTTCTCACTTTAAAGATTCATTTCAATTTCATTTCATTTATACTTTGGCACTTACATTACTCATTTATGACCCTTAGGTCCTCATTTGACATTTTACCAAAATTTGATTTGTCTTGTAAATTTTTCAGGTTTTATCATTTTTAATTCTTTATCCATTAAAACTCCGCAAAAAAATATAATTTAATTCTATTTTACACCCCAACATGTTATAAAACTATTAGTGGTATTTTTCGTATGCCATGTGCCTTTGTTACATTTGAATAAATGTGTCATCTTAGAAAACTTGTTAACAACAACCAAAATAGAATCATGTCCTCTAGCAGTCCTAGGCAATCCAAGAACAAAGTCCATACTAACATCCTTCCAAGGTTCATGAGGAACAAGTAAAGGAGTATATAAGCCAGTTTTTGTTTCTTAGCCTTAGCTAACTGACATGTTCTGTATTGTGTAACTGTCCTCATAATATCCTTTTTTTTAGAGAAGGATAATAAAATCTATTCACAATGAAATAGTTTTATCCCTTCCAAAAATGCAGTTCGGTATTAATCAACATGCACATTCCTGCTACGGGAATCTTTAAATGACGTCCAAGGTATGCACAATTTAGTCAATTTAAACAAATAATCATTTTCAATAAGAAAATCAACATACTCATGATGGCCCACTACTGAGGACCTCATCATAAATAAAAATTAAAGTCAGACAATGCAAAATACCATTTTCAATCTATCAAACCTAAGACATGAGAACTCATACTACTTGGAAGTGTAATAGCGACCATCAAGTGGTATTAGTAGCTTGTTTTCATCAACATGATGATTAATCACGCATTTCATTCATTTCTTAAAAACCTTCAGCATGTCAACATTCAATTTTTTGTGAGTTTAAATATCTTAAAGCTGGCACGTCAGCAATGGGCAAATCTATAAGAATAGTCAAACAAAACTCTAAAACAAGACTTGTACCTAACAAACCTTGTTTATACAGAATATCGCCTTCATCATCATTTGTTTTTCAATTAAAAAGCTATCGGTGACCTTTCTCGACCTAAGACACTACTACAATACTCACACCCGATGCATCACAAGTAACTCGAAACCTGGTAAAATCAAGATGGTTCAAAACAAAAGCCCAATCATTTTTAACTTGATTTTAATGCTTTGGCTAGCAACATTGTACCATTGAACTCCTATTTTTTAAACATTCCGTGATATGAGCTATAATAGTGCTAAACTGGCCAAAATTCCAGAAAGAAGCCAACCATGAAAACCAATAGTCTCAAAGTGATAGGTTTTTGGTTCGTGCCACTTCAATAACCCAACCTTGAGACGGGGTCAGCGCTTCAGCGTCCAAACACAATAAAGCCTCGTAAAATCCTGGCGTGGTTGCATAAAAGAACACTTCTAAGGTTAACACAAAGCATGGCCTCCCAAAGAGTGAGAAAAACTCAATAGGTGTCTTAAATGCTCTTGATTAATAAGGACTAATATGTCAAGTGACCAATTACAAACTTACCAATGAAAGGCTACAAGACATGGGTCATAACTCTCATGAAAGTACTAGGAGCATTAGGACAAAACTGTAGGGTATGATCAACCATTCAAACAAACTATCTCATGTTTTAAATTACGCTTTCTACCCATCTCCCAACTTAACACAAATTCAGATGACAAACCACTACGCAACCATTCCAGAACCATCCAGAACTGTACCAATAGATCCTAAATACATGAGTCCCTGGTCACGCTAGGGACAGAAATACATATTCGATTGTGATCTTATCAATGCTCTACTATCCACACACATTCTCCAAGATCCACTTTTCTTAGGTGTCAACAAAGGATCAGATATGACTACAAGGCCATGCTTAGCAATTTCTCTAAAGTCCTCTACTGCCTATTCAACTCCTCTCTCTGCATTCATCCTATAATGCCAAGGGCATAAATGAGAACTTGGAACTAAATCTTATAGCATGTTGGATGTCTCTTTAAAGGTGGTAGTTCCTACTTCAGGGGCAACTCACGCCCTACCATATCACAAAATCATTCATAAATTTCTGCATTTCCAAAGGAACATTAAAAATCAAAGAAATCGTGATGGAACTCTTTCCACCAATACTAAGCACATACTAGTCTCACCCTCTCAAACTTCTTACATTTTTGTTAGCCTAAGGGTACCTCTAATTGAGGTTTTGATGATAACAAACCAAGGTTATTGGTTACTAATGGTTAAAATTGAGTTGAGTGATAGGTTAAAAGTGATTGAGCATCAAATGAAGATATTACAAGATAAAGATGACAAAGATGTAATGATCAAGTATTTAAAGAGAAGTTCACTCAAATCAAAGAACCAAGATTTGATAAGTGAAATCAAGACCCAAACTCAAAGTGAAGACTCAATAGCTTTTAGGAATCCTTTGTAAGGTGAATGCATTTGCGCACTTTAGGATATCATCATTAATCATGCATCACTACAAACTGGCTTTCAAACCAAAATTGCATATCTTGGAAAAAACATGAGTTTAAGCATAAAAACTTAGTCGCTATAATCATAAATGTGCTCAATAAATGATTCAAGGTTTAAATTGTTTGAAACGAAAAACACATGAACATTTAAAGGTAATCTAGTTGAGGTTGACTGACGAACCGGTTGACCGATTATGTCGATCGATGGTAGACTCGTCATCCGGCTGTGGTGCATACCATGAACGTCAATCGATCGAACTAAAGAGTGGTGAAACTCGACCTGTTGGATCCAATAGCCCCATCCGGAAAACTTATCAATGAAATAACGACCTTCGGGAATCGGATGAGGTGTGAAACTCGACCGGTTAGATGCAGTAGCTCATCCAAAGACCATAAAAGGAAATCGGGGCCGATCGTTGTGTGGGAACGGTCAATCAAGCCAGCGCAACGATCATATTTCAATAGCAAGAAAATAGTGACCTGGAGTACACATGACGAAACAGTCGACCGGTTGGACAACGGTAAAATTCTAACAACTATAAAACAGTAACATTCTGTGTACAAAGACTAGTATATAGGAAACATTGGACCCACTGGCAAATTAAATGCTAATTCAGTTCTACTTCATAATAGAGTGCTGAGGGATCACTATGATTGTTATGGACACTTGCTGAATATCCTCTCAACCATTATTTCTCTCTTATGAATCAATTCTCAAACTAAGATTGTGAGCATTCATTACATGTATATTGTAGAGTGCATCTTGTGTTGACCAAAAGCTTCTGGAGTTGTATTTAAAATATCTCTGAGATCTCGAGAGTGTCCCATTGTGCTTATAAGAAAGCTTCAAGTGTGCATAGCTTGAAGAACAAGAGAAATATTAGGAGCCAAAATCAGAAGTGCGGTAAACAAGTTTCCGGATTGGAGCTTGAACTCAAGTGTGGGCAGCTTGGAAGAGGTGTCCATCGTGCCAAAATCCAAGTCTAAAGAAGCTCTGATTGAGCTGGAAACTCATGTGTTACTAAGAGGTGTCATTGAGCCATAATTCAAGTGTAAAGAAAGAAGCTCAGGTTGGAGCTTGACACTAGTGGAACCCTCATCGGTCAAGGCTGAATAGAATGATTAGCGGTGCGCAAACCAATTAGCAAATCCGTGCCTTGCCTTCTATCCTTGTCTCTTTTACTTTATCATTATTACATTAAATTTTGAAGATTTATTGTTATCAGGCGAAAAGTTTTAAGAAAACCACACCCCTTCTGGTTAGGTTGCTAAGTCATATCAACATTCACTTTAAATATAAATTCCAGGTAGAAGTTTAGCGATGTCACGCTTACCATTGCAACTTTTAGGCTTAGCATGTCTCAATGAATATTTTACTGCATTTTTATGAATAAATGTTATTTTTACCAAAAATTAACATTAAGATCATAAAGCCAAAAGTAATTTGGGAACATGGTAGTACATCACAATAGATTTCATCCTTATAATCCTCATTTAAATAGAGATCAGACCTTGAGTGATAGGCAAAAGCATGGCTGTCACCATGCTACTTAATATATTGGATGTGGTCTCTACTTTCAGGTTTAACAATGCAACAACATCCTAGAAACTATATTCATTGAACTATCCATCAATCACCAACTTACATTTCTATCTCCACTCGATATGAGATCAGAAAAATACTAGCATGCTTCCACTTATCATTTTTTATAGTTGTGATAGCACACATCTAACTTACACTTGAATACAATACATCGTCATCACACCCAGAAGATCATCTTCACTTCACTAAGATAATCTAAAAAGGATCAAGAATTTGGTCTTCCTCATTCTCCAAACTACTCCGCCTCAACATCTAATGCCAACTGGGGACAACAGATGCACATGACCTTGTGACAACACTTATGACAAACAATCGATGAATTACTAACCTTAGACTCAATAGAAGAATTAACAGGAAGAGTGTTACGCAAACTAGACTCTTTGCTCCTAATGTTATTAGGCCTAGTATTACCGTTTTATGACATGGACTGACCTGCGTGTTCAAAAGATGAGGGTCTATTGAACTCCTCGACTCATGTTTATGCATCCACAAGAGCCTCGGAGCATGCAATTTAATCATTCGAACACCAAACCCAGACTCATTAACAAAACGAGTGTAAAATGAAGAATTGATCCTCAAGATAGAACTCACTACACCTAAGCTCTAGCTTCTCAAATTTGTATAAGAATATTCAATACACCAAGAGTCATCTATCAAATTAATCATGTTGGAGAACAACCTAATTTTATAAGGGATGGAGGAATGTAATTTTCGTTAACTTTGTTTTCATAAATAACCACACTGGGTGGATGGTGGTTCATCAGACGACCATGTCTTGCAACACATTCTCGTCTCGTACATCTACCCGAATTGGTTAATTTCATTTTAGCAAACAATCATTTAATATCAATCATTTCATACCAATCAAAATATTCCTCGTGGTGCCCCAAAATCAGATTCATATTGATAACTCACAACTGGAAGTCGATGAACTGCATCCCGATATCGCTCTCACATGTCTCGTATACCCGAGACTCATCCCTCAGATATTATTCATAAATACACAAAATAACTTCATACAGTTCGTATACAAAACGTGAGAGTTGAGAAAGTGTGCGACCTAACTCACACATATGGTACAAATACGGTATTAGAAAACTAAATGTTGTTCCACAAACATGATATGCATACTTATAACAGCTTATGTATATACAAACACATCAAGGCTACAACCCAGCTCCTCTCTTCTCAACCGTTTGGCCTCTAAGGAGGCGACGTCATCCGCGACGCGTGACCAAGACTCGAAAAGGGGGTTCCTCATGATCAAGCAGCCACGTCGTGAGGAGACAAACCTACCAAGGCTACTTCCACCTAGGTGCATCGCAAGCACAAATACACAAACAACACAATCCATGTAGACATGTTGTCCTATCATGGAAAACTATATGCTGGTACAGACCCACACCCACATGCTCCCCCATTTATCTGGGTCAACCACCCACCCACCACCCAATGCAAAGGCCAATAGAGAATCAAACACCAGTCGGGCCCCAACTCCCATCACACAACCCGTAGTCTATGACATCATTTACCCGCCTCTGTGTCTTTTGGGCAACATAACTTTCGGGTCCCACCACAGGCCCTACACCCTCCGACATTTTTCGCTTCACCTATGATTACATCGTTTAAATCCGTGTTTTCGTGTTTTCACCTCGAGGGGGTATCTATCCCCACTTGCTATGCCCACACATTTCATTTACTTTCACTAACACCAGACTAACTTATTTCGCCCCATTCCTCAGCCTCTGCACATAATTCGAAGACTAAATCGTGAGGTGCTAAATCGGTATATCATGTACACACACCCATGTAATGCGTTGTTTTAATTGCACACCAATGCGCATCAGGCTACTACACTCAATCATGCTCAATACAAGACCAAGTACATGGACATTTTACATTGTACATTATGTGTATGCCATGAACCCTCATGTCTAATGCATACAACGGTTCATATATTCAGTTCAATATCAATATACAAGTAGTCATATTAATATTCCACACATTCAATTCAATCCTAACATCACTTAGATAAGTAAATGTCAAGGCTCTTTCGCCCTGTGCTGGAGACATAGCACCTCGGGGCCACACAACTGCAACATGCCAAGACATGGGCCATGTTCGCCTTTGAATCAATATAATCCAAATACATTTGAACACACATTTCAAAACATGGTGCCATCATCTCTTCTAACCAAGAGGTGACACTTCAATCAATAATCCAATAATGGCTTTAAATTTAAGCCCTCATTCTTATCACAATGGCTCCAGAGATTGACCCCATAATTCACCAAATCCATGAATTAAAACTGATCTAAAGCAAGGAAAAAAAACAATGAATACCGTTTAACTTTGTTTCAATGCATCAGAACCTACTTAACATACCCCATTTGAATGAATTTTACCCAAAGGAGTGAATTCGGGACATGCTCTTATTTCAAGATTCTCCCCAAGTCTAGTTTACTTCAAAAAACTAGAATCCTATTCAATTATGATGTGTGGATGGCCAAGTTATGGCCAAACACCGGCCAAGGTTGAAGGGAAAGAAAAACTAGGCAGCATCTCTACAACATTTACCCTATACACGAAATCTCCTCTATTAGGGTCACAACAAAACTCAACCAATTCCATTTCCATGGCCCCAAGAAAGGAAAATAACCAAATAGGCAAGGTCCATACCTTTTGTAGTGTGTGGGATCAAGTCCTTGATCCTTCAAACTTGCAAAAATGGAGGTGTTTTTACTTTTTCCTCCCTCCCTTTTCTTTCCTTCCTTCATTCTTTCTTTCCTTTCTTTTCTTCCTCTTTCTTTTCTTTTTCTCTTTCTCTTTTTTCTTCTTTTCTTTCTCTTTCTCTCCCCCTCTGTCTCATGAATTGCTTGGGAATCCTCTCACTCACACAAGTTGGTTTGACCCAGGTGGAGCTAATATACACTCTTAACACCAATTTGTTTGACACTCTGGTCAACTCAAGACTATGTTCTCCATGCCACACTTCAACCACTTTCATGCTCATACCAGGGTGGCTCGACATTCGCCCCCACCCACCATGCAATCCTGAGTATACGACACTTGGCCCACCCATGTGCCAAGTGTCTCCCTACGTATGCCGTGATGGCACCCTTACGGTTAGCCGCCTCACATACCCAAAATGCGCGAAAATCGACTATCTCGAAATTCAACGCAGTTTGTTTGGTTCAACTAGATTTCACGAGATGATTCTAACAACGTGATACGTTTCGTCATCCAAGGGCTAGAGAAAAATCTAGAGTTTTGTCCCGTATCGGGCTCCATAAGAATTCAATACCGATTCGCTCATTTTCAAAAAAAAGCATCGCTTCTCCCTTGTTTCTCACATTCTCATCAGAAACCAACCTTACCAGAGAAAGCATTATGATCCATTCTACCATCAAATCTGGGCGCACTAACTTGACTTTTTGCGGATGTCCTTTCAGGTTGTTTTAACCCCCGTCTCCACTTTTATCTCTACCTCAATCACCATTAACTCCTAGGCCGATATCGCCGAGACGTGATCCTCTCCCCACCCCACCAGGTAATTTTGCCCATGGTTGGTAACATAATGGGAAGTCAAGCATCTCAGGTCTAAACCGATCACGCAAGCTCGAACCGAAGGTCTCCTGGTCATGCAGGAAATCTCTCGCGGTGAGGTTGGAGCAATTGAATTACTACCCAAGTTCTTACCCGCATTATCATGCAAAACCATGTGAATTTAACATATTGATGCTAACCTCCAACTAACCCCTGGAAGGTGTGTTGACCTTAACGCGGTTTTTAACCAGATTCATCACATATTCACCTTCTCATGTTTACCCAAATGTTTCAAAAGAAAATCCAGTTTTTGATTTATTGCATGAGTTTGTTGTTCGAGGCTATCAATGACTGAATTTAAATTACTTACTCGATGTCATGTGGATCTAAACAAATTGTGTTTTTATTTACATCGCGGGATGACAATGTGGGTTATTGTGTAATTAGGCTATCATTTCTTAGATCTCGAGATAAAGTTTGTAGTCTTAAGTCAAAATTTATTATGTTCCCCCCACCTCAGGATCTTTGTGTTAGGTAAAGGTGAAGATCTAAACAAAGATCACTTTTATATACATGTTGAGATAGAACTTAAAATTTCGTACTAAGTAAGGAAATTTATAAACTATATGCTTAATGTAAACAAACACAAATAGTGCACCAATGCATTATATATCACCAGATTGCACGAGTCACTTAAAAGAATAACTAAAAATAAAAAGGTTTTAATACTTTATGCTCTATCAAATAACCTGGAACTTAAAACAACTAAACAAAATATACTTAAATATCATGAATATTAACTGGGTTTTCAATGTAACGCCCTAAAAATAACCTAGCAATTTTATAACATGTTTAGGGTATAAAATAAGTTAAATTGTATTTTTCCTGAATTTCATATTGTTAAAAACTAATAAAACTAAAATAATAAAAGAATTAAGGTTAAAATTGGTAAAATTGAAACAAAATAAGACCTGGCGGTCAAATGTGAAGTGTATATGTGCCAAATGGAAGAAGGTTATAATAAGTTGAATAGCAAATGAAAGAGAAAAGAAGGATAAAATGCAAAATGAGAAATGAGGAAATAATGTGCTAGCCAAGGCCTTGTGGTTGTTTTGTGAGTTAAGACCAAAAGTTGGTCTTTGAATAGCATTTCATTTAAATATCTTCACATTGAGAACTAGGCACAGCTTTTGAGAGAGTGAGAGAGGATACTAAGTCGGGCTTTGTGCTTCCTCAAGGATTTGAGCTAAACAAAGAAGAAGGAAGTGAAAAGATTAAAGGTATGAAACCAACCCTAACCCCTTTAATGTTGTGTTCGTTTGATGAAACCCCAAAATAGAATAATAGGTGCTGTTTTAAATGGTTGTAAAATCAATTTTGGGGTTGTTTTAAGTTAAGTTTCAAAGTGCTTCAATAGATTGGTTTTGATAGGAATTTTTTTTAGTAAAGGAATGTTGGGGTTTTAGTGAGATGTTGTCAAAATTCTTCCAATACCTATGTTTTTGTTTTTGGCTATAGACTTGGTCACTCATCCAAATTGAGTAGATTCAAATTTTGCAAACTACCTCTAGAAAATCAAATCTCCTTGAGGTAATAAGATATCACCATACCCCATCGACTCTATGGGAAAATCTCCATTTTGGGTTTTAGCTTTATTTTCGCAAATTCTAGTTCAATGGCACATTTTATGTTTTGGAATGTTTTGATTTTAGGTCATAAGCTTTGAGTTTCACTATCCAAATTGTGATTCAAATTTTTAAACTAGACTTCAGGAGGACAAACCTGTTTAAACAGGTATTCAATTAGGACTCACACCTGCAACGGTCAAAAGGAAACTATATTTTCAAGCAAAATGCTGTCACCTTTGAAAATAGAGTAGTCCCTTGCTCGAACATATCTTGAGTTTCAAAGGTTCAATTGATGATTCCAATTCTCAATAAAATGATGATAATGGAATCAAGGAAGTCAGTAAACGTGGCTCATTTGTTAGAAAATTCTACTGTTGAAGTCGCAAACCAACCCTAACTAGAAACCTAAATAAGTCAATTCACATTGTTCTCTTAAATTGTGATGATTAGATGTTGGTGACGAGAATTCACCCAAGAACTGATTCTCGGATGGGGAATCAGGAGCTACAACCGGGCTTGTTCTCCAATTTCTTCTTATTTCAAGTTTTGTGATTGTGAGTTGAAATGGATTTTCAAGAAAATCGCACATGATTTGTTTCATGACTTAGACATTTGACAAAATGGCATTGCCATAAAAATTTCATGAGCATCAAAATGTATTTATTCGGGGTATAAATGTATATACACATTGTAAGTTACTACACGGAGTTTTAAATGCCCTTAATAGAAATGTTATCCATTATAATTGCTAATGTGATAGATTGATATACTAATAAAGGTCAAACTAGCAATACTATGAACAACATGAAATATAGTGGCATACCGATCCGTAGCCCAACGGGATCGTGCTAGTGATTCCGTTATCCTAGGCACTGAAAGAAATGGTTAAATTCGTTTAAGGGAAAAATTATAAGTAAATGTGTGAAATGCATGATTTGAGTTTCAAATGAAATATTGCATATGAAATTGTAAGACTTATAAGTGATCAAATGATTTGTAAAATGAAAGTGCATGGAATAAGCACATATATATAATGTATATCGTATGGACTATTGAAATCATACAAAACATTGTTTCAAAAAAAGTCGGATATTTGTGTTTAATGAAATGTACAGATAAATCGCACAGAACCACTCATGAAAATGCTTTAGCGCATTGTTTTTATCATCGCAGAGGTACTCGAATGACCAGGTGATATGAGCAAAGACCTCGTAGTTCAGTAGGTCATCATCAAATCGCATGAGTATAAGTAAACGCTCAATCTCATACATAATATTTCATCCCATGACATTATTTGATCATTTGTAATGAAACAAAAAAATGTGTAAGTTTTCATGGGAATAAATATATTTGATTTATTTGTAGAAATGAACTCGATAATGTTTTTGCAAATGATAATGTTGAAAAGGCATACATGCCATACGAAATGAAAGGCACTGACAAAACTGGTATTCCCTTTTAATCGAAATAATTATGCGAATACTTGGTTTCAGGCCAAAGATTCAAAATGTACATGGTAAACTGGTCCGCATCCCCGAATCCAGTTCGGCCTCTAGGGCGAGTCAAGTCTAGTACAGGGGTGCAACATTCAAAGTAAAATAAAATGTACCCCGATGAAGAACCTTTAGGAAACATACAATTCCTTGGCATGGTTGCAAAGGAATCAAATAAAGTGTGCAATTCTTTGATGAGGGAAAATTGATTCTATTCTTAAAATAGTGATCAAATGAGAAGTCCTCACAACTTTGATGGACCAAAACAACAATTTGGACAAAAATTGATGCAAGTTTGAAAACCAACAGATTGGGTTCCACAACAAAGATTGGCCCAACAGCAAAGAGAAGCCCAACATCAACCCAAATGAAGAAACATTACGAGGCAGAGTTTCATCAGTCCAAAAACAAACAGTTTTTTGTCTGAACTTTTTCTCCGCCAGCAACCCAAACATAGATCAAAGTGAAAAAGATAGCAAAATTATTCACCCTTTTTTTCGGGCAAACGAGGTCAATTCCTTTAGTCTTCGAAAAATCCATATAGAATGAAGACTGAGAAAACGCACGCTACGATACCTTGATTGAGATTTTCCACCAATATCGAAGAGTGTTTCGTCATAAAGTAGCCGAAGATCGCCTTTAATGGTGTCATGTCATAAATCAAGCTTACTAGAAAACACAAACCCAGGCTTTGACCACAATCGGGGAATGTTCATGGATCGCCCAGCAGGCGCCATTGTGTCAAGGCGTCGTTTCTGAGGAGTAGTGATCGAAGTGGGACTCGATCTTCAAGCGGTGATAGTAGATCAACGACGCACTACGAATCAAGACAGGTTCAGGGAAGGCAAAGTGGTTTTTGCCAGAGGTCAGGGACATTAGAAAGCAAGCTCATCAATTAGTTTCATGTGTCAAACAATAATCATGGCGACCACAAGACGATCGAACATCAGAGTATGAGATAAACAAACAAAGACAGGAGGCTAGAAGGAATTATTTGGTTAGGGTGGCTATGGAATTATTATTATTATTTTTTTATTCAACAATTTGATCAAAAATTTGGAAGGCAACGAACGATTTGAAAGAACAGAATCCTAACGAAAACAAACATAGCCAACTTCATCCAGATTTTCTATTGTGTTTGAGATTAAACTGATATGTTCATTTATAATAATAATAAACAAACAGTTAAATGCAAATAAACAACAAGAAGTTCTCAAGTTTTTCTTAATATTATATCAAGTCTCCCAAAACAATAACATAAGGTGCTATTTATAGGCAATAAACAGTAAAAATCACGCACAACCAAAAGTATGATTAAATAAATACCACACAATAAATTTATCATTGAAACTTGCCTAATCTTGTCTCGGTCTAGATGGGCCTACTCTATGTCCCATCATCATTCCTATATAGATTTACATTCATTAAATAATGGTAATTTCAAATAAGTATCATTTTATTTAGATTTACATTAAATAATGACACTTCTAATACGCACATGAGTAGAAAAAATATTGTTCTAGATAATGATGCTTTTAATAAGAGCCACGAATCTAATACACAGGGCGGATCAACGATACGGAAAGCGCTTAACAATCTGTGGAGTGTCATTTATTTCTTTGGGGTTTTGTAAAGGGTGGATAAGAATAGAGATATCACATAGTATGTTCTTTATTCTACATCTAAATGCAATTTTGTTTGATAATAAGATCCACCTATAATTTATTTAGTTTTTTCTATTTTTTCTATCCAAACAATACATGATATCAGAAAGGGAAGAAATCCCCTAGTCCTTATGGGTAGCTTAGAAACTTGCTCTTAATAAAAGTTTGTAATTTCCTATTAGTGGCTAATTTCAAAATTCAAACTGGAATTGCACGAGAGTTACATTAGTTAAAAGATTTTTGTTTTTGAGGGGATGTACAGGTTAATCCAACTATATTATGGATTACTTAATTTCTATATTACTCAGAATACGCAAATGAACTTAATTTAGCATCAATGGCTGGAGTAAATTGTACAAGTTTGTTTTTGTTTCATGAGATTGCATCATTGTTAAGCAAGAATGCATATCAAAAATGTTGATTTGCATCACCCACGTGTGCCCAATCAACATTCGTATAAATCCCACTAAACACAATTCTTTTGATAACAAAGAGCGAATAATATTATAGTTCCTTTAAATACCCAAGAATTCTTCTGACAACTTTCCAATGCACTCAGGATTTGTTCTCGTAATATTAATCATTCCAACAACATAGCAAAATGTCTATTTGTACATCATGGTATTACATTATACTTAACAACAATGGAGTAGTGGGAACATTAGTCATTTTCTTTTGATTCATTCGATTCATTTCTTCATGGCATTTGTTGTTCCTTTCTTATACGCGACAATTACTCACCATAAGTATACAAATCATAGCTAATTACAGACTATCAAGTTCGGGATGTTGAACCCACAAGGACTACATTTACCAATTACCAATCTACTTAACCTTACCGTATGGATGTCAATTACGGATGAATTGTGAATTAACCTAATTAATTGAGACAAACTCAAATTATGAGAAGCATCCCCAGCTCCATCACCTAGGTTAATCCTGTAATCTTAGGGTATGATAAATTTAAAGTAACAATCTATAATAAGGTCTATTACTTCCTATAGTGTTGACTCTCTCGATGTCTCAACATTCCTATTCACATAGACTAGGTTATCGATTCTACCTCGCATCCCAAGTTCATGGAAAGCACAATGTTTAGCTAACCCAAGGACCACATGGGAGCCGCATCTCTAGGCTATGATCATCCCCCCAAAGACTATCTCCATCCCATTTCTCCTATCTCCTCCGCCAAGTTGAATGCATAATCACAAACATTTCACTATGCCCACAAGCAATAAGAACAAAATAGAAGAGTCAATAAATAAATGAAATAGTACTAAAAGATTAAATCACAACCACTAAAACATTGTTCTTAATCCGGCTACGTCATAGCCCTAAACAAACGAAATTAAAACATAACTAATGAAGGTTCAAAGCAAAAGCAAAAAGAGAACATAGAATTCGGAAGAATTCAAGAATTCGGATGAATTCTAGAGAATTCAGATGAATTCTAGAATTCAGATGAATTCTCCTCAAGCTTTCGCGATCTCTCCGAATTCTAGAATTCGGATGAATTTCTTCATTGTCTCCCTGCTTTCACACCCTCTGATTCCATTTCCTTCTTTCAATTGAACCCTTTTCTTTCGCTTTCATCCTTTCAAATCACCTCAAATCTAGCTCCATAGTGTCCGTATGTCTATTCTAAATCTCCCAAGAATCATCTCTTCACCGTTTTCGCTTTGATTAATTTCTATATTTTTTGCTCAATGCACTGAATACTTTGAGGTCGCGGAAATTTTCATGAAGGGTTTCCACGGTTGTGAAATCTTTCGCAAGGGCCTTAATGCATGTATTTAACTATTAATTCACTTAAATCCTTCAGAGTCACTAATTGAGTCATGAAATCGATCAGAACAAAATGGCTACATTGCAAAATTTTCATAGTGATTGATAATGACTACGAACTGACTGTGAAATCCTCTAGGTCCTCTTTCTTGCTTCCAAATCAATTCTTGCTTACTCTCGGCCATGTCTTGCACATGCTATCACCCTGACACTCAGACTTTGCCTCAATAATAGCTCAAATTCTATAATGCACCTATTATCTCGCACAAATCACCAAACCCGAAGACTTACTAGTCATGCACAGGAACCACAAATGCTTATATTGAGAATATATGGTGATAAAAGTACTCAACACTCAAAATATGTATGTGAAATATGTAAATTTGAGCACTCATCACACCCCTAACCAGCCATTAGTCTCTAGCAAAGTAAGAATGAAAAAATATGAATATGATTCATATATGGAATGTGCAAAATTGAAATGATCTCATTATGCTAGTGAATTACATAAAGCCATGGCTGGGATTCTAAAATCAATATCAACATACTGACGAATGGTGGTAGAAGTCTCATTAGATCATTCAATGCAGTATTCTAATGTACGAGGTCCCTCATGAATAGGCAAACAAGGCACTCTTATCCCCAAGTCTTCACTAAGACTTTCCATACCGACCTTGCTGTTAATTAACCTAATTCTCACACATAGGAAAAGGACCAAACTCCCTCCAACCAGGCTCAACTCACTTCAAACAATAGATCATACGTAGAGTAGGCTAAGAACACACCTTTTTATTTTCCTATCATATCTAAACAGTAGGATGCAATGCTAAGGAATCCTATGAGAGTGTCCAAGTAGCGGGGATCCATTGATGACTCACTACTAGTTGGTTAAGGGCATAAGACATTAAGTTCCCTTGAACTCACCCTAAATGAATACAATTGGACAACCAAAGCACCTATCAGCGAAATAACCCATCTTCTCGTCCATGCACCAGCAAGCAGTAGTCACCCACTCCCAAATCTACCGCTTAGGTGCATTGTGGGACTTTAAGGGGCTCTGATTATGCTCTTTAGATTCGATTGATCAACTCAATTTGCCTTTATTTATTTTTCTTATATATATATATATATATATATATATATATATATATATATATATATATATATATATATATATATATATATATATATATATTTTTTTTTTTTTTTGTTTTTGTTTTTGATTTTCTTCTCCTCTTCCCTCTTCTTTTCTCTTTTTTAGTAAGAGGAGGCATTGATTTCCTTTTGAAGGTGTCCTAAATTACTCTGGCTAAGCCATAGATAAGTTGTCAGTAATATGATCCTAAGTATAAAGGTGTCGGTTCCAAAGAATATGCGTAAGATTTCCAGGGTGGCTAGTTTGGTACCGCTTGCATAGAAATGTCAAGTGAAAAATCAAGGTGACTCGAATTACCAAGTCACCCACAACATGAGCTCCCCGGCACAAGATCAAATCTAAACCCATAATATCTTTTCAAGAGATTCCTCGCTTATATGCACAAAGCTTCCAACCATAATTCAATAAATGGGAAAAATTTACCCTAGCCTCTGTTTTCATCATAATCTCTCATCCTAACCAAAATACGCATTGTCCTCAATATACCAATGTGTAATCAAGCAAAAATGATAGGGGGTTAAAGATATACCGAAGATGGACTCTAAATGGCACTCAAGTGTGCGAATAAAAGTTTCTTAGAGATAAATTATGTAATAAATCAAAACCAACACATTGAGATCATTAGCAAAGCATCAGATAGAAAAACATCGTGGTAAAGCGTGGGGAACGAATCTTTAACATAGTGGAAGCAATATAGCAATAGTGAGGTAAAGGATAACAAAGGGTGTACACAAGTGATCATCCTAAAATCCTAAAATACACCCTAAGCACACATGTAATCCTCAAAAATAAGAACTAATTTAAGGGAGGAATCAACCTCTCCTACCAGGTGGTGGTGGCACACCTAACTGATCCAACATACTATGGGTCCTCCCCATTTGCTTGGCAAACTGAGTCTATAAGGTCCCCACTCTAAGACAGTTTCCATGGGCATCAAGTCTTATTGCCACAAATAAGCCATGAATGACTCGAGAAGCTTGAATAAAGTTCATAGAGGACCGGAGGTGCTAGGAGCATCAATTCCAGAGCTCAAACTTCCATGGTCTAAAAGCTCGATGGTAGTGGTAGTTGATGAGGGATGGAATGTCTATGATGGCCAATAGTGGAGGGGGTATGTGAACCTGTCACACCCTGGAGTGTTTCATCCTTAGTGGATCACTTCTCGCCCTTAAATCCCTATACATACTTTGGGCCTTCCTGACCGCCAGGTCTGGGCGCAAGATCCTTCATTCAGCATATGGCACCCACTTCGAAGGGTGAACACGCCAAGAACCTCCACTCCCTATCTTTTCAAGGCCGAAATGTACCCTAATCGCTAAAAATGTCACCAACAAGCACGTGATAGGTAGAGGATAGCTCTGTGGATTGTTAGCTTTCCCCGGTGCACCTTCTCTCGTACATGAATAGAGTTCCATTACTAGTCAGCATTTGTAGCGTCCTGTCATACATACTTCTTTTACTTTATGATATATTCAAACACCAATACAAATATAAATATTTGCTTTCAATACCGTAGCCTCATGCTACTGCGGCTTTGATACTCATTCAAATCCAATTGTACTCTCATTTACATTATAGTTTCAAAATGCTCATTTTGTAAAGGACATTTATCTTTATGAAAATATATTTGTATATACTAATTGAACTTAAAGGGGGCCCATCATTTTGTTTCTAATACAATATCGATTAATATGGCAATACATGCCCATTCATCCATTTACCACTTTTATACAATACCTACTAATATTAACCCTTTTCAATATCAAAACAAAATTAGAGTTCACTCTTTCGACTGATAGTTTCACACAAGAATAGTCAAATCAAATTCATGCACATACACTGTTTTACTTATCCTCCCTCGCGGTGGCTCGACGATGACTCAATCCTTCAAATACCTGCCTTTCGACTGCTTCTTTGATATCTGCTGATGATAAAACAACACACAAACCATTTTCATGCTTAGTGGTTCTATATAGTTCTCTCTTCCATTTCAATTTAATACAAATCATGCAATTTTTCTAAACAATGTTTTTTAACATTTTTGAATGATCAATGCAATACAATACATATATTCATTTCGTACACCACTGTCATTTATCGATCATTCCAAATATGCACTTTCATATGCAATAAATCATTCAAAACATGAATCATGCATTTCACACCTTTTCTTATCATTTCACTTTCCCTTAAACGACTTAACTCTATGCTTTGTGTATAGATAATGGAATTTCTAAGACGGCCCCGCTGGTCAAGTAGCCCAGATAAAAACATTTTATTTTATAATATTATAGTCTCGTTGGCCGCTGGATCAAGCATATTAAAACACCATAATACTATGATACCGCTACTGGCTACGGATTATGACATCATTACGTTTGTTCGCAGATTGCACTTGACCCTTATTGGTATACCAATCTATCCCCTCAACTTGACCCTAGCCCATTAACATTCTAATACACATGTTCAAATCATTCATAGCAAAATACAGTATAGTATGTACATTTATACAAACAATTCATTTTCAAAACTCATGTAATTTTTCATATTCAAATCATTTCATAATCAATTGTCTCAAATCAATTAAAACAAATAAATATGTTTTTTTCTTATAAATCATTTTATCAATTCAAATCATTTTGTAATCATTCAAACACTTTGGAATTAGAGAGAGTAGTGCTGGGAACAACCCAAATGGAAACAAAAGAGAGAGTCAAGAACAAACTAAAACAAATTGCTGCTCTGATTCAAATCTGACCCTATCAATTTGAGCTTTCCTCCTCGTGAGTCTTCTATTCCAAATACAATTAACAGTCTATATTATGAATGGGTATTCAGGAGTTCTACTCAAATTTACTTCTCTCACCCACCCTTTTCCATACATTCTTCTTTCTTTTTCCCTTTAATTCCCTCCTCCTCCCTTTAGGAAAACTTTAACATTTGTTTTAGGCATTTCATGTCTCATTTATCTATTTGTGGCTATGGTATGCCCACACACAATTATTCACACTCCTGGGATTCGGAAAAGAAAACGCAACTTAAAACACTCAACACAACCAAGCAATTAGCACACTTATGCTATAATCAAATTTTTTAGAAGATGTGAGAACCAATTTTCTATTCAATGGCATATGGTTAGATTTTTAGACTCAACAGTCAGAGAGTCTAAAACAAGTGGAACCGGAGTTCTGACAAAAAGCCATGGTTGATCAAGTTTGTTTCAATTCAAAAGGCCTTTGCGAAATTTCACAAATTTCACGAATTTTTTTTTGGTATGGTTGCAAAATTTTGCAACCCCTGCGAATTAGTGAAAATTTCCTGCATTATCTGTTTTCGTTTTCTTTTCCTATTTTTAATGTTTAATCCTCTTGAAAACAGTTAGTCAAGACTAAATCAATCCATTCACATTTGACAGAACACACATGCACTTCTTGGTGATGATGCATCTCAAATCACTTTACACCCACTCCAAAACATCTCATTTTTTGTTCCAAAACATAGCACACATTCACCACAGAACAAATGCATTTGTTTTTGAACAACATAAACTTGGAAATAAGGAGAGAAGTAAGAAGAACAAACCAAAAGGAGTCAGTCTGAATTTTCTTTCTCACTTTGATCTTAACCTCAGCTTTATCTTCTCCGACTTATCTCCAAAGACAAACATGGCAAAAACAGTGGAAATATCACTGACCATTCTAGGGTTTCAAATAGGGTTGATTCCCTACCCCAATACTCTAGCTTTTCCATGCATCTGCACTAGAGTTGTACTTACCTTTTACAAGAAGGGACTTAAAAACCTAGTTTTTTTTTTTTTTTCCTCGACCTGGGCCAAACGCCCATCACAGATCAACCTACATTTTGTCGGTTTAGGTGCGAATCGATTAGGGCTTAGACAAGAGATGAACGGTCGGGAAGAATGGAGACTATTTGGCTGATTAGTTCTCAAAATGAACGTGAGATGAGGGCTTGAGATAGGAGTTCAAAGGTGAGAGAGAGCTGAGATAGAGAGAATGAAGAGCACAGATAAATGCCCCTCAAAGACCAATATTTGGTCTTAATCCAAATCATTCACTAAGCCATTGTTTGGCTACACGCATCCCATTTTTCTCACTTTAAAGCTTCATTTCACTTTTCATTTTCAATTCATTTCATTTCATTTTCATTTTGGCATCTACACTCACCATGACCCTAGGTCCTCATTTTAGACATTTTTGTTTAAAATTTATTTGCTCCCAAAAATCCTGTTTCTTTTTATTATTTTCGTTTAACCATTTAAACTCCAAAAAATATAATTTAATTTATTTTACACACCGTAATACGTTATAAATCATAGTGATTTTCAGAAAGCGTTACTAAATATCCATCACTAGCTCTATGATTTTTATATCTGTGTTTCTATTGATTTGTTAGTTTGAATCAATAAAATTATTTTATTTTCAAAAAAAAAAAAAAGTTTGACATCATGATCTTGCAAATATCTATAAATATATGTTTAAAAAAGAAATTATTTCATCAAAAAATGCAAAATTAGGAAACATCTATGACAATATCCAAAATAATTAAAATAATACACTATTATATATATATATATATATATATATATATATATATATATATATATATATATATATATTATATATATGCTATATATATATATATATGCAGATAAAAAGTTTTTACATACTAAAACAAGTAATCTCACCTTAATCTCATCTTTTTTAAATAAAAATTTGAAAATGTATTATTTTAATATGATATGTAAGGTTATTATTGTCAATTTTTTTCTTTTTCCATTTCCAATCGAAGTTGTCAAATATTCAAATGAAAACAAATAATCATTAAACTCTTAAATTCTTATGTTCATCCAAATCAAGACCCTTCAACACTATAAATGAAATAAAATTTAGCCACTCTTTACAAAAATAGAAATGAAACAAAGCCTCATTTGGGATCACATTTTAAAACTCATATTGAGAATATTTTGAAAACACATGGGACACATTATGTTTCTAAAAATTGTTCTACGAATTTAATATTTTTAATATTCAAATAGCTTCTTTTATAAAAATCAGAAACAAACAGGCCAAAATAGCCGATATTCCTCATTCTACTTTACTAAAGACCCAATGTAATAAATATGAAAGAAAAACAGAAAATTGTGCTACACCTAGTGAGCAAAACCAAAGAAATCAAATCAACTCTAGAAAATGAACTAAAAAATACTGTAATTGAATTGATCGATCTTGACGGTTTTCGCTTATATAATCTTGGTTTTGTTTTTGATTTATAAAATAATAAAACTAATTAACTACCGACTAAAAATAAAAAAAATACTAATATATATAACAAAACAGTAAAACACAATATAAAGGCGATATTAGTTCAATGGTGTAGTTTCCATCGAATAGTAAGGTTTTGTGAAATTTTAACCACTGTTATGCCCATTGAAATCCTAAAAACATTTGCAACTAAAAGTTATGTGAAGATCCAAATCTTGATTAACTCTACAGAACCCGAGACCTCCCAAGACCAAATCTTATTACAAAACTTTCTCAAAAACAACAAATAAAAATCCATGAGTCAACTCTTTACAATCCTTAACATATCTCTTTTTAGAAAATAATGCGGAAGAAGGATAAATTTTTTTTCTTTTCTTTTCTTTGCCTTCCTCAAACACTGATCTTTAAAAATTGGCCAGTTTCCTCTGTTTTTTCTACTTCCAAATCTTTACAAACCCCATAAAGATTTAAAAAACACTTTATAAACTTCAATTTTATATTTGTATTAGGACTTCTTCGTCCACAACCCAATCAACACAATATACATACATATACATTCGTTACTCAAATCATCAAAACATTCAAACTCACTGTAACACATTTTTTATCGAAACATTTCGGCCGAGCCGACTTAAGCCGACCGCCTACGTACCTCGCTCCACCGAGGATCAAAGCCTACTTAGTTCCTTTTCAACCTTATATATATACATATATGCATAACAAAATATCTAAATACGAACAATATGCAAAATTATATATATTAATGTGAAATCACAAATTGCCATCATCAATTCACACCCACCTGCACAGGAGTTGACCTCTATCGGCGCACCGCTGGGTCCCAAAATGTTTTTGAAACATAGAAAAGAATTGAGCCTGTGCTGGTTCTCAAAAGTTTGAGCGTATATTTCTTTCATTAAGATAACATTTTCAAGATATATCAAAGTAATACATACTTTATACAATTAAAATCATTTTATACCTTAAGCATTTATGCCCCAAACTCATTTCCTTTCTTTTTTATAATAAATACTTATATTTAAAATCAATTCTATGTCTAAACATTTATGCCTCAAACTTTCTTTTATTTCTTCTTTCTTTCTTTTTTCGATGGAACCTGTGAATAAAACACACCGAACAGTTTCTGCATCACGGTGAGGGACAAGCCACATTCCAAATATAACCATCACAACAAGTGAGAAACTCACGTTTGCATAGGGTTCAGCCATAGCACTTTTTATAACGTATGATATTACTCTAGACACCTATTTCCCTCCCTCTTTCACTAGAAGGTAAACTCCATAACTCACCCCAAACTCACACGCCAAAGACTTCGCCTCGATATCAGTCATAACAACATAGGGCTTAGGTAACCATCAAGAAACATTTCTTCAAAATACATTTATAAATCCATTTAAACTTTACTTTATCATTAAAACACAAATGCATTCTTTACACATTTTTAAACTTTTCATAATACTTTAAATATATGCATACATATTTCATATACATATAAATATATATTGATGCAAGATAAACATTTCCATTAAACTTTCACTAACATTAAATCATTCACTCTTGTAAAACTCAATTTTCAAAATATCATTTTCACTCACAAACTTCCACCGCTCAATCCCGCTTGCTTCCTCGTCGACCCCTGCTTTCCCTGGTCCGATAGTCCTTTTCACCTTTTCAAGAAAAAACCACAACTATACATTAATCATAATCTCCATTTTAATCCACCATACACATTCATTTAACGCTAAATGAACAAATTACCCTTAAGACTAAAAACTCATTCATTTCGCCAACCTCTTTCCAAATAATACTCTATAGACTTTTGACCCCAAAATTTTTCAAAACGGTCTTCTAAAATTCAGAAACTCTCCAGATCGGGTCCTTTATATATCCAATGACATCTCTTAAATTCTCGCTTAAACTCCTTCTACAGCCCTTAACCATAACACAATCGCACAACAGACGACTCAGTTCTATAGAACAAAGATCTGCACATAGCTCCACTTTGAAACATTTTCTGGGAACTTTGGGATTAAATTAGATAAACTTCCTTCCAGATAAATTTCTTTCCTGTAAAGTCCATTTACCCAGAATTTTGAATCACTCAAATTTGATAAGAAATGAGTGTTATGGTAAAAATATGAAAACTGGTCGAAATAGGAAAAACAGAGCATTTCCTGTACTTATAACTTATTGTTTTACATAAGGTCCTACTGAAAGAAATTTTGTGCCACTTACATTTAATTTTAATAACACTTCTTCTTGGGTGCCTTTGTTCTCCTTCAAGTCTATTTTACGTAGCCACTTCTTAAATCACTCAAATCGGATCAAAATTCCTGAGTGCGTTACGCCAAAAATACCAAATCAATAAATGGTAAATGTGACATTTCCCGCACTTAGATCATCGCCAAAATCACTACAAAATGCTTTCCATTTTTCTTCACCAAACACTTAAATCTAATGCATTATACCCATTCTTCTTTCAAATATAACACACACACCACTATCAAACCCTAACCCTACTCACTTGATTTTGTCAAAAACACTAACCTAAACCATACGGCTTTCTCAATCATATTAAATTCAGCACCATTAAACCTAAATACCATCAATTTAACATCCATACCAGAATTCAAGACATTAAACACGAAACATCAAACCCAACTTTCCCACCATGAAAACTTATCTGCTTCTCGAGCTTGTACTTCCTCATTACCACTGAAGACACTAAAACAAAACAAAAGAAAAACTCACCTCCCCAACTCGATTTCTCCTTTCTCTCCTTTTCTCCTTTCTCCTTTCTTCTCCTCTCTCCTTCTCTCCTTCTCATACGTGGATCTCCTTTTGGAGGACTTTAAATCCCTGACTTTGCTTTCTTAACCCAACTTTCCAAAACTACTCCCTGGGAACAAAGGTCCATCATTATTGTATGAATTACCCTTTTAATCCAAGTATCTCATAGGTCCATTTTTTTATATCAAGTTTCATTTACCCATTATTTAACTTCATAATCTTTAGCCATTAAGAAGATTTTTGATTATTAGTACAATTAAATATCTCCATTATAGCATTTTTATCTCCGCTTTACTTTATCAAGCTTTTTATATCGACATATGTCAAAAATATTCTATGGTCGTCATACTTAAATTTGAACATAAAAATATTCTAACCAAATCCTTCACGTGAATCTCGTGATCAAATCACCGAACCTGATTTAAAATCATTAAAATCTGTAATCCCGGATAATACGATTATCATCCCACCACGCTCGGATCACTCCGGAAACTATCCAAACGGACCCGCTCTCACTTTTATTTCCGCTCGTTAGTCTTTATGAGATATTCGACATTTTCGTGATTTTCGCCCAATTTCAAAAATTTCAACGTGTGCCCCACTCATCCCTGAAATCACTATTCACTTAAATCTCCCATCCTTCTAAATACGGCCCACGCCATAGGAACTAAACTTTATACCTTGCAAACCCTCCATCCTGGACATATCAAGAAAAATCACTATTCCTAGTACACCTTGCCATAATTTTAAAATTTTCACTGACGCCCAAACGACGTCCTTCGAGCTGCCCAAATTTCACCTACCCTCATGTCTATCATTGGACCTCAACGCCTAAAATCCATTATTATAAGATTGACCAATCAAAGCAAAGGCTCTACTAAATTCATTCTCCCATAAAAATTTCATTCTCAATTAATATTCATTCAGATAAAAAAAGATGGGGATAATGCTCTTTCATCCGCCTCCTATGCTCCCATGTAGCTTCTAACAGATGACTCCTCCACAATACTTTCACGTTGCTCTGTCAATACATGTGAAGGGTTTGGTATATACTTGCTGAGCATAGAAACATGGAAAACATAGTACACACTGGAGGTTTGATGTGGCACTCTCCAATCGATATGTCACCCTCCCCAATCCTCCTCAACAACTCAGATGGGTCTAATATACCGTGGACTCAAACACTTTTCCACGCTTCCCAAATCTTACGCCTCGTCTACGGGGAAATCTCAAAATACTACATCTCTACCTCGAACACTAGGTCCTGGCCACATTATTCAAAGATAACTTTTCTCATCGGTCTTGTGCAATTTTCTCGCTCTATCCCTTATAACTTTTGATCTTTATCACAAGTCACTTAGACAATTCCGACCTACTAATTTCCTTCGCCTACCTCATCCCAATGCACCCGAGTCTCTAATACATTTCCGTCCATAAAGAGCTTCTCCATAAGGCCAAGCTTTACTAATACTGCCTAATAACCTGTTATTGCATGCAAACTCCATCAGAATTGGTGTCCCCACCTCCCCAACCCATGCAACACATGCCCTGCAGGTCCCCTTCTAAAGTCCTCAGATACCTTCTTAGATCGCCATCCGCTCTATGGATGAAGTCAGATCAAGTGCGCTTTAGTGTCAAGGGCATTCTCAAATCGGACTAAAAGCGTGAGGTAACCCGATCTCTGGTCAAACAATGGAAATTACTAAACCATCTCACCCTGCTTCCATTTTGGCTCAATACACAAACCATATTCCATTTATTCTTCCATTTTCTCTCACTCTAATCACTCCCATTTAATGTGCCTTATACTTTACCCCCACTATCCGTGATCCCGAATCGAAGCCTCTAACTTCGTCTATCAACACAGACGTGATACGAAACGGCTAATGTACCTGACCATTTCGGGCCCCGGGGCCTCACACTCCAAGGACCTCACCCCATGAGTCGAGGAAGATGTGCACGCCCCTGCTAGCGACATATAGGAACCCATGGGTCTCTACCAAGACTATCCGCTACCACGCTCACTTTCCAGATGATATTCAATGGTACATTCATAATCCTGACTCGCCTCTAATCCATCTCCTCCCGCCATGTTCGGGCCTTTCCTCACAGAAATAGACATACTCAAGCTCTTATGATCCGTAAAATTCTACAGGCACTCCATATACAAACACTCACATCCCAAGGCAACACTACTGGCCACTAGCTCGGCTGGTCGGTGTAGGATAATCACCCCCTGCTCATGCTTCTTCACTCGTTTCTAGAAGTATATGCAATCACCTTTGTCATTCTCGGGTGATAACACACAACCTAGGCCCTGCCTAGAGGCATCACAATACACTGCAGCTTATCCGCTGATGAAGCGGCATCGGGAGCCGAGGTCAACTCCTTTCAATTCATCGGAACCTTCGACAAGCCTCCGACCATAAAAACCGCTCCTCTTCTCGCCGCCCAGTCGTGCGGCTATCTTTCGAGAATCCTCAACGAACTTTATCAGAATACTCCTCGCAAACCTTAAAAAACTCCTTATCTCTCGTAACACTCATAGAGGTTTCAATTCAAAGATAGCTTCACCTTCATGGATCCACCTGGCACCCCTCTGCAAACCATGTGTCCCAAAAACGCTTGGCCACCGTTTGAGCCAAACCCATAATTTAATGAAGCTTAGCATATAAACCGATGCTCCCAATGCTTCTGTAATTATCCTTAAGTGCTCAGATGTTCTTTCTCCCCACTTCTCGAATAGATCAGCATATCACAATAAACACGATCACAAACCGGACCAAGTAGCCTAAAAATCCCTCGCTCATGAGGATCCATAAATGCGGGTCAGCAATTCAGAAGTCCAAACTGGCCTCGACTAGGAAACTCAAAATGTCACCGCTTCTCACGCCTCGGGAACATCTCATCATGAAGTCTCAACTTCATCCAATTCACTTCCACCAAATCAAGGCCTTCGCAAGCCTAAATCAAGCCATTAGCATCCTGTAAAAGTGAAAAAACCCCATAATGCCCCCTTCACCTTTAAAAAAAATTACATTTATATCTTAATCAATTCTTCTTCTGAAACATTAATTTAACACATCCCATTGTATTTAATCACTCTAATGATTTTAAAATAAATGGAACTCAACTTTTCCATACTTCCTAGGGTAATAACCCTACATGTCACACATTCATACTATTTCTTCAATTTCTCCCCAAATTTTTCAACAAATTATTTTTGATAATTCATCCAATGTCATTGATTTACTTAAACTAAATCAAACCATGCATTTCCACCAAACTTTTCTTGCCTAACCTCTCATCTTCATTTATTCAACTTTTAATTTTATTAATTCCATTAATTCCTTCAAGCATCTTCAAGTAATGCTGTCATTAAATCAATTAAACCAATCAAACAACATCACTCATTAACATCCAAGGTTGACCTAAATTGACAATCCTTATAACTTCATTCTTTCTTTTCTACCCCTTCTTAGCAAAATCAACTCTCCAGAATCATGTCACTTAATAGCTAAAGCCTTAATATAACTCAATTGAAGGTTTAGATAACAATCCATAAAACTCCTAATTGCTTACTGAACCTCCTCTCAACTTCATGTCACCTTACCTGTTGCCTCCGATCGTGCGCAGTCTGCATTTCTCAAAACCTATGCTCTTCATCCTTTAATCCGCTCTACTACCCGGGTCGTGATCGCGGTGTGGGTCACCGACGCCATCGCGGGTCCAAATCTCTGACTAAACCTACAACAAACCTCTGCCGCGATACTCACCTTGGTTTTTCCATTTATCTTTATCATCAGATTCAACTTTTCAAGCAATGATACATGACTAACTCTCTGACATGACTTGCATTTCTTGGAATAAGGACCTCATATCCACAATTGGATTAATCTATCATTAGAA
>JAEQBH010007034.1:0-202924 GCA_016808115.1 Tetrastigma voinierianum
TATAGCTTTAAGCTAAAGCGGGGGTTGAAGCCACATGCCCTATGAGTCTGCCATGAAACCTAAGAATACGACATGCCCGACTCCGCTCACTTTAAGGGATTAAGCTTCATTCGGTACCCTCTTAGAAGTTGGGCTCTTGCGGGTGCTTTCGACATGGTCAGGGCATTCATGGACTTCTGACATATCCTTGATGTAAACCTCTCCTAATAACGGCTTGAACATCTTGATCACTAACCTCTAATACGTTGCCTCGGCATTCTTCAAGCTAAACGGCATCACATTATAGCGAGAGCGACCCGTGCGTGATGAATCTTTGTTTTCCATATCGCGGATGCATGGGTATTTGATGATATCCACGAGAAGGCATCGAGATAATGACATCCCATGCCGTGAGCACGTTGACAATGAATTACATCAATGAAGTTGTCTTTGAGCATGCCTCATTGAGATCTGTGTAGTCCACACATACTCTCCATTTACCACCTTTTTCAAGACTACCACCACATTAGCTAGCCACTCCGGGTACTTTATCTCTCTAATGGTCTGCTTTTAAGATTATCCATACCTTGAATAACGATGGCCAGTGCAGATTGAAGCTTTCAGCTACCGTCTAGCCCGACTGGGCGAAGGGATGACATTCGAGTTTGTGAGAGGCATGTCACGGGGTTAATGCCCGACCATGTGCGGGTGAGTCGGCGAATCATCCATATTACGGACGAACTATTGTATTTGTTCCTTCTCCTCCCATTGCTAGATAGGGAGAACTAACATATGTGGATTTATCCGGCCCGGAATCCCCAGAGTATTGATTCGGGTGGTCTACGACCCGATCGCTCCTGTCCTCGCCCTTGCTTGGGCGACGAGCTATAATTGCTATTAGGTGTGGGTTTGGTAGAGATTGGCGGGCTTTTCGTTTTCTCACGCTCACAATGCGGCCGGAGTTGGTAGCCTTCTGGGAGCTCTTAGTTGGTGCTTTCGGTAAATTGCCGACCGCTGGTCGGTGTCGATCATTTGATGGTAGGTTGTAGGCGCGAGTTTCATCGCATGCAACCGGGCTCGACCCGACAATGGCATTGTGCGGGCTGGAGTCCTCAAATAGCACGAAAATAAGACTGTTGAACTACCGACCACACGCCTTGGCGGGAAGCGATATTGCGAATGATTCTTATGGTTGCCAGATTAAACCCATCTGATTCACGCGGCCGAACTTCGACTGTCGAAAAGAGATGTTCTGCATCTTCGAAGGCGAGGCGGTGTAACCGGGTGAGTCGTCTTTGCGGGGTCGACCCGATATTATAACATCAAAATCATTAATACATAGAGTGAAATGCGAGTGCATCATGGTGTGAAATGACCTGGATGGTTTGCGGGGGAAAGGATATAAGTCGTCGATTGGTTGGATTGCTCTATTTGCTATCTAGGGCGTGGATGGTGTTCGCTCCGGGCTCGGTACGTGGCGCTCACAGCAGCCCTCCTCTTTTGGCGCTTAGACTGATACTGATCATCAATCGGGTCGCCTAGTATGTAGTTTATGGTGGATCGAGGTTCATCTCGCGAAGCTTCCGGCGTTGGCCTCCCGGTAACTCAGCCATGAGGAGGCCCCGTACGGGCCGGGTGCCGAGCATATCTCTAAGGTGTTTGCGGCCCACGATTAATCTTTCCCAAAAATTTCAGGCCGACATCCGGTTGAGGTCTCATGCCTAGGTCCTTGAGGTATCACATCTTAGAAGCGGTTGGATTGTCTTCGGGATCTAGCCGAGATTGGTGTGAGCCATTTGAAGTCGAGGTGATCCTGGATGAGATGAAGGAGTTTGTCGTAAGAGATGTTTAGAGGGGTAAACTGCGGGGGTTCCCTCTTTCTCTCTGATTGGTCCCGGGAACGTTTCTGGTTCTTACCTTGACTTCCCTTTTGTTCAAACTGTCCCTTAGTGGTTGCTTGCTGCTTTGGGCTATGATCATCACGGTTTGAGAAATTTGCCGGGATATTGATCCTCAGCGTTGAATATTTGCCGTACGTATAATTCTTCCGTGTATCGCGGGCGGATCCGAGAGGCATGGCGAATGGAAGAATAGGGTGGTCGACCCAAAGCTCCTTTGGAAATTCTGGAGGACTGCATCCATATTGTACGAATCAATCTGTTGGACGGCCCCCTTCCAAACCTTCTAGTGAAATCGCAAATGGACTTGTCCTCCCGCTTGAAGATGGTTTGTAGAGAACTTATGTTTCCCTTCCTATCGGGCGAGCAGAGTCACGAGGTGCAATGCAACCCTGGCTTCGCTGGATCAGGTTGAGTGAAATCTCCACATGGTGTTTGTGGAACGAAGCCCGGGCGAGCCCACTGGCTGACTAGAACACTTTGCATAGTAAGCGGTCTTCTCCTGCATTAAGTACCATTGCGGTGAATGCAACATGTGATTAATACGGTTAGAGGAGCCATCATACATGGAAAAGATGGTATGAAAAGCGAAAGCCACAAGGAGGGTTCATAACTCAAGATGTGTTGGCAGCGGGGGATAGCATGGCCGGGTCACGGCTGAGTGGTAGATGTAAGCATATGCGAGGCCAGTGCGGCCGGGTGGATGCATGAGCAGAAAGTGATGGTGCTCGCCCTGCCACGTGGGGAATTTTTGTGGGGCTGCTTTCAGCGTTGTGTCTCTGCCCATTTCTCTTGAAGCGGCGATACGCATGCCAGCGGAAACGGTTGGAAGCGGAAGCGAGAGCCTCTTTCTTGAAATTCGGCCTCCATGTTGTTAGCTTTTGGAGTAAGAATCACGAAGGGCGCGGCTTCTGCGGAAGAGATAAATCCCTTCTTGCACTCATTAATAAACGGCATGATGGGCTCCTGCACCTACATTACGTTTGAGAGGTACGGGGATGGCGCTTCGTGCGGCCTCACCACGATCCTCTTCAAAACTCCTGAGCGATCGTTCTCTTCTTGCAATAATTACACGGTTCTGATTCAGCCATCTATCTAGACTACTCTTCTTGCTTCATTTTCATATCTTGACGCCAGCTAAGAAACTGGTCCTCAAGGGACTGATTTGCTGGGTTGCTTGCCATAGTGATAAGGATCAGGCGAGCAGGATGAGTGGCGGGAACTGCATCTTGAGTGTGAGGATGGCTGCGTGTAACGTAGCCAAGCCCTCGCACTTTGCCGATAAACTTTTTGCTTGATGCGTTCCCACGAGCCAGACGGTGTTGTCTCTTGGATTCTCGAATCTCGGATCGTCGAGCATGAACGGCAACAGAACACGCAAACAAGCAATGCATCGGCGATGGTGTTATTCGGCGGCTGCCGATGTAAGTTTGAATAGAGAGCGTAAATATCTTTCGTTTTTCAGTAGGGTATTTTCACATACCTTTATCTTATGATTCCTTCCTTATTTATGAAGGAGGAGGATGGTCCACTTTTTATGAAAAGTGGGCGATTGGTTTCCGAAATGGAAGGGGGGAGGCGCTTCATTTGCGCGTCAACCATTTTTTCCTTTGGATAGTCAAGTCATCTGAATCTTCCGCCTCAAGAATCGTTTGATCATCTTGGGAGCTGATGCTGTGGTCGTGAGAGGATGTGTTTTCGGTTACGAGGGATCGGTTAGTATTGACTTGCCATCTTCTTAGAAGACAATAGCCGACTAGAGTGCTAGAACGATAAATCGGTAGGCGCCGTTTATTGATCGGGTAGTCCACAAGTCGAGATTCGGGCCGTGGTTAGGATCTGTGTTCGTGTGTGAGGGATATTTGGGCACGAGCACTGATCTGCTGGCAGCCACGGGCCATGGTGTGAGTGAAAGTCGTAGAGTCTTCACCAAAATGGGTGATGTAGTCCGCGGCTAAACCCATGGTAACTTTTATATGTCCTTGAGAGATTCAAGTAATCGCCATGCTGCATGCCGCTGACCCTGTTCTGGATACCCGTAGACCCCAATTAGCCGCCAAGGTCCGTGGCTCAGACCACCTTATCAACGTGGTTCCTAGAATAAGTCAGTAGACTAAATGATTTTTTCTCATTCCACAACATAGTTATCCCAACCCCATTATTAACCCCTTCGACTACAAACATGCCTTCGTAACATAGTTTATTCTTAAACAAGAAATTCAATCGTCCTCTTTTCACCTTGAGTCTCCATGAAAACACAATGTTGGGCTGATGTCGGTGCACAGGGGTCCACTGTAACTCTGAACTGTAAACGGGTTTGCCCACCACGGATTCCAACTTAGAGCATTCGTGGCCTCGGCAGATCTGGGTCCCAGATCCGCCTGTCGTTTAAACATGCCATTCTCAGGCTCCGCATGCGGAGTGATGCAACCGTTTCACCCTCGAGCAACCACCTTCTTATCAGTCTGCACTTCGTTTGATACCCTTTCCTTTACCAACTTCAAAACCAATTCCGTACAAAGGGGAGCATATGCCACTACACTCCCATTCATATCAGGAGTTGAATGCCCCTTCTTCCGTTGGGCATATCTAACTTCCATCCTCTGCCCTGGACTTTGAGAGCTCTCCTGCCAAGCCGGGTTACCCGTGTCCCCCTAGTGCTTTCTCACTTTTTCCATCCCCATAGCCAGACCGAATTTGGTTACTCCTTTTAACCGAAAATAGATTCCCTCTTTGCCAGCCGTTTGTTGACGGTTCCGGTTGCCATCGGAAAAGCCAACTCGTTGGCGCCTTTTACAAGCCAGGTCCTGCGTCTGGTAGCTTGTCACAGAGATTTGCTTAGTATGACCCAGCAGTCCACAGAAGTAGCAATATGTGGGAAGGTGTGTTCATACTTGAGGTGATCCCGTCCACTCCTCCCTGCTCGTTTTATCTTCATTTTCCGCTTCAACAGCTTTCGAATATCCAAGGTGACACGCACCCTCATATACCATCTCCTGTTCCCATGGAAGTTCTTTGGATCCTCTTCAACAAACTCCCCTTAGAAGTTCCTGATATCTTGAATGATATTAGCAGTGGTTAGACCTCGCGGGAGGTGATGAATTTGTATCCAGAAATCAGCATGTTGGAGGGCAACGGTGCCAGAGTTAACTCCTCAATCAATCGGGTGGAGAACAAGGAGATTTATGTCAAAGGTCCACGGTCCCCCTTGGATAACCCTATGCATGTCTTTCTCGTGGTAAAACTGAAAAATTAATAAATTTGGGGTGAAGGATTTGACACTTATCCTTTCACCGGCGGCCGTAAGGATGTGAGGGTGGTCCTCATTGCTTGGTTATTGACCGGGCGAGTGGTAAGGAACCATCCTACCAGGCACAATGAGTCGTTGGACCGACTCTTCTCGCCCTCCTCCTGATCGATGCCAACCCCGACTCCTCTTCATCTTCTAGTGAAATCCTACTCCATTGGTGAGTAACGTCATCCGTATCCACACTAATCGTCCCGAACTAAGGGTCGTCTGTTTGCCAAGGTGGCCCTGCTCGGCACCGAAGCAAAACGAAAAATATATTATTTCATTCCTATTTTGACATTAATAAAAGAATCAAAAACACTTTTGGCCCGTAGCGCTACTTTTCATTTAGTTTACTATTCTTTATAACTGAAAGATGTATTGAATTGACCACGATTGTTTTTTAAGTTGTTTTAAATAACTTTTTTTTCGTGTTTTTATTGTCACAAATCAGTGCCCGGTTGGCTTTAACTTTGCAGTCTTTTAGTTAATATCATCAACCGGTTGTGGCGTGGGCATTTAATGGCAAAGTTCGATAGAATGATCGTAACTATCGAATCGTGTTTGTCATTATCTTGCTCATCACGAGAAATGCTTGGGGTGATAAAGTCATTTTTTTATTAACAATGTGTAGGCACAATGCCGTCTTTTTACTTATAGCAGATCTTATATCGTCACTCCCAAGTTTTTTACCGATTTTGATTCGGTGTTAGAAGCTTGAAGATTAAAATCACAACTAGGGTAATAAATTTATCTCTTTAAAAAAAAAATGTTGACGCTTTTTATGAGTTAGATAATAAACATGGAAAATATATATGAGTTATAACTATTTGGCGATTTAGATAACAAACATGCAAAATATATATGAGTTATATTTATTTATGAAACAACCACTTTTAAGTTGTATATATATATATATATATATTTATAAATAATAATAATGAATTATCTATTTGTAAATAAATGATAATAAATTATCTATTTATAAATAAAAATAAAAAATTATCTAATTGAAAATAAATAATAATAAATGATAAATGTCTATTGAATTTGATTATATTATATAAAAATATAAGTAAAACATAAATTTTTTACGTAATTCTAAAAAAACGTTTTTAAAAAAACCATGTCCAGTTTTTTCCGGTTTTAGATTGGATTGGAACCCATAATTTTTTTTTTCTTAGAACCGTAGACCAGACTGGGTCCTCTCTGGCTTGGTCCGATCCGGTATTTTCCGTTGCGACCGGTTTATGAACAATTATATTATCCTCTTATCAAAGCAGACTATTACTTCCAACCCAATTGAATTAGAAGCTTATTGGCACAAACATAAAGTTAAAAGACTTTCAAGTAGGTTTTTTTTTGTGGTAACTTATTCAAACTAATACCGAATATATTTGCTAATTGTCTTGATAATAGTTTTCTAAACAAACATCAAAGCATGTTTGATTACTCTACACTATTTTCTCTTGTTTTATTCCGGATATTTTTAAAATTTTTACTTATTTTTAACTATTTTACAAAATAGTTATACAAATATGAATAATTATTAAAAATAAAGTTTTATAAGTAAAAGGTATTCTTAAAACATTAAAAACTTTCAAAACACTTTTTTCTTAAAATGCTAGGAAAAATATTTCTTAAAACTTTATTAGTCATCGTCCTCGTCCTTTCGTCCCCCTCGAGGTCTTGTTTATGTGCATGTGGTTTCGATGTCACACAGAAATTTGGATATGTTACCTTAACTCCTTATGGTAAAGTGTGAGGGGTTTATGGGAGGTCTATGTTCCCGATCAAAGACCAAAAAATAAAAAATGTAATTTAAAAGTGAAGAAGAAAAAGTCAATGAACAAAACGATTCTAAATAATTATTTCTTATAATTATTTTTGGAAAACCTCAAATAGCAAAAGGGAGGAGTATTGGGAAAGTGAATAGAAAAAAAGAATCATCTTTGGTAATAGTTGTCAAAAACTAATTCTAAAAAACAATGAACCTGTTTTTTTGTATTTAAAATCTCAATAAAATTAAATTTATAAAAACAATTAAAAACCTTAATTATTTAATTTTGCTATTTTCGCTTTTTGATTCTATGTGATGTGACCCCACAGAAGGGGGATTACATGTGTCGAACCTTCTCTTTAGAAGCCATTGCCTCTTTTTCTCCTCTCTCTCTCCCTCTCTCTCTCTCTCTCTCTCCGCTTTTGGACTCAAAAACCTCTCTTTCCCTCTTGACTCAGTGGCAGGCTGGCAGCTCAACCACACTCTACTCTCAAGTTTTTGAATTTGGATATTTCGATTCCAAATACTTTGTTCTAAGTTTCTGGTATTTGGATCTCTCAAATCAGAGTGAGTTTTTGCACTTCCTTAATTCTTTCTTCTGTTAATTTGAAGACATTTTCTTTTCATCAATCTTTTAAGCTTATGAAACTAATTTTCATTTCATGTCTTTCAACTCTATAACGAGTTTTAGTTTCTGATACTGTGATTTTAATTTCAGTTCTGGGGGGCAATGAAAAAATCCCATTAATTTTTATTTGCAAGGGAGAAAACCCAGAAATTAATGTCTACTGATTTTGACAATTGGGTGTTTTTGTTATGTTGGGGCCCGGGAAATGGTGGGAAAATAAAGAACCTCCAATTTTTTAATGTTTTAAGATCCCAAGTGTTGGTTTTTTGTTTTTTGTTTGCTTTTTTCTTCCCTCTCCCTTGCTGTGCTTTGACGGCAACCAAACACAGTTATGGATGGGAAGCGTTCTGTGCTCTCATGGAGGAAATAAAAATGAAAGAGAAGCTTCAATTTCGATATCTTAGGATCCCTCTGTGCTTTCATGGATCCCCAGTAGAGAACTGGGTCAAATTATGTTAAAAGAATTAAAATTAAAAATGTTCTAAGATCCCAAGATTTCACTTCTTGTTTTATGCTTTATAGACAGAGCTCTGGGTCGGTTTGTAGAAGTGGAATTATTAATCTATTGTCGTCTCTACTGTCTGGTTTTAGATTTTTTGAGAACTGATCTCTTTTTCTTTATTGGGGAGAATTTTCTGGGAAAGGATTTTCTGTCGAATTAAACTAGCATTTAGAATCAAAAAATTGTTTTGGTTATGGGTTAGAGTCAAAAGAAACTTGGCCTGTTTAGTTCAGAGTTTGTTCTGGAAACTTGTTTTTTCACAATAATTTTCAGTTTCATTATTTTTTTGTACATTGCTTTGAGCAACAACTGAAAAATATGGAAAATATTATGACGACTTCTGTGTGATAGGCGGAACCACTTCAGGAGGAACAAGTCAAGAAAGCTGCTTCTTTATGTTTAAAATTTTGAACAAGATTCTGTTAATGAAAACAATTGAGAACTTTTTAAAAAATTGTTTTGAAAGACTTAGAGAAGAGGATTTGTGTTTTACTTTGTTGGGTTGTGGATTCTTTTAATCCGTTTAAAATGATTTTATTGCAGTGGACGAACACCATAGTGATGGTGAAGATGGGGAGATGATAGAGAGTTCTAATGGCAAAGAGTTAGTTGCACATGAAGGAAATTCTGAGATGGAGCCTCATGTAGGAATGGAATTTGAATCTGAAGAGGCTGCCAAGGTGTTCTATGACACATATGCCACACATTTGGGCTTCATCATGCGTGTGGATGCATTCAGAGGTCACGCGAGACTCCGCGGAAGGTTGTTCAAGGCCGGCTCTGTATGTAATAAAGAGGGTTTCCGAAATTCAGGGCCTAGAAGGATGAAAATAAAGCCCAGAGCAATTACAAGGGAAGGGGTAAAGCAATGATAGTGGTAAAGAAAGAAAAGACGGGAAAATGGGTTGTCACAAGATTTGTAAAGGAGCATAATCACTCCATTGGTACCCGGCGACCCGCCAACGCCGAACTCGTGCTTCTATCTCAAACACCGTCGTGTAGCTCTTAACTTCAACATAAATTTGAAAATAATAAGCTTCCTCTTGAAGAATTGGTGTTGTCTGTATCATTTTTGTCTTAGGTAATTTGGATTTATCATCCTTACCATTTCAGTTTTTTTTAACTGAGTTTCAGATACGTAATACGCTTTCTCCCTCCTTTGTTTTCCTACCTTTGCCTTGCATAAATATTGTGCATTCCTTCATTATTTTCAAAAATCAGGATTTAATGGCTGTCATGTGTATTAGTTGGTAATCAACTTTATTGAATGATGTTGCTGCATTTGTGTATATTTTGATGTGTTACTTTCTCTTTTTTGTTGGTGCAATTGAGCTACATTGTCCTCTTCTGTGTTCCACATTTTTCCTCTGGTGGTGTCATGCTAGGGGTCAGATGCTGGAGTGAGCGCGATTTAATGTGGTACAACCTTACCGGTTAACTGATATTGATGATTTATTATCGCTTGGAGTGGGTTATGGCACGTTTACCAGCACCAAAGCTGTCATATTAAGGACATGATTATATTGCTATTTGGGCTACATTATGTGTAATGTATATTGTGTGTCCTGAAAAAGTCTACAAACTGGCACATGGATAAGGTCACATACAACAAAGCAGAATATGTAACAGATGCTTTGAGCCTTTACTCATTTCCATTGCTTGATCTCTCATAAAATCCACCAACTTTCCTAGAAGCTCAAACTTGTAGGATTTGCGTTTAATATGAATATCATGCTTCACCCCCTCCCTCACGTGCATGCGCCACATACCTGCGCACATGGAGAGTCAAACAAACCACAAAGTCCACTATGTAATCTTCAAATACAAGCAACGAGATCAAAATATCCAAATTCGCGTATTGCCGCCAAACTCAGGACCTCTTGCCAAACCAAGATCTGATACCATGTTAAACGACCAACTCTCCTAAAAGTTCAAGCTTGTAGGATTTGGTTTAATATGAATATTGTGCTTCTTAACATCCTCCCTCACGTGCATGCGGCCCAATACCCGTGCACATGGAATGTCAAACAAACCACAAAGTCCACTATGGACATTCAAATACACAAATGGGGGTCAAATATTCAAATTGCACAGAGGTGGTTCAAACCCAGAACCTTTTGCCAAATCAAGCTTTGATACCATGTACAGATTTTAATCGACTCTCCTAAGCTCAAATTTGGTGGATTTGTGCTTAATACTCGAATATCACGCTCTAACAATCTCTTTGCATTCTCGAGTTGAATGGTGCTAACTGCTGGGGAACCGATATTTTAACTACAACCATCTTTCCCGGGAGCATTCCTCAATAATCAATAAGAAAGATAAGATTTGTTAGTCTAATATGAATCGTACATGTGCTTGCTTCCTCAGTTCACTGAAACTATGATTCCTGCTGTTTGCAAAACCCTTAGGTTATGTTGGTTCTTGAAAATTTGAGGAAAACATGGTGAAAAATAAGAGAGTATAAGTAAAAGGAAAGAAAAAGGGAAAAAATAAAAATAAATATAAACTCGCAAATTATTTTGTATGCTACTTCGAACTATTTTGCTTATCTTAACTCTTCGATATAAAGATTAAACAATTTTACAATGTGTAAGCATTTAAGTAATTTTAATTATTTTTTATTTTCTTTTTTATTTTTCATTGTGTGACACAACATGAGAAATAACATTTTTTTCCTTAATTCTTCTAGGAACCAAGCATAACCTTTGTTTTGTGGGGTATTTGGATTCAGTTGACAATGTATTGTTAGTTCTTGTTCTAATACATGACCTTGATAGCATCCCTCATAAAACTGGTTTTCAGTAATCCTTATCTTAGTTCACGAATTCTGAAACATATTAAAACTTTTCTTTATTCCAGGACCAAGTGAAAGAAAGATGATGTTTATCCTACTTAGAATGACAGATTTATGTTGATAAAGAGACTTTTTTTTTTTTCACATACATCCTTGATTACCTGTTCTTGAGCTGAAGCCTTCATGGATTTGCATTTCTTGTTGCTATTTTGAATCCATGATTGTGAATACCTTATCCAACATCTGAATCTCCCTACCAGTCAAGACTGTTGTAAAGGATCTCATTATGACTTAAATGGATTTTTATTTTCAGTATCTTTTACATGGTAATGGAGTGAAAATGGCTTCTTTTATTTAGCCTTGGCAAGGGGAGTGGTGCATTGAGGACAGGAGGGTCTTTAATCCTTTGACACTTTCACTTCCCTCTAGGTTTCCAGCTTTCTCTTGCATTCCTTCCTCAAAGGATGCCTGATCTTTCTCTTCTTTTATCTGTGGATATTGTTCTCAAATTAACCAAAATGAGAATCGCCCATGTTGAACACAAATTGATACACATGGAACAAAATTTTACAAGTATGAATTTTAAATTTTATAGTAACAAACATTGAAAATTGTTATAGTATTGTAGAATTAGAAACTAGTTGGGAAAAGGAAACATGTAGAGTTAGGAAACTTCATATTCTTTTCATTCGACAGTGGATTGTCTCAGATATAACATTCTCATATCAATGAAATATACAATTAATCCTTCCACTAACTCCTCGATTACATGGTATAGAGCTAGTGGTTCAGATTGAGCCAAAAAAAAAAAAATAAAATTCTAGTGGCATCTCTAATACATAGCCACGCAGGTCGGTGTTTTGAAACACGCACTCGAGGAGCACGGTGACACGCTGATGTGAAGGTGCGTCTACTATCGGGTTGTGAAGGTCACACGCGCTGCCATGAGAATCGCCTCATTCCCGCGGTGGCAGCGCTGGCACCTCCGGCGACGCCCCTCCTCCAAAGACGTCGGCGAAATTCGCCTGGCCCCTCCCCCAGCCTACCTACCTCCGTGGTCCGATGCCCCGTTGGGTTAGTGATTTTCAAAGCATTTTGAGTCCAATGCCCCCCACTTTTCAGTGGCTTCGTGCCTTCTTGATTTCTTCTGATCTGTAAAGGTGTGTGTTTTGTGGATTGTAGGACCAAGTTCTATTCCAGTGCTGTATTTTTGTGGAAAGGTGGTTATTTTCATTGCAAGATCCTATTTTTCTAGTATTTTTCGGATTTTCAGGGGCTTGTTCGAGTTAGATTTACTTCTATTACTAACATGAAACCCTCAGGAGGAGTTTTGTGTCATTATCACATAATCCAGATTACGCACGCCTTAATTGTAGGAAGTTGCGTATCAAAATTGAAGATTTCGCATGCTCATTATCAAAAATCATTTAAGCCAGATCTACATCCATCACTACCCCGTCGAGTGCCAGGGTAAACCAACACGTGTTTTCTTTCATCTTCCTCCACATGGGTCATTAACTCTGGAGCCACCAACCACATGACAAGGTAATTCCAGTTTATTTACTACGTTTCAGTCCCATCCTTCTACCTCTACTATTACCCTTGCAAATGAGTCAAGATCTCATGGTCCTCGTATTAGCACACCATCCGACCTAATCACTTCGACCTCCAAGCCAGCTACCACACCTGATCTCGGTGATCTTCGACGCCAGAGAGGACATCACACAAGTCCTGGGGTCTCTATACGGGTCCTCATTCAATTATGTCTCCTCCCATCAGTTTAAGTATTTCCTGCTACTTTTATCGACGATTTCTCGCATCACTGCTTTATCTAATGAAAAGTTGTTGTTTTTTTTCATTTTACAGAGATTTTGCGCCGAATTCAAACTCAATTTCACGCTGCTCAAATATCGAGGGAGTGATAACACCAGTGTTAATACTTGTTTCTGAATCCTTTGGGGCTTTTTATAAGATAAATACTGGATTCTTTCATTGTAATCTCTCAGGTTGATACACCCTCCTCGACTAGGTAGCAAAAAGAGAAATACGACATCTTCTCGAGATCGGCCAGCTCTTTGCTCCGCATGCATGTCCCGCACACTTTGGCCGATGCGCCCTCTACCACTTGCTTCCTTCATTAATAGGATGTCACTCGCTCTAAATCACTACTCCTACCACCAATTGTTTCCAAATAATCTTTTGTTCCCTATTGATCCTAAGGTATCTGGATGCGCATGCTTGCTCGAGATGTCCGTCCCTGCTTCTAAACTGATCCGAGCCCCATAATGTATTCTCGTGGGATATTTCTGCCCGAAAGGGTATAAGTGTTATCAATTCCACTCTTCTCGACGCTACTATGTCTACCGACGTCGTATTCTCGGCATCACCCCGCTTTCCCAATCGTTCACTATTACTAGTCAGGAGTGACGATGATTTATTAGTCTATACTCGCTTTCCCTTACCAATCCCTAGTTTAGTTCCTACTCCCATTCCACCGGCTCCAAATTTAATTAAACCCCATTACTCAAGTATACTCTCGCGCTTAGAACCCTCTAGTCTCTCTAGTCCAATACCGCTGCTTCCACATAAGATCCAAATTCCGTATCGATGATCTTCCGATCAAGCCTCCGTAAAGGTAAATGCTCATGTGCTCACCAAATCTCTTCGCTTGTTTCCCTATAACCATTTTGTTCCTCCTTATTGCATCTCTCGACTGCCTCTTCCTAACACCGTCCAGGATTTATTCACCCCGGGTCACGTGAATACATGGTGGATGAAAATGCAAGCCCACGATAATTTATTTCGACTCAAGGCTCGCACCTACCGCAAGAAGGCTATTGGTCAAGCCGCTGGGTGTTCAGAAGAAAAGTTTAATCCCGATGGGCTTTTATTGCCAGGTCAAGGTCCGCTCATGCTAAGGGATATACTCTGCACTTATGAAGTTGATTATTCTCGATACATTTTCCTCGTAGAAAAGCCGACACGCTCGCTTGTTCATCTCCCTCGCCGCTTATGATCGGGACTCGTGATCAACTTGACATCGAATGTCTTTTCTACATGGCAATCTTCAAGAAGAGGTTTACATGGAGCAACCTCCGCCACGCCGCCGCAGGCGGAAGGTGTGTCATTGGAAATCTCCTGTATGGTTTGAAATAGAGTCCCCATGCTTGAGACAAAATCGCTAGTGCAGCTTGAGACATTCGCATGCGCAAGAGTAAGTCTAACCACTGGCTCTCTCTATAAGAATTCTTTTCTCTCGGGTATTATCTCTACTCCGTTGTGTATGCATGATATCGTTGTCACCTAATGACTTTCAAAGGTATATTATCTCTTAAATCCTTTTTTCATAGTCAGTTTCACACAAAGGATTTAAGAATGTTGAAGTATTTCTTTAGTGTTGAAGTCATGAGGAGTAAGCAGGGAATTTTGTTATTTCAACGGAAATATGTACTTGATATGTTATCTAAGACAGGAAAATTGGGCGCCAAACCATGTAATACTCTATGGCTCCTAATGTTCAACTCACTAAGGAAGGAGAACTATTTGAAGATCCTAAGAGATATAGAAGACTTGTTGGGAAATTGAATTATCTTACAGTAACTCACCCAGATATTGTTTATTCAATAAGTGTTTTGAGTTAGTATATGTCATTTCCCACAATCAGTCACAAAGTAACCTGGTAGAGCATAAGTCCTATGCTATTTGAGCAAGCCTCCCGATCGAATAGATAAAAAGTACGGGCATATTCTCGAATTGAGTTCTTTCAAACGCTGTATCAAGTGTGATCTAAGGAAGATAGAGGGAGATCCACCTCATGATATCAGGTCTCTCGGGAGGAAATTTGATCTTATAAGCAGTAGCAAGAAAGCTAAGTTGCGCCTAGCGCTGAGTCAGCATAGAGCCTGACACAATCGCGATGCTAGGATCATGTGAATACGCGCTTATCGGATTGGAAATGCGATCGAAACTCGGGCACTCAAATAAGTTGTGTGATAACCAAGCTCACGCGATATACATCTAACCCTGTGATTTCATGAATCCGACCAAACATATTGAGATAAATCGGCCATTTTGTCCGCCGGTAAGATCCGTATCGGGTTGATCTCAGATACGTGAAAGATCGGAGAACAATTGTGTGAGATATTTTCACAAAACCTTTGAGTGGGGATCGAGTAATTTATCTTTGTAACAAGTTAGGCACGATCAACAGCTATGCTCCAACTTGAGGGGGAGTGTTATAGTATTGTAGAATTAGAACCTAGTTGGGAAAAAGGAAAACATGCAGTTATAAAACTTCATATTCTTCCCATTTGATTTGGGTGGATTGTCTTGTATATAAATATGTTCTTTGTTATCAATGAAATATACAATTATTCCTTCAATTAGCTCTAATTACAAAAATTATTGTGTTTAGAGACTGAAAACAATATTTTGATGATAAATATATCATGTATATTTTTGTGATAAATATATCATTGATATCATTTCTCTATATTTGAAATCTTGGGCAACTTATCAAAAAAAAAAAAAAAAAATTGAAATCTTAAGCAATTTTTCAGCTCTTATATTCGAAATTATCCTGGAGATGACATAAAAATTTGTTCTTGGGACAGAAGTATATATTTTTTCTTTATACCTAGAGGTTTCATTGCAATAGCATTGTGATTGTATCAATAAAGAACACAAGGCTTTTCAAAAAATTCTGTGTAAGAGGCATAAAATTATGATTTTAGGGATGGCGCCAGCCAACTATTGATCCTTCATAACCAGTTGATAGACTTGAAATATCTAGTTCTTACTGCAATACAATTCTATGTTGTGTATAGCCTCCCGTGTGCTGGCAATATTATCATTATTTTTCCATTTAAGTTGTGTTACATATTTGTTTGAGTTACTTTCATTGTTAGATTCTCTACCATGTTTCTAGAGCACCTCATTTTTTTTTCTTCTGTATAAACACATTGATTCTCAGATAGCATAAGGTATTGACGCATTTTTATGTTAATCTGGTTGTATATTTACTAGCTTTTCATGTTTAATTTTTCTTGTCAATCATGAAGGATTTGTAGAATGCAAGTTTTTCAACCAAAAACTAGATAAAGTGAGAGCACATTATTGGGGGCTGGGTGGGAAAACAATGACAAACAAAATAACTGTTAAGCTCAGTAGGCCTCACTTGCTTGTTGAGTGCTGGATCCCTGTGATTTTATAGTATTCCTATTATCTCCATGAAGTGGTTGCAAATATTAGCAATGGTGCCAATGTTTCCTGGTGTATAATCTATGCCCCGAGTCTTGAATGGAATCCCATGCTTTGCTTTCTTCTTCTCAAGAAATTCAAAGGGCTATCTAGGAACAACAAAAGCCTGTAGGGAAAATTGCTGATTCCTTTTTTTGTCTTTGATAGATAAAGAAAAAAAAAAAATCAAAAGTGAGAGCACTGGTGAAACCCGTATGCAGAATTAGGACTATACTCAGACTGTGCTAAGAGAAGCCATACAAGCCCGATAAAAGGCAATAAAAACAAAAGAGCTTCATAGCACTTTAGACAGTAGAATAACCCAAGCTGCCCAGTGCCAGTTACACCCATGGATGATGGCCTCGTACTCAAAGATATGTCCTATGTATAAGGTTGAAGTGAGATCAAATCAACCTCGTAGATCTTGGAGATCTAAAATTTCTTAAGGGACTGGAGATGAGATGCTGTTTGCCTCTAGGAAACTTAGGTGAACAATGTTAGCAGAAAAAGGGGGTTAGTGCTTTATGGGAAGGGAGGAGTCTTGGCTAGGATTTTTATGAGGCTAGGGATACTAAAAGGGAGTTCCCATGGTTGTGGAATCAGATAGATAGCAGAAGAAAGAAGAAAGGGAGGGATTAGTTCCTCAATCTCATGTTTTCAAGCAAGTGGAGAATGGTTTTAACTTTTAAATGGGTCTTTTCGTATTGATGGTTCTAATGAGAATGGTGTTACCAAAGCGGATTTCAAGAGGAGTTTAGCTTAGGTAGGAAGAGCTAGAGAGTCACGACTGGGAATCTGCTTAGAGTGGGATAGTTTGTCTTTGGGATGCCTTACTGAGTTTTAACCAAAAGGGGTTTGAAGGGTGAATGAGAGGACTTAACCGAATAAGAAACTTACAAATTGCAACTCAAGGAAGGGGATTAGAACAATAAATTTTTTGGAGGATTGCTAGGTATCATCCTCATTTCAATCATATTGGAAAATTGATAATTAATGGAATATTGGTGTTCGAAGTATGGGGTTCTAGGAGAGGTGGTCCTCTGGGAGCAGAAATGGAAGCCAGGTTTAAACAGATTGGGTCTTCATTTGCTTGAGGATGAAAGGAGTCGTCAGAGAAGCCTTTTTTGTTTGAAGAGGAGGTGGTGATTGCTCTAAAAGATTGCATGCTATAAGATGCGACAACGCATGCCTTATGTAGCTTATTTACTTCTTATTTCAAGACATGTTGGAGTTTGGTCCGGGGGTATATGATGAGTGTTTTTAGAGCATTCTATGAGGTGGGTAGTGAGAGAGAAGTTTGAATTCCACATTTTTTTAGCCCTATTGCTCAAGAAGAATGAAGGGAGCTTGAATATTTGTGAACTGATGAGCTGTGATCGAAGTAATTGACTGCCTTGCTCTCAAATGGTATGGTGAAGGAGCAGCAAATTTAGATGTGGATCATCAGGCTATATGTGGATTCTAAGTTGGAGTAGTTTTCCTGGTTTTCTTGGTACTCTGGATGTTAAAAGCTGAAAGATAATGCCATCTGGAGCTCGATTAACTGTCTCTTAACGAATAAAGTTTTTTGTTGAAAAATGGAGTTGGATCTTGGATTGAAACTGGCTATTTTAACAGTGTGTGAGATTTGCAAGGAGGAGCCCAATTTGTTCATCTTTGATTTGGAGGATTTAGTATTTTATTAACAGGGCCAAATTGATAGGGATGATAGAAGGTTTTCAGTTAAGTAAAAGGGGTCAAAAAAGAGTGGAATTTTGTGGCCTGTTTGGTTCTGTTTTTCGTAACCGTTCGTTATCAAAACAGCTTGGTAACGCGAAAAGCAGAACACGTTTGGCTCCCAGTTTTTTGTTCTCAAAAGCACAGAAAAACACTAAATTCAGTTCTCTTCAAGAACAGTTTCTCAAAATAACTAAAACATATCTTTGTTTCTGATTCTTGATTTTTCTATGTGCAGATCACTATTCTCTCTTTCTTTCCTCATCCCCTCAATAATTAAGAAGGGTGATGAGTAGTTTTAAATATGTCATGCTGTTTTGGTTCAGTGAAGCCACTTTGTAAATTGTTAAACTACCAATTCTCCTAAAAGTTCAAGTTTGTAAGATTTGTGGCTTTTAATACGAATATTACGCCTTTAACATCGATTAATGTCCATCTGAGTGCGAAAAATTGAGGCAGGGAAAGTATTTTAAGAGGTGAAGATAATCTTGAAACAGATGAGCCGCTGGACACAATGATCAATTTTGATTCACCTTCAATACAATGCATAAGAGCTGCTTGTGTCCATATTCCTAGATCACTGAGAAAACTTTGTTTGCATTCTTTTGTCATTACCTTTCTAATATTTAACAAACTTCCTTCTTCTGGGGTTGCTTTTCCAGGACGAAAAAGACATTAAGATTCGAGAATTGACAGCTGAATTACAGCGCGAGAGAAAGCGATCTGCAGCTTTTCAAGAACAACTTGACATGGTCTTGAGGGACATGGAGGAGCATTCCAATCACTTGTCAAGAAACATCGACGGCATAGTACAGAGTGTGAGAGAGATCGAATCAAAGAAGATAGTCCATTCACACAGCTAATAATAGTCCCCAACAGATTGATCATCAATTTCTTCTCCCTTTGCAATTGCATTGATGTGTCCATTGGTTCGTCCTCCGACTGTAAATTTTTCTTAGTCGAGTTCATTTTCCTGTACTTTGTATAAAGGAAAAAAAAAAAAGAGGAAAAAGAAAAGGGCAGTTAGCTCCATTGAGGTGTTCTAGACTTTTAGGCATTCTCAAATCAGAAAAATTTGTTAAGAAAAAGCAATTGAATTTGTTTTAGTTGTTGAATGGACAATGAAATCTATAATGTTATCAAACTCATATTCAATGAGAGGCAGGCGATTGAATTGTGACGTCACAATCACCTCCACATTTAAGTGTTCCTTTTCCTCCTTTGTAGTGCATTTCTATAAATGCTATTAGAATGACCATTTTTCTTTCAGAAAATATTTTATCATATAAAACCTTAAAAAGTAAGTTATTTAAAAATTCTTAATTATTATAAAAATAAAATTTGAAGTTTAATTGTTAATGAAATAGCTTGTTTTATATTTCGAATTAATGGATTCATCATATTTAATTCACGCGATAGCCGTTTAACGTTTTTCAAAATACTGCATAATAAGGTGTGAGGCTCTGGGCTCGCTCATAATAGGGACAATTTATTATATTATTTAGTTGTCAAAAAAAAAAAAGGTGAAATCGTGTTTAAAATGCATTGAAGGAACCATAATAAAGAAAATAGAAATATGGTTTCTTATATTTGTCAAACAAGTGCTAAAAGCATAAAAATAAGGCCAACATGCCATGGAACATTACACTCACTTTTAAGCCAAAAATGGCTCTCATATGGGGATCACATGCTCATCTCTTCTCTCTCCTTTCTCCTCTCCCCTTTCCTCTCTTTCATCCTTACCCCAACCCCCATTAAAGTTACAACACTAATACAACGCACCCTTAAACTAATACAACGCTAGTACAACGCACCCTTAAAACACTAATATAACACATCTTAAACTAATGTAACAACCTTAAATCACCGGACGTAACACCTTTAAAATTATTAAAATAAATATATTTATAATAAAATTTATTATAAATATTTAAAAATCTACATTCTACTAATATTGCATACATAATTTATTGTATATATATTACATTATAATAAATAAGTAAATTCTAATATTTTATTAAAATTGCATACATAATATATTTTCTTTTATATTTATAATTTTGATATTTTGAATCTATTTTGATATTTTTAAATTTTTTATAGAATATTAAACATAAAATTTTAAAAATAAAAGTATCATTATTTTTAAATATAAATAAATTATTTGTTATTTTAATTTTTTAAATCTACTAAATGAAAAATCAAAATTTATTGTTTAATTTTTAAATAAATTTAGATATTTAAAATAAAATTTATAAGTCAGAGGAGGTTGATTCATACGCCTCCACCAAGTCAACTACTGCTTTATTACATATAGTGCAAATATTAGTTATATTCTATTCTACCCATTTCATATTTTTACAGTTTCAATATTATCACTTCCATTCTTTTCAAACAATAAAACATTATCACTTCAATTTATTTTTCCATATTAATTCTTTCACATTTAAAAAATTAAAATTAAAATTAATAAAATTATAATACTTTAAATTAAATTTATTTATAATATAAATGATAAGATAATTTTAATTATAAATTAATATCGATATCAAAATATTCTCATCACAACTATCAAATTAGGAAAGTAACACTTACATAAAATATTTTGTATGCACCATAAAAATAATTTATTTATTATTTTAAATGTGATTAATTATGTTTTTAACAATAATAATTGAAGTAAAAAAATAAAAAAAAAAAAAAAAAATTATTCGTTAATAGATAAATATAAATTTAGTTAAGAAATTTCAAATATTTTTAAGTTAATTGATATTATCATATGATTTATTTGATATCCCATTTAATATTATAATATCCAATATTTTGAATTTTTTCATTATCTACGGTGCACACAAGTTGAAATAAATAAAATAATATCTTATTTAATATTATAATATCTCAAAATATATATAAAATAATAAATATAATCAATTTAATAATTAATTAATTATTCAAATCATTTGATTTTTATTCTTTACCTAAATTATGATATGAATCATTTCTCATTATCTATATAAATAATATTTGTATCAATAATTATAAATGTATGAATTAAAAATAATTAATTTCCTCATTAATAATATTAAATTAAATATTTAATTTAGTAATATTGAAAATAACTCTAATACATGTGTTCTTACTTATTTTTGTTATATTTAAAATTTTCCTAAGTATTTCTAAGTGAATTTTATATAATTTTTCTTTTTTCGATATTTTTGTAAAAACATCTACCAATATTTTCAATATATTCGTAAAATCTAATTACCGATATATCCATATTTACCAATATTTTGATCTTTAATAACATTAATGTCTTACGAGCTACATAATAATATTAGAATCTAATCTGGATTGGGTGGGGATATGAGAGAGGAGAGACCTGAGGGTGATCCAAGAAGAGAGTAGTTAGACGTAGCACGCGATTTCACTCCATTACTCGCTTCTTATTTTTATTCTTTTATTATATGTTTGACAAATATGAGAAACCAAAATTTTATTTTCCTTATTATGGTCCCTTTATTGCATTTAAACACAAATCCCCAAAAAAAATTGAGAATTAATGGGTTAAAAAGGAATGAAATGATCCTCATATTTGTAACCTTTCCATATTTTTATTTTCTTCTTGAATTCAGTTGCAAAGACATATAAAAAGACATAGTTTTATAAGGCATAAAAGTCTCATGGGCGCTTGAATGAAGTGAAATATCACATTGTAGGCACATTAATATAACAAAATATGATTCAAAATCTAATTGAATTAATGAAAACTTTAACATTCCAAAACAACATCATCATCATTCAATAAAAAAAGAAATTACATAAAATTTAATATATAAATAGAAATTTATAAAGAAAATTAGTGGTAATGATGTGCACATGTTCAATAAGGCACATATTTTTATAAAGTGAGACTTTAATCAAGGAATGGTTGTGCCTTTTAAGTTCAAGAAGCAATCGTTCCTTTTAAAATTATGTCCAATTTCTTAATAGCACCTTTTAAACCATGTTAAAAAAATAAAAAAATAATTTTGAAGAGAGTTTCTTTTCGGCTAATAGTGAGTCCTCCATATGGTAGGGATTGGCTTGTATTCTTCGAGATAACGAATGTGGTCAAATGAATATGTTTGGTAGTTTGAAAGTAATTCATTTTTTTTAAATATAGATTTATTTTTAAAATATTTATCAAACTAAATTTCTTGCTTTTTTAAAATCATATTCAACGACCAAATCATGTTTTAAATTTATGTTAAAATCACATTTGGTGAATGCGATCTAAAGTTTAATTTTTAATACCGTATTTGATAGATATAGTATTAAAAAGTAAAAATACTAGTTTTATGAATATTTAAAAAAAAAATTTATACATGTAATTTAAAAAAAAAATTTTATTTTTACTTTAAACTCTTTCTGTATGGAAACTCGGAACAGAGAATATGTATGATAAAGATATACCAAACAGCGATACCGAATTTAATCCTTTTGATCCTTTTCAAAAACAGACGTCTGCATCATTTATGTACATGAGAAAACGCCTGTACAAAGAAACATATCCGAAGGAAGACAAAATAATGAAAATATTCCTAAACTAAGTATCAGAATCAGCACCCTTTTGACCATGGTTCATTGTGATTGATGACGTTTTCTGAATCTGAGACTTAAAAGAAAAGGAATGGGATTCGTGGATGGAACTGCAAATTAGCTAGTTTATAGGCTAGATTTGGATGGCTATCAGGACAGCTCGATGGAACTGAAAATTAGCTATTTATAGGTTAGATTCATTTTTGGTGCTTATGGGAATGGGAAATGACAGTAGAGAAACTTCAATCTGTATGAGTTTGGGCGTCAAACTTCATAGCGATTGATCGGGTCAAAAAACCTCTCGAAAGATCTGGCAAATGTGAATGCGAACCCGTAAAGCGATCCAATGGCGCGACGTCGCCACCCTCCGACGATTAGTTTCGTAAAAGCTTGGAAAGAAGCCGAGAATTTTTCCTCGGTTCACATTGTCTTACCTATCAAGGATTAATCTACCGAGAAACAAAGAGATTCAAACTAAAAATCTCGCCGATAAATATCTTTCAAGGTGATTTTCCTCCAGATACTTATTCATAACGAACTTCCTATATGCATGTGATAGCTAGTCGGGAGGTCTTAAGGGAACCCAAATGGACCACCCTCGAAGCTAGCTCCATGGAAAATACCCCCCGACTTTCTCGTACGCGCTCCAAGACTTTTCCTTCAGATGGATAACCTTCCCCGTCTTAATACGGCAATTAGGCTCGGGCTATTTCACAATGCGCTACTAAGCTGCCCTAGGGCCCATCGAAAGAGCAAAGATCTACTTGACATGGTACTCACAATGTTCCCTTTTCTCCGGGGCCAATTCAGGCTTTTTTTCAGAGGGGGAAAATACTCCGTGTTTTTAAATCTCAGCAAAGTTGAAAGGCCTAGGATAATTAATCGCCAGATATTGAACGGCCCGTGAAGGGGCGAAGTGTGTTTCGATATAAAAGTGTGTGCGTTAGCCGCATGTTTCCCCAACACGCTATTTCAAGTATTACAATGTCTTAACGACACATTTAACGCACTCAAGTGATATTTTACTCCCTATATATAAGGGTCGGGCTCCGAGGCTTTCCTTTTACGATTTTACAAAGCTCTTACCCACGTTAAATTCCTTTCCTCTAAGTTTTTGCGAATCGTTTTAGGGAATTATCGAGATCCCTTTACAACTTTCAATTTTCTGGTGAATTTTTTTCAAAACTAGTTTGTATCTCCTTTTGCATTTTTCAGGGTTTCGTTTCGTCGTATTCTCGGGTTAGAAAGTTTTTGTTTCTTTCTAAGGTCATGGTAACATCGCTCAACAAACCGGGGTCCCCCTTTTTCTACTCATATCCTCGTAGAATGGCGAGAGGCTGGGTCACGAAGAGGTTTCACTAGTTAGGGCCAAGTGTGAGAGGGACCCCGAGAAACGCCCAAGGTGCGTACCTCAGTCGGCCGCTATGTCCGGTGAGGAATTGAGATCCTTTAGACAAGTTCCCGCCGCCATCGTATCGAGGTGTTGGGCCGGCACTCCTCCCAAATCCATAAGAGGAGCAGGTAATGCCGTTTATTTTACCCGAGAGCAATTTGTCACGGGATTCTCGCTTTCCCATCCCGCTCTTTAGTGAAGTAGTTTTTACACTTACTAGTGGCACCTTTCAAGACTTATTCATCCAAACTCTTTCTGATTCCGATGGGTCAGAGTGTGCTAAAATTTATTCCAATTAGTCGATACTCGCCTGTGAGATGTGTTTTATCTACACTTTGAAGGTTGGGATTAAGGGCCACCTATCTACACGATGCCCACAAAACCCGGCCGCACTTGTAACGAGGCTCCGTGACTCTAAGACTCCAAGCGAAGGAGTCAAGCTTGGTTAAAGGTCCACGGTACAAGGCGCTAGGGCCTCTCCAAGGCTTCCATTCGATTTGAATCCGCCCCCCTCGTCTCGTGTTTGTCTCGGCCATGGGCTTGTACTCCTCTCTAGGTCGCTGGGCGTTTGACATGCCCCCTTTGAAAATTTGGTGTGTTTCGACATGCCCTTCTTCTCGAAATTTCACGAAGGGGCGTAGCGAAGGCCAGTTGGTTAGCCGGGTGGAGAAGGCTAGCCCTGTGAGTGCATCGATGACTCAAACTCTCATTCGACACCCTGTCGCCAGGTGTCTTATTATTATTATTATTTTATTTATTTTTCCCTCGCTTACTATAAACTTGTGTTCATTCATTTATCAAGCAAACATTTAATCCTTGAAATATATTCTGCACTGACATAAAATATATTCAAACTCCATAAATGAGCGTTCTCAACATATACAAACTTTACATTGTTTACAAAACAAAGACACATACAAAATAGACCAAAAAGGTCCTCACTGAACCTAGTGTTTCGTTAACCCGATTGTCGATGATCGGGTCTCAAATTCTTCTATTTCATTCGCACCTACACCCGGGATGAAACACCCGTGCTGAGCTTATAGCTTAGTGGGAATAATACTCATGGACGACCCTTAATAAGGATCATCACACTTTAGACACATGCATATACATCTAACATATCATATACCTATACACATGCTTATACATATTTCATACATATCATTTACACATGCTTATACATATCCCATACTTACTTATCATATCATGTTTCATTTCTTATCATCGTTCATATACATTTCGTCATTTTTACACTTCGGCTTCGTTTCACATAAACAGCACTTGTCATCACATAACAATGCTATGCTTCTCATATCATTTCATTTCATGTCATTTATCATATGCAAATCATTTGTATATTCTTGTCATTTGTTTTTATGTTTCATGCCTGCATATACCTTTGAAGTGGATACAGGAAACTATAAGGCCCCGAAGGTGCTGTAATCATGGTATTTGAGACAACGACTATAAGGGCCTCGAAGGCGCCAAGTATCATTGTACGATAATGAACTATAAGGGGTCCGGCGCTGCTATCATCAGACGGCATACAAGTTATAAGGGTCCGGCGCGGTTATCACTGCATACAAGACAATGACCTCTATAAGGGACCCTCGTTCTCAGAATGATCCTAACGGCCAACTGGACGTTATCAAACTTTTTATCCCTATCAGCATGCCCATTCTCCTTCTTCTCTTCTTCTTCCTTCTTCTCCCCTCTTTCTCTCTCAAACGTGACCTAGCTCAAATGGAACACCGTCTAAATCAGTAAGACCAAATGTGGTTCATCCACCAACACGGGCAAGCACTAGGCTGTTTCGTGTGGCAATGGTTTATGATTTATTACCACTTTGCATTTAACTCCTCCTATTCCCTTTCATTTCAATATTATTCTTTTCCCACATATTCTAATCGCATATACTTATGATCTTATGACATTTTGGTCCCAATGGGTAAATTACTACCCTCGACCCTTTAGATAAATTCCGGTTGTGCTTATTTTATTGTAAAGCACTTTAAAATTCTAATTTTCAAAAACGTTAAAATTGCACTCTTGGCCAAAATATGAAAATTTTCTAGATCTCGTATGACTAATGGACTTCACATCGGTTGAATCGCTCCTCGCCGAAATTCAATACCAAGGCGACTTCACACCTGGCATGCCTAATTTCACATTTTTCAAAGACTCGAGCGGCGGCGTGACACTTCTGGCATTATCGCGAGCGCCCAGAGGTGCCATCGTGTCATGTGCGTAATGAGTCAAACATGAGCTCAAATGGATCCATGAGAGACATGTGGCAACATGCGACTGGAGCCAAATCCACAGATGGATGTTATGATACAAATCCAAGCTGAACAAATGGGAGGTCGATTACGTACATGAGAGGACAAGTCTCGACCAATGATTGGGGTACCCAAATAAGGCAATTTTGAACCTTGTTTATGGCGTGTGGTTTTATGCGTTCATAGTACTAATCAACTTCAATAACTCAATTGATACATTGGGTCCCGGCTTCATTACTGATGACATTTTGTAGCTATTTTTAGTAGTTTTACAGGTCAAACACCTCCTAATTCCTCAATTCGATTCAAACACGATGAACCCGAGCCGACCCGAAGATGCAAGATCAAATCGAGGAAACTCGGAGCAAAAGTAATCGAAGAGGGGGGAAGCAAGATGTCACTGGTTGCAAAATTTCGCAACTCGCAAATTCTCGCCAAGTAGGTCGCGAATTTTCACAACCTCGCGAAATTTCGCAGTCGGGCTAATTTTCGGCAACCTCGCGAACACCAAGCCACCAGGCCTCACCGTGTCATCGACGCCATCCACTTGTCGGGTGGTTTTATACAAGCTCGGGCTCTCTTTATGTAATTTTGGTTCTTAAAAACAATTTTGTAATTTCCTTTATTTCTCGAAAGCCTATATAAGCTCAACCATGTTTTTTGTAATCAAATCAACTTGCATACCATCAATCAATCAAGGAAATCGGGCACCCAGCTTCCTCTTCCTCCGTCGGGTGGTGATTTTCTCTTCTTTCTCCCTTCACTTTCAGACGCACTTTTGGTAGCCAAACACCCTCGATGATGGCAAATCAAGGTATGCTGGGCTAATACCCCCGATCCTTTGAAGGAAGGCCATCGGGTGTTGTTTTTAGGCTTACCGCATGTTCTCATGCCTTCATGTCCTGTGCTTAAGGGCATTCAGGTTCTCGCTTCTCACCAAAGGTTAAAATCTCTTATGCATGCTCTCTTTAATGTGTATTCGGGTAAAGCTTTTCGTCTTCAAGTGGGATATTTTCGCTAGATCCACGAGGCCCACGGTTGTCTCCTATTAGTTATCGTAGTTACTATTTGGGGATTTGTTTTCACTGCTAGTGGACATTTATGCCTAATAAAATGCCATCTTTCAAAAGGAAAACTCTTAGTGGCCTGGCTTTAAAGCTAAACAAGATCCTGCCGAAATGACCGTATTTCATGCTCCCAAATGCGAGGATAAAGACCCGAGTACATGCCGTTAACCTGTAACCCTAAGCCCAAAGTGGCCCGGACTTCAAGGCGATTTCTCTCTCAACTTTTCACTTTAGTTATTTCAAGCCAACCATTTACACACACTCAAGCTTCCCACAAACCCTTTGAATCCAACGAGAAAACACCATTTTCACGTAATCGTAACTCTTCTCTCACGAAGAAAACCCATCCCTGTGTTCGACCTTAGAGCCATTATACTGCAATAACTTTGCTACGTCAGTAGTAGGAATCCTAGGTTATAAATTTTGTTGATTCCGAACACCTACTCGATCAGAACGAATCACTCAACCGTTTGGATGGGGAAAAAGAGAGGGAAAATAGAGAGAGAAAAGAAAGAGGAAAGAGAAAGGAAGAGAGTTTAGAGTGAGAAGCTCTCACTTCTCTTTAAATTTCCTGATCTAATCACCCGGCTTTATGACAAGAGGAAGAGTTTATCCCAGCCTGGGAAGCCAAGAACAAGATCTGTATCGGTGGAGTTTTGGAAACTCCGGGAGGTAAGGGTTTTCTCCTACTTGATTTATTTTTTGGCTAAGAGCCATTTTGTTAGGGGATGTTCATTCTAATGGTCGCTCATTCGTTCCAAAACTTGACCGAAAGTGAGGAAATCCCTATAAAGGGTTTCTGACAGTCCCAAAACCGACCGCGGGCCGCTTGCGGTGTTGTTATGTTATCATATGCTGAATAACATGTGGTGTTGTCGGGTGCGGATCCTTGAAGGGCCAAGATGGACTCCATTTTAATTATTTATTAGCCCATGTGAGCTAATTTGGTGTTATTTAATATGAATGAATAACATGTTGTTTCAGGGTATGATTTTCAAGTTAATATATGCATGCATGATATATTAACATGAATTATTGCGAATGGCATATTGCATTTCATATGCATCGGGTAACTCAGAACAAGAGGTATGAATGCATGACATGAAAAACATGGCGGTTGTTAAATGAATTTGGATGGGAAGATTTTCCTCAAGAATTGGCTTCGAGAGTTGCTCCAACGCTCATCTCGGAGGACGACTCCATGACTCTTCAGAGAGTTATCTAGCAATCTACCCTCGAAGGGTTGTCCAACAGAATTTTATCGGTGTACCGGTGAGATATTTTTCGCAACAAAAACCTTTGTTTCGAAAACAAATGCTTTCTCACACTCGCTGCATGCGTGGAGGAGTAAGTGAGGGTCGGTGGTTTCTCGGGAAAGGGTGAGTCACATTCTCATCCATGCATATAGACATTCGAGTGGAACCCACAATCACTTCTGAATGCAAAAGCACTACTTCATTGTTATAAATTTTAGTGGAGTAATCCAGCAGAGATACTTAGCCACTATTAGGCTTACCTCGCTTTCATCATGGGATCCCCTTCGTGCAATGAGTGTTCAGTGGAGACGGCGCCTCACTGGGAGGTCGCTGGTAGCAAAGCCGACACGCGCTTTTATATATATATTCTATAAAACATGTGTATGAAACATTATGATCACAGACGTCAGAGCAAGAAATGTAATTAACTCTCAAAACTATTGTAATATAGTTGATAATATATTTTGGTGAGTATGGAATTATGGGCCTGGGTGGGTCATTTTACTCATGATATGAGACACATAGGTTTCCCCCACATAGGCCGATCGCGGTCAACTGGACTTCGAAAAATGGCGGCCACAATTTTTAGCATTATTATTCCCGAAAATTTAACTTTTAACTTGTATTACACCCTCAACATGTTATAAAACTGTCAAGGTATAATTTGGGGTGTTACACGACTACTGGTGATCACCGGAGGGGAGTGCAATCACGAAGTTCCTCTCGGTCCGCGGAAAAACTTGCGTAAGCTGGGGTGTCATCCACTTTCCTTACATAGTCCTTGTCATCCCCTCCCGTTGCCAGTAGAGCTTATCAAGGGTGAACATTTCGTTCTTGTTGACCTTTTAAAGTTGATCCCAGGTAGCTCTCCACAAATGGGGGAAGCCTAAGAGCCCCCGCGATGAGATCGCTAAGGAGCCCCTAGCTAGTCCAAAGCCTCGCCCAGCGCGGTTAAAGAAGAAAGGAAAGATAGAAGAAGGTCAAGGGTGTGAAGGTTGTCTATGTCGGGTTAGAAGATTTTTGTGGATCGGATCTAATCCAGCCTCCCTTTAGAAGCGGCTTAGGAGGCTCATGTCGCCCTTCGCATTATGGCAAGTCAACCCGAGGGAGAAAGCAAGGAAGAAATGTCTAGTCTCACTACTCAGTTTTGCTCGCATGGATGTTCACGGTCACATCGCTGCTTAAACTACCCTGGCCCGGGCATCAGTGGCGTTTACTCAAAAACTGGCTTGGTCTAAATGAAGAGGTTAAGAAGAGTCCAGCTAGCATCATCGTGGATTCTCCATAACGAGCCTCTAATGCTCCCGCGACTCTCGAGGGTATCTCCCAGATGCTTCTAAGGAGGCTCAGGTATCGCCAGGATGGGGGGCTCTAATCGAAGGACCTCCCCAACGCCGATCAAGCCGTAGCGCGCTCTATGAAATAACTATTAGTCCGTCGCCGTGGTGCTGGGACGGCCCGCCTCGCACTCGCGCCCACAAGGCAAGGCTACCAAATAGCCGGTGTCAGCTCCGTGATGTTAAGCCAATGGAGTGGGGTCGTCCTTCGACGGACACATCGACTTCTGGTCTAGATGCTGCCCAGGCAATCATTGACCGCTGGAACCCCTTTAACAAGAGGGACTCTTTTTCTGCACATATACGTGAACTCTACCCTAATCTCCTTTGAATACCAGTGGTGGTTCATGCTAAGGAGTAGTTCATTCCCTTCTCCAGCTACATGGATAAGAAATCCTACCAGTGTGTGGCTGAGGATGGGATGTTTATTCGCAACCACGACTTTGATGAGAAGGCCGAGCTAGTATGACTAAACTTCTAACGTTTAAGCGTGGGCTTTATGTTGTGATTCTCTCCTAACACCTCTTCTTTTGTGGGCTGTCATTTCTATTCTCGAACATAGTGTGCCAAAGATGGGGGAGCTTCACCTTAGGTCAGATGCCGAAGTCATGGACTTTATGCTCGCTTGGTCGCTTCCAACCACCAAAGCTTACGACACACCCTGGGCCAAGTGCCAAAGCTAAGCATTAGAGTGGAGACTAAGGTCAAGTTCAGGAAGATTGCAGTGTGGAGAAGGAGAGGGATGAAGCCAAAGAAGAGGTGCAACACGCCGATTAGTCGTAATCGCACGGTGACGCTGGCGCCGGTGGAGGACAAATCAAGGGTCCAAGATGCTCCCAATTGGCTGCAAAGGAGGCTAGTGCAATGGCCGGTGGACGAGACTACCCGGCCTGCAGGTCAACGAACTTCACTCTTGCTGCAGATCACGCTAAGTGATTGCCGCCTTTCCTCTACTCTTTCAAAGTAGCAAGGACAAGAGGCCATAGAGGAGGACTAGGAAGTGCCTCGAGATGATCTTCACCCATGGTTACGGTGTCAGGTGTGTTCAAACACAACATTCCTGCGAGATCACCCAGAATGGTTCTAGATGGCATGCCAAACTCCTCCGACTCACTTCCTCTAGAGTTCTTCATGAATCCCATGTGCCCGTCGGCCCCAGCAACCACTAATTCCACAATAGCCGAGGTGGATCAGAGCCGGCAGCTTAAGGAGCCCTCGAGATGAGTTCTTCCTCGCGAGGATCAAGGTCGACTGGCTCTTCTTAAGGACTGACTGCACTACTTCCAAGATAACATATATGCATTTTTTGTGGAATTACTAACGCTATTGGCGTATTTATGTTCGGTTTACTTATGAAATTGATACCTCTTATTTCACAACCCTTCCACCTAATCTCGACTAGATACGCTTTCAAGGATATCAATGTGCCACTCTTTAAGAGCTGTGTCGGGTGGTTCACACATCGCCGCCACAGGCAAGGTACCATTTATGGGCTTTGGCTTTAGCCAACATGCTAAGAGCTACTATTGTGCTTAGGCATGTGCCGCTGTGCCTGGGGAGCTACATTTAGTCTCAGTGCTAATAGGCTAAGCCACATCTAGCCTTGTATTTGGTAATACAGACAAATCAGAAGAAAATACCTTAAAGAGAACTTTATCGATAATACTCTTAAGATGCACAATAACATTCCACATTCTCCCAGTGACCGGCATCCCATCTAGTTTATTTAAAGTGTACGATCTGGTCATTCCCCACTCCCTTTACTATCATGTACGGCTCCCTCCCAATTTGGTGGAATTTTCCACCCGCTAAGTCAGCCGAGTTTTCAAAGACCCTTCTCAAGACTAGGTCTCCGGATCAGAATGCACGCGACTTTACATGCCTGTTATATAGGTTTGTCAGTCTTTGTTGGTATGATGCTATACGCACAACTGCAGCTTCATAGAGTTTGTCTATCATATCAAAGTCTTTGGTGACGGCTTCAACGTTAGCTTTTTCTCGTGGATTTCGTCGTGTTGTGGGCACCTTAATATTCAGGAGGAATTATGAGACCTCCATCCCATAGGTAAGTGGCGAACTACGATATCCCGCTTGGCTTCCTACCGGGTTGTTCTATAAGCCCAAAGAACTCCGTAGCTCTTCACCCACTTCTCTCGTCGATGTGCATCGCTTTTTTCAAAGCCGGGCCAAGAAAGTTTCCTTGCTTAGATGTTTCCACCTGACCATTGCCTTATGGGTACTGTGGGGTTGAGTATAAGTTTATGATTTTCAACTTATGGCAGAAATTTCCTTATATTCTGCTATTAAACTGTGGCCCATTGTTAGTTATGATCGACTGAGGTATTTCAAACTGGCAGACAATATTCTTCAACACAAATTGGACAACATCCTTATCTTTGATGGAGGTGAAGGCTTCAGCTTCTATCCATTTGCTAAAATAGTTGGTGGCAACCAATAATAACTTCTTCCGAGCCGAGGCGGTAGGCAGTGGTCTAACTATATCAATTCCCCCCTGAGCAAAGGGCCATGGGCTCATGATGGTGGTTAGATCTTGAGCCAGCACCCTTGAGATGGGGGCTCAGGGTTAAGTGGGTCGCACTTTCTCTAAGGCTACTGCATCCGTCACCATGGTCAAGTAACACAACCTCGTGTACGGCCCTAGGCCAAAAAGTCCCGTCGGCCTGATGGTTTCCGCATATCCCTTCATAAAGTTCTGCCAATATATACTGTCCTTGATGAGTGGTGAGACACTTAAGATACGGCCCGTCCAAAGACCACTTAAATAATTGCCAGTTCACAAGGGAAAACCTAGCCACCTAGACCTGAACCTTATGGGCTTCAATCACAACTCTTCTGAGCTCAAATAATGCATTATAGGGGTCAGCTAAGAAGAGCATGCTTCGTCTATCTGACTCACCTAATTGGTTGTAATAGACGACGTCGGGTGGTAGTAGACAAGAAGGAACACCGCGTTTCCTTATCTGGACGGATTTGAGGCCAACGGGCCGCCAAAGCGCTCCGCTTTTCATTCGAGTCCCTTAGGATATGCCTCCTCGAGCTTCCGGACCAGAACTCCCTAGTCATCACACTGCATTCTCAGATAATCGACCACGCTACCGTTTCGCATTTTGTATTCTCCGTTTACCTGTCCCACTACCAGTTGAGAGTCACTGCGTATGAGGAGTTTTTCTAAGAATAAAGACTTTACGAGGTCGATTCCAGCTAGGATTGCTTCATATTCAGTCTCATTATTAGAGACGGGGAAGTCTAGTCGTATGGCCTATTCTATCCTTCCTAGCTAGGATCTTTAAGTCGCAGTTTCCACTCCAACTCCCATTCATGAGAAGCGCCGTCCACATTAAGGGATCCACTCCAAATTAACGTTACCCTTAAATCTCACATCCTGTTTGCAGGAGTTCTACTAAAAACTGTCAATATCTACCCTTCAACGCCCAGAAGTGCCCATAGAATACCGAATTCACTTAAGTTCAACCATTCACCGAGCCATCCTTCCCGATAGTCCAAGCCAGGTATGTTAGTTTTTCGTAAAGGGAGATTGGCCAAACACAACGATGGGTGTACTAGTGAAGTAGGGGCTTAAACTTCACCGCCACACGCGAGGGCTAGTGCTACTTCTTCGAGACGAGTATACAAGGTTTCTGCTTCATATAGGGATTTTCTTACAAAGAATGTTGGTCTCTGCTATTGGTTTTCATCTTCTTTGAACAAAGTCGCATTCTATCAGGTTTCGGCCACCACCGTGTAAAGATAGCGTGTATCGCCGCCTCACAAATTCTCGCATCAAGGCAGCTTGCAGGATATTGTTTGATCGCCATCGAAAGCTCGTCGCATTCCTCATTCAACCCGACCCTTTATTCCCTTTAAGTGATTAAAAATGGTTTTAATCGGTCATGGAAACGGATACGAATCAAATGCCCCGAGAGCTGCTAGCCGGCCAATCAGTTGTTGCACTCATTTTCTGGAGGTAGGAACCTGAGAGTCCATTATAGCTTTGAGTTGAATAGGATTGCTCTCTATCCCTCTCTGGGTCACCATAAAGCCTAAAAACTTGCTCGAACTGACTCCAAATGCATATTTCAAAGGGTTGAGTTTCATGTCGTACCTTCACAATAGCTCAAAGGCATCCTATAGATGCTCTGATATATCTGCCGCTCTTCGATTTCACAAGCATGTCATCGATATAGTTTCCATAAGTTTCCTAACGTAATGTCTGAATATCTTAGTTACCACCTTTTTGATGGTCGCCTTAGCATTCTTTAAGCCAAAAGGCATCACATCATAGCAGTATAACCTGTGTGGTGTAATGAAGGCCATTTTCTCATCTTCAGGTAGGTGCATGGGAATCTGATGATACCTAGAGAAAGTGTCCATAAACGACAATATTCGGAGCCCAGCTGTGGAATCAACAATTTGATCTATACGTGGCAAGGGGAAGCTATCTTTTGGGCATGCTTCGTTGAGGTCAGTGTAATCTACACTCACCACTTACCTCCTTTCTTTGGAACCACCACCACGCTGGCTAGCCATTCGAGGTACTTCACTTCTCCGATGAAACCGCCCTCAATAAGTCAAGCCTACTTCCATTTGAATGGACTTCGATGGCAATTGTGGAACGCCTCATCACTTTCGCCTTGCACTAGTTCGTCAAGCGAGGATAATATTTACCTACGAGGCCACCGTCAGGTTAATCCCAACCATATTTGAGTGGCTCTAGGTGAATACATCTATGTTATTCAACAACATGAGTCTTAATTGCTTCCTTTATTCATTGGACATGAGAGAACTTATGTACTTTTCAAATTTTAATTCCAATCTATTTTTTCCTGTGGGATCCACAAACAAATGGATCCTTTCTTCCTCGCCCCGATTTAGTAGCGGATCGTGATCGGCACGCTGAAGCCTTTCGTAGCTTTTCTCCCATCTCTGTTCCCCGTATAGATAGTTGATAACATTGTCGTAGCCGCCTAATCGCAGCGTCAACCTACCCAACGTTAGTCGCCAACCGCTTGCGGGTAGTCAAGGGATAATCCCCTATCGAGCGTAGCTGCCTACTCCCATTACGGCGCTTGTAAGGCCCCAAGTCTCGATGATCGAGAAATCACAACTTGTCGAGTAACCGACCCGCATTTTATGTGGAGCGCGACATCTCTTAGAGTTACCGTAGTCGCACCCAAAAACCAAAGAGGGATTCGCTTCTACCGAGTTCACCACACCTAAGGAAAGCTTCATCCGCCAAGGCCAGTAGTCGCAAGAAGTCCGGCCGCACTACCGTGTGATTCATCGCATCTCCCTATGCACATTAAACCATTATCTGAGAGGGTGGTACGGTCATCGTAGTGGGGCATGTAATCCTGTTCGAGTTGACAGGGGGAAAGGATATGAGGTCATCTATTGGCTTGGTTTCTTCATGTCTGCCTTCCACGTGGATAACATTTACCCTGGCCTTAATTGTGGCAGCTCTTAAGAGCTTATTCTGTTGACGCTTCAATTGATATTGGTCGTCAGACGAGCCACCTAATATATAGTTTATGGCAGGTTTGAATTCTGACGGGACTACCACGCCGACTGTGATTATGTCCGCAGCTTGCCTTGATTCCACCCCGTAAATTGAGAGTTCTCGATATACCTCCTGAGGTGTCCCTCTTTGATAAGCATTTCCACCAAGAACTTAAGGCATTGACACCTGTCAGTTTCATGCCCATGATCTCTATGATAATTGCATTGCAAGGATTTATTTCCTTGGGAATGATCCATCTAGTCGATTGCATCCCATTAAAGCTCTGTGACTCGCCGATGATAGGCAATAGCTCGCCCAGAGATGTTGAGGGTGGTGCGGAACTCTCACTTTTTATGTGGCCGATCACGAGATCGCTTTCGATCTACGCACGACCTTCCCTTGGATTCGGACGGCTTCTTCCAGTGACTTATTTTCCTCGGTTGTTGGTTTGTAATCATAATGGTCTGGAGTTCTTGTCACGGATATTGTCCTCCGACATTTAGTACTATCGGCCCAGCGCAATATAGATTCTTCCATTATTGTTGGCCAGTCCCCAGAGATGGTATTTGGAAGAAGAAAGGGAATAGATGGCTTAAAGCTTATCTTAAAGTTTTGGAGGACTGCATCCATGCTATACGACTCTATCTGTTGGACGACTGGCCCAAACCTCCTTATGAAATCTCGAATAGACTCTTCTTCCTACTTGAGAATAGTCTGTAAGGAGCTGATGTTCCTCTTTTGTCTCATCGAGCAAAGATACTGTGATACGAATACCGCCCATAGTTCATTGAATGAGTTTATTGAGCTACGCGGGAGCTTATGGAACTAGGTTATCTGGGGCACACTGCAAACTAATGAGAACACTACCACAATAGACGGTCATTCTTAGGCATTTAGTATCGCTGATTATAATGGAGCATGTGATCGTAAGGGTTGAAGTAAAACCATCGAGAATGTGGCCAGGCGAGGTGCCAATGAGCCAGGTGAGGTGACTCGTAGTCAAGAATGTGTTGTCCTAAAGGTGAAGAGAGCATGTCATCGGGTCCCCGAATTAAAGCTGATTGTGGCATGTAGAATGTTGGCCCTATACCAAAGGTAGGATGTACAAACGACATTGGTGGCATCGTACCTTCGGATGGCTCTTGATGTGTTCCCGGGGGCTTAAAGCCCAGCTGAGATCTGCCTCTACCTCCCTCCTTCGCCTGCAGCCAGGATAGGCCACTAACGGCATCACTAAAGGCAAAAAGATGCGAAGGCCTCTTGCGTAATTTGGCCTTTGTGCTCTCCAGGAAGCATTGCTGCCGTTAGAGATAATCAAAAGATGGAGAGCGCACGAGAATGACTCATTATCTGGGGTATCCAAAAGCATCGTCAGGATAATAGGCTCCTTCCCTCTATTACGAGCGATCGGATGTATGGCTAAACCGCTATCTCGTACATCTTTTCCAAGATCACGGTTTTTCTTTATCTAGGCTCGCAACTGGTCATTCTCCTGCTGCAAGCTTTCGGCGTGGCCTTGCAGCTCCTTCATCTGTCTTGCTTGCTCCTCCTGTTTCTTCTCCATTTCCTGACGCCAATAGAGGAATTGATCTTCTAGCGATTGAATCATCGGATTGCTTGACATTGCAGCTGTTGTGGGCAAATAAGATGTGGAAGGGAATAAACCAAGTTCCGGTGATGGAGGCTCTTGTGTCGTTGAAGCGAACTCTTAGGCTGGCGACGAGACTTTACGATTCAATTCCACTGCAAGCGATGTCAATTATGGGACCTTGATCGTCGGAACTATGGGCATCGGTATAAGTGTGAACACAAAAGGTGATTCGGCGGCTGTCTTGGGCCACCTCTCTCTGATTAAGTCAGCGAAGATGGAGAAGAAGAAGCGAATGCTTTTCACTCGGTTGGTGCCTTACCTTGTGGGAGATCTTCCCTTATTCATGGGGTGTGAAGAGGTCTCTATCAGGTTGTCACCTGAAACAAAATTTGGAAGTGGGAAATCAGTAAATAATCACTTCTTTTGCATATTTTCACTTTAGTACAATATACTTATCTATACTTGAACTTCCTATGTGTGGTAAGCAAGGTTTAAAATATCTTATATATCGGTCATATATCGGTAAGAGTCGAAACAATATCGACCATTGATAATCGCTTGAGCGAAAAATTGAGAAAAAATCAATAATATCGGCGATAGTGGCACACGCGTACCTTAGCTAAATTTTCGGTAAAATATCGGAGATATTTTGGGATATATCGAGATATATTAGGATATATCGGTATATATCCAGCAGTTAGATTTGATAAAAGCTTGATCAATGGTTATGGATTGATCCAAAGGTTTTGAAGAGATCTAACGATCATATTTGCGCAAAATTAAATCAACGGTTATAATTAAGGTACGAATTTTTGACCATCCAACGACTATTTTGACCCCGAAAAATGCATAAATACACTTTAAAATTATTCCATTTGATCCACAAATTCTCTTTACCCATATCATATATTCATTTCACTCCAAGTATTTTTTTTCTTTATATAATACTTTCATATTTTAAATTAGTTAATTTAGTAATAATATATTGCTAAATTAGCATTTCATGTTAGTTAATAATTGAAATCAATTTATATATTAGTTAATATTGTGTATGCATATTATAAATTTATAGTATGATATAAAGTTTCATATTTTAAATTAGTTTAATTTAGTGACGATATATTCTTAAATTAAATTTTCATGTTAGTTAATATTTGAAGCGAGCGTGTGGAAGACGAAAATTTTCTATCCTATTGAGAAGTTGTAGATCTAGTAAGACATTTATATGACGTGTTCGATCATATAATCGATATTATCGGAAGCGTATGTTTTGGTATGAGTATTGTTTTTGCAAAGATAGATCCTCCAGTAGATGTTTGCAATGGTGCGATATCAATCTTCGTTTATTTTAAAAGTTCGATTTCTGATGTAATTTGATGTATATATTTGATTAATGTCGTTTTACGCTTTTTAGAAAACATTTCCATGAATTTCAAAGCATTTTTGTTAATTTCCGATATATTGATATTCATGTAAAAATATCCACCGATATATCCGTAAAATCCAAGTATCGATATATCTGTCAAAACCGATATTTCCAACTTTGGCGATGAATGTGCTTGGAGGTCTTAAAACTCGAGCGGGCCTCCCTACTTGACTAGTACATGGGAAGGCCACCTTGCCTTTCTCTGATGTGCTCAAAGACTTTCCCGTCTGGATAATCCCTCCTGGTCTTAATATGGAAAATGGGCTTAGACCGTTTCACAATGCAAGCTAAACAGGCCTTGAATTAAATTCAGTGGCGGATCCCCAGGATTATTAGTCTTCAGCTAATTCATTTATTACAAAAAAAAAAAAAGATGAGTAGTCTTCTTTTCAAAATAATCCCCAAAACTAGTCTTTCACATGTTTTGAAAACCACATTCACTAAATACGATTTTAAAAATTACCCTTCAACTATATTTACCAACTACAGTTTTAAAGTTAATTTTTGAAAACCACGATTGATGAATACGATTTAAGATAATTTTAAAACCGTTTTTTGATAATTACGATTTTCAAAACATGTATGTAAAAGACTAATTTGATGATTATTTTGAAAAAGAAAACTAATCATGTAAATTTTTTTTTTTAAATGAATTAATTCGACACTAAACTCAATTCGGTCTGTGTTCAGGAATGAGTTAGTTCTGTGTTGATTCTTGTTTTCAGCCATTAGTGTTACAATGGCTCTTTGATGAGAAGAGTTTTTTGGTATTCCTTATTTCTGGTCTAGGAGGTACATAGGATGATTATGCAATAAATGAGCATTCTTGAAGAAAACTTGAAGTAAATCAGTTCTAAAAGCATCAACCACGTCCATAGTTTTAAAAGGTGCAAGACACACCTTTGACGCAAAATCCTCCTATACTCAGGTGTAAGGCACAGGCTTCTGGTGATGTAACATGTGACTTTGGATTCACATTAATTTTATGAAATATAATTCCAAATCTAATTCAATTAGTAAAATGTGATACTTTTAACAGTTAGAATAAAAATTAATTAAAAGGTAATGCAATTATACAAAGTTCATATGATTAAAATTTTCGGAAATAGAAGTGTTTAGTAAGGAAAAGTAAATTCTATAAGGCGTGCCATTTAAAACTATGACCACAAAAATAAAATAAAATGAAATACACAATATCTAAGAACTGAACATATATCAATTATCTTCTCCCAAGTAACCATCATCAACATACCCACAAGCAAATACTTCACCCATGTTTCAAGCAAAACAAATTAACTTGAATCAATATGAAGCAAATGACAAGACAAAGAAAAGAGAAACAAGACTCAATAGCATACCTATATATAAAAAAAAGACTCAGTAGCACCACAAGCAAACAGAGACTACAATATGAAGTCAATAAGATGATGTTTCATATGGTTCTCATCAAAACACTAAATACAATGTTGCATTTGGGTTGATCTCACTCCAGAAAAGAAATGGATTGATGCATTCAGCAACCCAAAAGAAATTAATTCATTATCTTTGGATTTTAAGCCTATATTTTGATTGATACTAGATCATACCAACAAGCTGCCATACAAGATCATATACAAGCTCAACAACAGATGGTAACACTAAGCAATGGTAGTAAAGTAAATTCTAACTAGAGCAGTGATAAGATAACTTTACGAAGAGAGGGGGAGACCTCCAATGGTGTAAACTGTTAAAACCAGCAATCAAATAAATAGAGAAGTTTCACGGCAGATCGTTTTATAGGACAAAATGTGGCAGATTTCAAATCAGAGCCAATTTAGGCAAAATTCCATCATAGGCTGATATCTTCTTGATAGCATATAATAACACAATGTCAGTTCAGCAAACAAGAACAACAATTATCATGTAAACAACACATTCTTCACCTACCTTTCCTCTCAACATTGATTGCACAAATTCAATCCAGTTCTGCAAGTTAATAAACATCCTAAAGTAATCCAAATTGGGTCTCCCAGCACATTCTAAAGTAACCCACATTGGGTTTCATAGCACGCACTAGACCATCAATCCCCAAATCATGATGATCCAAGCAGTATTCTGCTAATAGTTCTCCAACAAAAAATTTTAGTTCTAAATTATTTACAATAGCAAAGTTCCACTTGAAAAATTGAACACAAAAAATAGTTTTTCAGCTTATTCTATATGAAAGAACTGATAGATTGAATAATTAAGATGTTCTGTATATAACATTGCTAGTAAATTGTAGTTGAGAATCAAACATTTGCAAGAAAAGCTCAGATTAGTCCACGATGCTCTAGATTTTCAAATCAATCTCTATTTATTTTTGTATTGATCTCTCAGTTGAATTCTTCATTCATCTCCGTGAACTTCACCTTTCCAGTTTCTTCAATAAGGTACTTTAAAGCTCAATCCTTCTTGGCATCTTCGCTGTTGCACTGTTCACCCTCTAGTTTTCTGTCCAGATATCATTTCGGGCATTTTTCCTCTCCTTGTTTGCTTTAAGAAATGATCTAGGGTGCAATAGTACCCCTTGAAGGCCTGTTTCTTCTCCTACCTAGATTCCTACAACTTCCCACCTCACAGGCACCATGACACTTTGCCAGCTTCTCATGCTCATAGATTTATTCCTCTTGGGGCATTTCTTAGATGCAGGAATATCTCTGGATCCTTTTCCCTTTCCATTTTCAGGAGTTTCAAAGAGCCTGTTCAACTCCATATTATCCATTATTTTTCGAATTACTCTAACAAGAACCCTCGAAGCTACCCAAAAAAAAGAATTTTTTAAACCAAATAAATGTATTTAGTAACCAACTTGTTTAAAGTTCAACAAAATTATTTTGGAAACTAACTTCCACATACACCTCCTAGTATCGACAAAGCCAGCAAGTTTATAAAAGGAATTAAATTTCATCCAACTTCATTAACTTGTAGTTTTAAAAAAATTAAATAACATACATCCAACCATCACATATTACGTTTTTCTCGGCATCTTTCCCACAAAATCCATTTTCCAGGAAAATTTAACTAGAAAGAGTAGTTGGTATACATACATATGATGGATAAAATTATGAATTTAATACTATTGATTTTCCAAACAAGTCACAAAGCAAAGGCTGGTGGTTGCCCTGCAAAGATCATCAGTGCAAAGGCATAGACAGCGGTGGAAATGTAAATTAGCAGAGCAGTGAAACCCGGTGACGAGCCGTCACCGCATGAACCGCAGATCTGCTTCCGCAGCTCAATCCAGGCCGAATCTCGATCGCATTCACCATAGAAAGTATTAAGAACAAGCATCCCAACACAGATCCCATGGCAGATCCTAGCATCCCAAACCTGAGGACTCTGATGTTGATATGAGCCCTAAAGCCGCAAATACATCCGCCTGTTGAGATTGATGGAGAGCTTCAAGCCCTGAGCAATCAAGGAGGAGAATAGAAAGAAGCTGAAGGACACAACCTCAAACACCAGCAGCGCCTGGCCACGTCGATCTGGCGTCGCAGACGGCTGCAGTTCTCAGGCGCTGTAATGCGCACAGATTGGGCGTCGTCAGGACAAGCCGACCCACGAGGGCAGCGGTGTCGAAGAAGCGAGTTTACATTGACGAGGCCGTCGAGGGCGGTGACGTGAACGCTGGTGGTGGAGGGCGGACACGAAAATGAAGAAGAAGAAGCGATTCTTCTGCCATCAAAGTCTTTTGGATACGGTTCACATCTGAAGAACAAAAAAAAGGATTGAAAGAATAAAAATTAACGAAACAAGAAAACTTGTAAGAGAAAAACAGAAGAAAGAAAGAGAGAAAAGAAATACGATTCGCCTTCCATGGAGAAGGGTTGCTTGAGGTATATGATGAGCGTTACTTGAAATGATGAAGAATTTGTGGAAGGAAAATGGAAGAGGGAATAATGCAGTTGCTTTTGGGAAGTGGAGGTGATTGGGGCTGTGTGGGGTTTTAGGCGAGCTACGGGGAAAAGGAAAGGAAAGTAAAGTAAAGGAAAGGGTGAAGATAGATGCTTTCGTGCTTATCTTTTGAGTTGCCTTTGGAGTGGGATATTTCATGCTTTTTTAACTTTTAAGGAATCGCGGATGTTTCGGTTTTTTATTTTTTAGTTTTGGTTTTACTTTTGTTGTCATGTGATTTGAAAAAAAAAAACAAATTTGGTTAAAAAGCATTGAATACCTCAAAATTTGTGAATCTAATCTGCCCCACTTATTTGCCACTCATCTTTATTTCTCTCATTTTTTTTTTTGTTAGTTATTTTTTACTTTAAACAAAGTTGGGTAATTTTTTATTTTTTTAATCGTTTTGGCAAATCATTAAATGCCGTCTTTAAGTAAATCGTTTTTTTGTCATTGATTCTTTTCGAATAAATCTAGTTTTATACTTTTTTTATATGATTTTGATATCGATTTATTCGTGTCATTATGGATTATATCATCTTGGTATGATGGTGAGTAATTCAAATAGAAAAACATATTTGATTGGATAGAGACATCAAATCATGATCGTGATATGTTGTAGAACTGAAATCATAAGTGTTAGGTTATTATAGGATTATCAAATATTTAGACTTTGAACCGATTATTTATACTATTAATATGGATTATGCGTTCATTTTCTAAAAGTTTTAGCGAATTTGATTATATGTTTTTATTGAATGTATCACTAGTTTGAATTAAAAAAACATTATTTTTGTTTTCAAAAAATAAAATAAAAACCTTCTCATGCTTATTTTTGACAAAAAAATGTTTTTTATTTTATTTTATGTATTTACATTGGCTTCTAAAAAAATGAGTTATTTTTGCAAAATATTAAAAATGGCAGTTTTATCAAAATCAGGCCAAAATTGGATAGAAGATCAAATTTCCAAGATGGAGTTTTTATACTTTGATAATCCTATCAATTTTGGATTATCAAATTTCCAAAATTGATAGGGTTATCAAATATATAGACTTTGAACCGATTATTTATACTATTAATATGGATGGTGTGTTCATTTTCTAAAATTTTTAACGAATTTAATTATATGTTTTTATTGAATGTATCATTAGTTTGAGTTAAAAAAAATTATTTCTGTTTTCAAAAAATAAAATAAAAACCTTCCCATTCTTATTTTTGACAAAAAAAAATGTTTTTTTCTTTTATTTTATGTATTTACATTGGCTTCTAAAAAATGAGTTATTTTTGCAAGATATTAAAAAGGGCAGTTTTATCAAAATCAGGCCAAATTTGGATAGAAGATCAAATTTCCAAAATGGAGTTTTTTAAAATTCTTTTAATCAAATTACCTTTGAAAAAATGGTGAGGAAATTGGTTTTAAAAGAATGGGATTGAAGCATTTTTACCAAATCCTTGATGAATCTTGACTAACAATTCATGTCATTAGAGAATCCAAAGAAAATCATAAATCATACCATTCCTAGGAAATTAAAACCAGCCCAATGAATCAACCTCCAATGGCACCAATGCATCACATAGGGTTATTATAAACCCCAAAATTTGTTCACATATTATTATTATTATTAATTTTTATTTTTTACTCTTGTTATTTATTTATTATTATTATTATTATTTATTTTATTTTATTTTCAAATCTCCATTCCCTTTACTCCCCATTTCTTCCGCTCATCCCTATACACCTAACGCACCCCCCCTCTCCCCTCTCTCCCCTCTCCCCTCTCCCTCCTCCTCCCTCCCTTTGCTCTCCTTCCCGCCTCTTCTTCCTCCTCTTCTCTCACTCCTTTCTTCAATTCCCTTTCTCATCTCTCCTTCTTCCCTCTCCTTTGAATTCCATTTGAACTCTTAACATTACTCTTTTTCTTCTTCTTTTTTTTTCTTTTTATTGCCCTTTTGTTCACCGTCCACACCTCCATTGTCGCCGGAAAATTAGCCAGCTAGTCGCTGTCGGCCATCCATTGCCGACAATGGCCTCCTCCCCTCTCGCATCCTCCATTCCAGACTCATTTCCCCCCATTAGTCCTTTTCTTTCATTTTCTCCATCTTCCAAACACTTGTTTTTCTTTTATTTGACTAAACACCCTCTACACTTTTTCTTAAGCATAAAGTTTACATACCTATGTTTATGTGGGATTGGGTTTTCTTGTATAGACTTTTATGGGAGATTTGGGCAAGATGATATGAACTTTTGATGTTAGTGAAATTTGTTAGATATAATTTTGAAATTTGTATTCTTAGCTTTATTATATTTGAGATTAATTTGGGATATTTGAGTTAAATCATACTGTTGTGTTATAAACATTAACTTTAAATATTTTTTATGTATTTTGATTTGTTAAATATTATATTATAAATATTTAGATAATTTAAAGCTTAATTTATCAAATTGGTCTTTAATCATAGAAATATAGATTTTGTAAGACTTAAATATATCCTAAGTTGGAGTTGGTAATTGACACAAAGTTATTTTAAGGACTTACTTTTATTTAGTTTAGATTGACTAGATATTAGATTTACATATTGAATTAGGCTTAAATTATGAGATAGTTCAATGGAGCCTAGATTTTGTATATTTGTATTTTGGGACATTAAATTTTAAATTGGACTTATTAATTAGTATGAAATTTGTATTTGTGAAGGTTATTAAATTGGACTTACATGTTAATTGTTACTTTAAGATTATAGACTTAGGTTAATCGCATATTGAATATTTGCTTGGGAACTTATCTATTAATTTGAGCCATTAGTATGAATGAAATTAATTTGATAATTTTATATATTGCTTTTAGGCTTATTATTATTAGACTTGAATATTTTGGCTTCATTAACCCTTTCTTTTTTCCTACTTTGATGTCATTTTCTCCTTTTGGCTTATTTTGTTTTGTATGGGTCCATTCCTAACGTTTTTGTTGATTGAGTATGGATTGATTATAAACAGAAAATCGGATTTTTAAATAAAAGCACTTTAATACTGTGAAATTATAAGTATTTACATTTTGAAGACATTTTTTCCTCTGTCACGTTGAATTTTATTTTTATATATACATATTGTAAATTCATTCTTATATACATTAATCGTGGTATACAAAATTGAATATGTAGCTTTATAATTTATATGATAATAAAAAGAATAATTCAATAATTTTGAGTTAATAAAACAAGTTCATAATATGTTTATTTTAAGAATAATTTTTTTTTCTTTAATAAAAAAAAGATAGAAAGATGTTTTTTTTAAGAGAATCTAAAATTTGTTTTAAGAAAAATTCAAAATGTTGTTTATAATCATAATCCTTCATTCATTTGTTTTTAAATAACACTTTCATTTTTTATAAATAAAATAACTTAAACAATTTTTCAAATAATAAAAAAAAATATTTTATTTTTCTAAATAAAGTTGTAAGTTAAATTCCTTCTAAATTAGTTAAGTAAATCTGACCAAGTTGGATCTCTTTAATAAATATTTTTATAAAATAAATGCAAATAATTCTCTTTTAAAATAAAATTAAATATCTATTTTATAAGTGAATGATTTTTTATTTTTATGTATCGAGTAATGTGATTCTTTTCTTGGTATCCATAATTAATTAATTTATTGACATCGTTCTCTAAACTTGTTCATTAGCGACCGTTTTCATAATGAAGCAGAGGGGTGCTACGCTCATTACCGCATTCATCCCGATATAACCTACTTCCGCATTTGGGGACTTCGCTTTTCATGCATACGCATTTTCCTAAATATGAGCTCTACTCTAGCGTTTTATTTATTATTTTGTTTTTCCTTAAAAATAAACAAAAATGTTCGACGACTTCAATTTTCTTTTAAAAATATTTTTTTATCAATAAAAATGTAGTCTCTATCGAAATGTGTGATTTATCGAAAAATGTGAGAAACACACCAGGCGACCTAATTTTCTTAAAGAATTTTTTTTCTAATAAAAATAAATTTCGCTTATCAATGAAAACACACGCAAAAATTCAAAATTCATATTTACTCAATATTTACTAGTTCGAATCCCTTGAAGAAGGTCATTAAAAGTTTGCCCAATCATTAACTTAAGGGACTCTATGAGGTTAATCGAGATGCATACAAGCTAGCCCATACATCTACATTTATAAAAATAAAATGAATCAATGCCAAATCCCCAACGACTTGAATAATGTGGCATTAAGGGGTCTCATTAAGATGTTACCTTGCAAACATGAGTGTTTATTAAATAAGGCAAGGTGATAAATTAAGGCTTACCAAGTGAGGCTTGACATTGATGGTGGCTTGGGGTACTGCCAACACAGCACATGAGCTATAGCATGAGGGATGGAACAATTTGATTTTGAGATTTCAAATGCGGTATTTTTCCTTGGAAGAGGAGGCTTGAAAATGGCTTTTTTTTTTTTTTGTGCTAAGGATTTTGATTATTCAATTTTTTTTAAATCATTATGCATGTTTACATTTTTGGGCTTTGGTTAAATTACATTTTGAAATCAATGGTTTTAGGATCAATTTTTAGAGAGTCTTCATTTTACAAGATGTTTTTGGAAATTTTACTATTTGATATTTTGTATAACAAAATCTATTTAAAAATATAAAATGTTTTAACATATTTTGAAATGTATCAGTAAATGTAATTTTATGTATAACAATTTAAAAAAAAAATAATTTTTATGTTCATACAATTATTCTTTAATACAATCATGAAACAACAAATTTGGAGTTTTAAGAAAACGAAACTGTGTATTAAAAAAAAAAGGAACATGAAACCATAAAAAAACAAGATACAAAGTGACAAGATGTCAAAGAAAAAAAATGAAACTTTGAAACTTTGAAACTTTTTTTTTTTTGTGGTTGCCAATTTAGCCTGGATTATCTGTATTCAAGATAACAAAAATATTGTTAAGTGGTGAAGAGGAGGACGGAGAGGTTCTCTGCATAAAACAAGATGGGAAAGGTCCTCTTGAACCCAACCCTAAAAATCTTAACAAATATCTTTAATTAAAAACAACGTTTCATTTTTTCATTTGATACCCTTACCAAAAAAAATAAAGGATTTTTTCATTTAATACCCTGACCAAAAAAAAAAAAAAGAAGGTTCACAATAAACATGGATCCAACTTAGCAAAAGGACAAAAGAGTAAAAGAAATATAAAAGGAAAATCAAAATAGAATTAGGCTATTGGATAACCATAGGATGCTCTGCATCATTGCCTCCAACTACAGAAGAATTCGACTCATCAGAATTCTTTAAAACTTTAACCATTGCAGCGTCTGGAGGATGGTAATAAAAAATGTCACCACATTAAATGCATGTGGTTGTTATTTGAAGTTCTTCATGAAGATCAATAACGTAGGCATTATCATGGAGCTTTTTGAGGATACGATTAGATCCAAATTTTCTGAAATGCAGCTCGCAAGCATTCTAACAGCATGCTACTTCTTTGGTTGTTGTTTTTTTTTACTTAATATTAAAAGCTTATTCCATTTTTATTATTAAGTCATTGTTTTTAAAATTTTACGATTTGTTTGCCAAATTTTTTAAAAATTTCAATAAAAAATAAAACATTCGCTTTTTTTATTCGTGTTTCATTTTCCACTAAAAATTAAAACTTCACTATTACTCCAATGTTAGAATGCTAAAGAATACACACTACTACATTTGATAACAGAGTATTTCGTGACGGCGTGAATTTCCATCTCGATGTGCGCCGTTTATTTTTCACTCCCAAACTCGTCCCATTTAAAAATTAACGTGACTTTATCACGGATGAGAAAATTCTCAAAACCCGGGCCCTATTTATATTTTCTTATTTTGTTTTATTTTTTATATTTGTTTTTTATATTAAAATTAATATATTTCATAAAAATAAAATATTACTTATTTTTATAAATTATTTATTAAAAAATATTATTATTATTATTATTATTATTTGTATTAAATATAAAAATAAAATAATAAAAAATTATTTTTAAAAATATAATCTAAGTACAAGCAGTAAGAATAATATCTGAATCCATCCCGAACCTGTCTCGGATTTGAGAAAATAAACTCAAACCTGCTAAAACCCCGATTACAATTAAACCAAACCCTCTTATTAAAACTGAGGCGGGACAAGAACCCGAAATAATTTGTCTCGTTGTCATCCATACTCGTTACCCAATATTAAAAAACAAACAATTTAATATTTAATATTATTAATTACTATTCAATATTAAGCTCAAAAAAAAGTTATATTTCAAAAGTTTTCTCTTCACGTCTACGATCAGTGGCCTCCTTGTATTTTCTGGTAGCTTTTTCCAAGTTGGTCTTCACTTCCTTATGAGTTTGAGCTATAAAATCAGCAAGCTCTGAAGCTGTCTTGCTTTTGAAGCGCGGTGGATGCAGTAAATCAACAGTAAAATCGGGCAACTTTGTATAGACAATGGCGAAGGACTTTTTGTGTTGATCTGTTTTCAAGATTGTTGAAGGCAAACTCGGCTTGAGCTAGAGGAAGACCCCATTGCTTTGGCCTCTCTCCTGCTATACAACAGACCATGTTACCAAATGATTTATTCACTATCTCTGTTTAACCATCAGTTTGGGTTATGGTGCCACTAAATTGAAGAGAAGTGTAAAACCTCTTCCAAAGCTCCCTCCATAAATGATTCATAAACTTGACATCCCGATCTGAAATGATGGATTTAGGTACGCCATGGATTTGCACAACTTCTTTGAAAAACAGCCACGCCACATGACTTGCATCTACAAACACCATTTTGGAGAACTTGTCAACAACCACCATAATAGAATCCACATGCATTAAAGTCTTGGGGATCCCGAGTACAAAATCCATTTGTTAAATCTTCCCACATACTTTCGAGGATAGGATGGGGAGAGTATAAACCAACAGCTTTGAGTATGTCCTGGGCCTTTAACATGTTGCACAACGTTGAACAAAGCCAAGGTGTCACGTCGCATATATAAAACCAACATTTTGAGTATGTCCTTTTTTGGCTCCTTAACATGTTGATAACGTTGAACAAAGTTTGCTTATGTCACGTCGCATATGGGGCCAAAAATCGTTCCGCTAGTAATTCAATTGAGCTGACTCACCGTGTGTAGCCAATCCACGAGCATGGAGTTCAAAAATTCGGATGTCACGAAGAGATGCCAGAATACATAGCTGGTTCCCCTTGAATAGGTATCATCCTTCATGAATGGGATAGTCTGCCACTTTGTCATTATTCTAGTACCTTCTCCAAATGTCCCCAAAGTCTGAATCTTCAACATAATTGTCCTTTAAACTTTCAAGACTAATAATTTCAGCCCATAAGGTGGTGACCAGGTGATTCTTTCAGCTGAGAGCATCTGCAATTTTGTTGGCTTTACCTTCTTTGTGTTGTATCACAAAGGAGAACCGCTGAAGATATAAAATCCACCTTGCATGGATTCTAGTGATGTTCTTTTGAGAGTTAACAAACCATAGGGCTTGGTGATCACTATGTAATACAAACTTCTTAGAAATGAGATAGTGCTCCCAATGTTGCAATGCTCGTCCTATGGCAAAGAGCTCTTGTTAATAGGTGCTCCACTTTTGTCTAGCCTCACTCAACTTTTCGTTAAAATATTCAATAGGTCGTTCATCTTGGGTGAGGAGTGAGGACAACCCTTATACCCATCATTGATGCATCGGTCTCAACCTCAAATGCCTTCTCAACATTTGGAAGAGTTAGTGATGCAAAGTCAAGACATAACTTTTAAGACTGTAGTTAAAATTTAAAAAATGTAGGTTTTGAAAGCATACAAAGAAAATCAGCGGACAGACTCAATACGCTAATCTGCTCCAAGATTCTGTATGTATTTCGAGATGTTTTCGCATTATATTGTATAGCTTGCATGTCAAGTTATTTACTGTCCTTTAGTTTATTTATTTTCCTTAGTTTATTTTTATTTAGATTTGTTTCCTTTTCTTGTTTTAGGTGTGATTTAGGTTAAAGATTGCAATCGATATTTTGTTTCTATTTCCTTTCTAGTTTGTAGCCTATATAAAAACATGTTTATAATGTAATTATACAAAAAAATATGAATTAAAAATTGTGAGAGTCTTATCCTCTTTGGTTCTCCAAAGAACTTTTGAATTTATTGGATTTTTCCGTGTCATTCATCTTATCGACTTAATAATCAACCTTCATTGACAGCACGCTTTACTATCCCCTCACTTGTAATTAACCCTACATAGTTAATTGTGATCGATGATGCTCCTTTTCAACCGAATCGGGCCGGAGCGTGTGGGCCGTCATCGACCCTGATTGCTCACGGGGCCTGACGCAAAGGCCCTGATCGTCTGGCCGGCGTATCACAGACCGCCGCACATCGATCTCGCAACCTCGGGTCGTGAGCACTCCTCCGCAAAACAAAGAAGGGCTGCATTTCGCGGCGCTACGCCCGCGGCCGCCTCCGACGCCTGCCAGCCATGAGAGAAAAGAGAGATTGCTTATGCGACGCGTTGCATACGAAAGATGCTGGCTTCAAGAGCGCGCACTTTCACCGTGGGCTGCCCTCGTATTTATAGTGTATATTATTCCCAATTTATGCAATGATTCTTTCCCATTCGACAGAGAGCTATCATTTTTATCTGGATTTTTTTAGAAAGAGATATTGAAGGGACATGATCGAATTATTCTCGTTTCTTATGTCAGAGATTTGATTGACGGTGGATAATATATTGGAGTTGAGAATTATCTCAAGCCTTTATTGCGAGATTCGATTCATGGTGATGTGAGCCCCAATTATCCATACTGACCTACTTTGGGGCGAGTGGATCAATTGCTACGACGCTAGGGACTCGGGTGTTTTATAGGGCTTGCCTCTCCTCAGCCAATGAAGAGGCCTTCATTTTCAAACTCCCATCGCCGTCTCACCAGGCACAGGTAGCGTGCAGGGCCATATCGCTTGAAAAATAAAGCACACAGCCTACCTTACTACAGTCGCTGAGAGTGCCTTATAAAACACCTGCCCCTAGCGCCACCAAAAACGAAAGCCCAAATTAATTCGCCCCAGCGCCGACGATACGATAATCGAATACCACATCCTACAACCGACTAAATCTCACCAATAAGGGAAACAGGATAATTCTTAATAATATATTATCCCGCAATCCAACCCAACTCTCAATTAATAGTGGAAAAACAGATAATTCTCAATAATATATTATCCCAGAATCCAATCAAATCTCACTAAAAAGGAAGCTGATGATAATTCAATAAACTATTCCTTCAATATCTCTTTCTAAAATCCGATAAAGCGCACAAATATCTCATCAAATGGGTTAATCCCATTACCCCAAATCGGGAATATATACTATAAACATATGCGCTACCCTACCGATTTAAAGGTTGCAGACAAAAGACTTTAGACGATACTATATGCAACACATTCGCCTCTGTGTTCAGCTTCTTTTCCCCGTAAAGAACCGATTTAGGTATCGGAGCTGCCACGCATACCGCCGACCCCTCTCTTTGTTGGCAGAGGAGTCACACGATCATGTCAGGCATCAAGATGTGTAGCAAATACTGAAATAGACGATCCAGACGCCGTATCCCAAACATTAAACACCGTCCACTTAACGACTTCACACGCTCCAAACATCTTGGCTTGGAAAAAGCATCATCGCTGACGTGCCATTCCATCGATTTATCAACGAACCCTTCCACATTGGACGCGTGATTCTCACTATCTCGAATTATAACCAACATTTCATTACTGACATGACATCTTCATCCTATCGGGATGATCAATCAACCCTTCATAATCGATCGCATTGCCTTCATCTCATCGACTTATCAATCAATCATTCCGCAATCGATCGCTGGGATGCCTTCACTTTTTCCTCGAACCCGATCATAAAACGATCCGAGATATCCTATCGCTGAAGCCACGCCATCCGCTAATTTAATCTTTGGCACTCAGGATGCAGGACAAGGGCTGTAGTGAGTTTCTCCTTAATCAAGGCCAAGCTCCTCCCCCCACTTTTTTTATTAGTAAAAAAACAATATATTGACCAAAAAGCAATATATGATGTGCAAAACTCCTCTCCCCACTTGAAACGCCTTTTTTTTTTTCAAACAATCAGTGAGAGGTGCAGCTATAGAATTGAAATTTTTTATAAAGCGCCCGTGTAAAATGTAGCAAGCCCATGGAAACTTTGCACATCATGAACTGATTTTGGAATAGGCTAGCCCCAAACAACCTCAATCTTTTATTCATCTGATTTAATCCCCTGATGACTAGTCACAAAGCCCAAAAATAAAAGCTTTTAGTGGTCCTCACATTCTCCGTTCCAGAATAATTTATGACCCTGAAGTGCAGTGAACACGACTCATAGGTGAGAAAGATGTTCCTCCGCTCCTTTACCGTACACGAGGATTTCATCAAAGTACATAACTACACACTTCCCGATATAGGGTTTCAACATGTGGTTCATGAAGGTGTTTGACGCATTGCCTAACCCAAATGACATCATTTGCCACTCATATAGCCCCTCTTTTGCTTTAAATGCAGTTTTCCATTCATTCCCTAATCGTACTCGAATATAATGGGATCAACGATCAAAATATCGGTAAATACGGATATATCGATAATTGGATTTTACGGAAATATCGAAAAATATCTAAGAAATATCTAAATAATATTTTTACAAAATATCTATTTATTAAAATTCCTTTCATATTTTAATTATATAGACATGGTGAATCCATTCTTATCTCGACTCAAGCCGTATTAAAATCAAATCTGATTAAGAATTATTAAATTAAATACGTATATTTAATATGTTATTCATATTATTATGTTAAAGAGATATTATTTTTTTTTTGTTATTATAAATATTACGTGATACCTATGAGATTCAAAATATTATATATTATAATTTTAAATTTTAAACGATATTATTTTATTTCTTTCCTTTCAAATTAATATTCGATTTAAAAATATTATAAGCTTATAACGTGAAAATAAAAATAAAATAAAATATTATGTGCCGATTACGAACAAATAAATAATAAGAAATATAAGTAAAAAAGCTCGTGATTATATATAATAAGTTGCAATCATCGTCGGGTGGTCGGAGTAAGATCACTCGTGCATTTTCGCGCTTCAAAACCTGTTAGAAGCAATTTTTTCATATTTTTGGAACCAAGAGAAAAAATCGGGTTTTTTCGGAAAAAATTGGTATTTATCGGAAAAATCGGCGATTTTTCTCCGATTATTTTACTTCCGATTTTTCCACTAAAATCTTTTCCGCGAAGACTAATCGAAGAAAACCCATTTTTCACGAAAAATTCCACTTAAAAACGATTTTTTCTGGTCTCATGGATTTTGATCCACTCCTGTTACTAGAAACAACTTAGATCCTTCTAACTTGTCAAACATGTCTTCTAACCTTGGAATAGGGAAGCGGTATTTGACTGTGATTTTGTTGATGGCCTTGCTATCAAAACACATCCTCTAACTTTCGTCTTTCTTTAGCACTAAGAGTGCAGGTACTGCACAAGGGCTCATACTTGGGCATACCAATTGTTTCTGCAGTAATCCTTCAACCATATTCTGCAAAATCTCATGCTATATAGGGCTCATTTTGTAATGAGGTAGGTTGGGCAAGCTGGATCCGGGGACCAAGTCTATGTGGGATGCTTGATTCCTCATTGAGTGCAAACGGTCAGGCAGTTTAATTGGTACCATCTGAAAACTTGCACAATCCCTGACTTCCTCTTGATCTCCTTCCATGATCAGCACAATCAAGGCCAATTTGGCTGCTCAAAAATCTTACTCCAAAAATCTCCCATGGGCATTGAAAAGGATCTTTTCGGATGTAGGGATACTACCATATGCTTTAGAAGAGCTAGGAAGTGGCATGAGTGCGATGCGTTTGCCTAGCTAGGTGAATTCATAGTTGTCACTGCTCCCTAAGTGTTTGGCATCGACATCATATTCCCATGGGCAACCAGAAAGAAGACGAGACGCATCCATGTCAATTACATCACAAAGAACAGTATCTTGGTAGTGTTGGCCAATGGAAAGACGAACTTGACAAATGGAATCAACAGTTACCTCTACACCTTTCTTGATCCAGCCAATTTTATATGGGTTTGGGTGTTTCTCCGTAGACAGGTTTAGGGCTTTTACTAACACCTTGGAGACAAAATTGTCGCTGTTCCCACTATCAATAATCAGATCACATACTTTGTGATTAACAGTGTACCGTCCGAAGATGGAATGTCTTGACAATTGCCCTTGTTTCAGAGTGAGGAAAAGTCGTTGAACCACACATGAGACCCTCTCACCTTCATCCCCAAACACAAGTTCTGCATCTTCTTCCTTCTCCAATTTTGTCTATGGTTCTTCCTCCTGTTTTGCTTTATAGTCATCCAGTTCATTAATTAGGTTTGAGCAACTTCCTCAACGAACACTCATGTGATCGATGCATAGGTATATTGCAACGAAAGCACTTTCCCACAATGGGCCTAGCACAAGGGTTGTTCTTCGGTTGATCGAAGGAGCTGACCCGATGGTTCAAATCCGACCGATAACTAAGCCCTGGGTGAAGGGGTTAGACTGACCAGTTGTTGGATTTTCCTTTGTCCACAAAGATTTCAGAGGGTCGTCAGATTAGTTGAACAGCGGCTCCATTCCGGGACTGTTGGGTTTCGATCTTGTTGTTCTCTTGATAAGGCCAGCGGGCGTAGACTAACCTGGTCTTGAATTAACCTCCTTAATCCCCCAACAAACCGAGCAATATGTTGGTCCTCAGTTTCAGGCGGGTTATTACGAGCACTCAATCGGTGAAATTCATTTGTGTAATCACTGACATTTTTATTTCCCTGATTACAGTGTTGAAATTGTTGGTACAATGGCTTTAATCGATCCCTCAACAATTGCTTCACACGGGTTCAAGAACGGATGGGTGGTCGTCCCTCTCGCCGACGGTTCCCCTGAACTTGTTCCCACCAAGCGGAGGCTCCTCTAGTCAACTTGTAATCCACAAGCTTGGCTTGTCTTTCCTTCGACGCGTTCATATAGTCAAAGAAGCTTTCGATACGGTGCTCCCAATCCTAATAGTCTTCTATGCTCCAGTGACCATCGAAACTTGGTAGATTTATCTTATGCTTAAAATCAGAACCTCCATCTTCCACATACCTTTGGTTTCGTCGGCCAAATCGGGGTTCCCGGTTCACCCAAACCTCATCTTCATCGCCTGAATCGAGTATGGCTGGTTGTCCTCTTGTGTCCAGATGGCCTTTGGGAGCACAAAGATCAGCAGGGCCTCCATCGACTGCCAAGTTCCTCCGTGGTCGGAAGCCTTGACGAAGTGGGGGCGCACTTCATCTCGTCATCGAAGGGGTGGGTCATCAATGCCAATGAGTCATAACCCTTTGAAGGCTGGTCATCACCATCTCAAAGCGAGCATCAAGTTTCTGATCAAGGTTAGAGAGAGCAATCCATAGAGCAGGGATACTCCGATCGTCTCCTTCACCAGTTCGAGCAGCACCGCTTCCGTCGGTGGTCATGCCTAGGAATAGCCTTGGCTCTTACACCAATATGGTGCAGAGCAGCGGCAAAAAGGTTCTCTAGCCAAAACCAGATGGTAAAAGGTGTCAAGAACCCAATCCTAGAAAACTTAAGAAATATCTTTGCTTCAAAAGACAAGTTTCATTTCTTCATTCAATGCCCTTACCAAAGCCACCAATTTGATGAAATAGTGTTCAAAAATAGCTCTTTGGTTTTATTTTGAATGAAAGTACTTAAAATTTAGAATATTTCAAACCACCTTTGTTTTTTTTTTTTTTTTGTGTTTTGGAATATTTCTTTTTTTTTTCTTTTTTTAAATAAAACCCCTTTCTTATGCAATGCATTATTTTCCACCATTCATACCCGTACAATTATTTTTCAAAACAATCCAAATAATTAGAGAATAAAATAAGCCAAGACTCCAAGGACTACTTAAATTGAAGAATAAAAATTGTCAAGGCATGCCGAATACTAAACTGATAGAAGTTCAGGTATTGTAAGTCATTTCTCGGTACGAACCCAAACAACACCTTACATCAAGCATCGTTTGGGAAAAGTGAAAATTTACAGCGAAAAAATGGAAGCAATTCTTTTAGGATTCGTTTGAACATGAAAAGTACTTAGGAAAAAAATAAAAAAGAAAACAGAGAGTGAAAGTGGAATAAAATGAAAAAAATTTTAGAGAAAAATGAAAAATAAGTTTAAACTTAATAAATTAATTTACATGCTTATTCAAATTCATTTTATTTCAGTTTCAATTTAAAATATATAAATGCTGCGATTCTGATTATATTCGATTTTCTTTTATATTTTATATTAAGAAACCAAACACTTGAGAAAACCATTTACCTTATTATTTTTTTTCTTTCCCTAATTTTTTCCGGCTTCCAGAGCCTTAATGTAGCTCATATATTTCATTGTCCATGAACAAGCTTGTAAATGTCACAATGAAGATTTCTAAGATATATAAACTCTATTTTGTCAAAAAAAAAAAAAAAAAAATCTATAAACTCTACAATGCATCTGACCATCGACGAGATGGAGAGAATCTACAATCAAAGAAATGGCGCATGAACTATATCCTTCACAAGCAAAAGAAAATAAAAAGGAAGAAAAGGCTAGTTATTTAGCACTGTACAAAATCTTAAACCTAATTGATTTAATATTATTCTAGCTCTAGCTAATGATCAAATGTAACAGGTGGATAAATAGTGATAAGTTAGGAATGAATGAATGGGGAGAAAGGCGCCGAAGCGGCTACTTGTTTTGCCATGGCTGACAATGGTGTAACTCTCCTCCATACTGGTTAGCGAAATGCTAAGACTAACTAACAATCGTATAGCTGCTGCTCATCATCATCGGCTTCAACTTCTTTAACGTTCTCAACTATGTCATGAACACTTTTTGTTAGGTGATTTGTGTGCTGTTCTATGTCTTTTAAAACCATTTCCAGTTGTGCCCGGCACTCTGCCAGCTGTTGGTTTGCGCGATGAAGCTCTGAGGATAGCTCCCGGATTTTCTTATCCTTCTCATCCTGCACACAGGAGAAGATAAATTACAAATACAACATATATATACTTTTGTTGGAAATTCCAGGAACTAAAAATTGGTTAGCTGCATTTGGTACTAGGGAAAGCATTAAATACTAGGAAATTTTCAGATATCCCTCACTACTCTGTTGAAGCAATGCATGATTTTGGAGGTGCTGAGACGCACAACCAAGCTCAGTCTCTTCTTTTGGAAATCAAATTCAGTTTGTTTGTTGAAGTGATTGCAGGCCTAAAATAGGGGAAAACCATAATATTAAACTAGTTCGAAAAAAGCGATGGCAATGGCAATCATTCTTCTAAGTCAAACACAAGGGTAGCAGGTGTAATACTGGAAGTATCTTACACATCTATCTTGATACTCACCAAAAGCATCAGACCTTGGATATAGGGTGTAATCGAGTCGAGTCGATACAGTACAAACTCGAGCTGACTCCGACAAAACTCGAAGCTCGAACTACTTGGTTTCTTTTTTTTTCAGATGTTCAAAACTCGTCTTGAAAAATGGTTGAGCTACTCGAACTTGAGAAAGTTTGAATCAATTAAAAAATTAATAAATAACTATACACTAACTCGACTCGAGTTCAATTTAATTAATAAAATAGTAAAACTTTAAGCTCATGAGCAGCTTGAGTCGGGTATTGTGATACTTGAACTTGACTCAATAAGCTACTTGAGCTACTCAATTTCGACCCGATTAACTCCAAGTTGTATTCGAATATTTTACTAGTCGAGCTTGAGTAGCTCATGAGTGGTTTGACTCGTTTACATCCCTACGGATATGGCAAGGTGAGGAACAAAAATGAAAGAGCAATGTGCACAAGAATTGAGACAAAATAAACATAATGTACTGGTCACTACTGGGGGCCTTCCAAGCTTAGACTGTATCACAATCAAAATCAATGAAGTGGAGAAATATCAGCTTCAGCTAAGTGGGTAGCAAAATAATTAAGATATGGAACATGCCAATCTGACCAGCAGCTTGATCACATAATAAACATCATCCGAAGTACACAGAACTACTCCACAGGTGAAAGAAAACAGAACATCGAAAAACTACATACATACTGTGTTGAACTGCTATTATACCAAGGTAAATGTCTGAAATTATATGTTTGAAACTTTGGTTTAAATATAGTAAATGATTACATCATAAAATTATTTCCATCAAATTCCAGCTTGAGATCTCTAGGCCTCTCAAATTATTCAATCCGCACTTCTTGTGCAGCCCCCAGCAATGCTCATCAGGGCTGCACCTCACATCTTTCCTTCTTCCTCTTCACTGCATGTAAAGCACCTCAGATCATCACCATCTCACTTCTTCCAGTACGTGTAAAGCACTATTCTTCTCTAGCAACTGCCCTTCTCAACTGCAAAACTCCAAGGCCATTTAGCCAGAAGAGTCCTCTTAATGACCCGAAAATCTCTAATACCCAGCTCTCCACCTTTTAGTCAGCAGACCATCTACCAGCTTACTAACTGGGTTCTGTTAGCTAATTTTCTCTAATTGAGGTTTCTCCATCCCCCTACCTCCATTTGAGTATTGTATCTTCCAACTATCTAGGCTCATTTAAACCTTCTACTAGCTAGATCCCTCACTGAATCTGCTTTCGAAGGAGTTGCTCAAGAGTCAAGAACCCAACTAGAATGAAGCTCTTGGCTAAATCTTCCATATTGTTCCCCATCCTGACTGGATAACCTCACTGTTCTCCAAGTTAAACCCCAAACTCCGAGGCTGGAAGTGCCATGCACAACAAAAAATAGCTCGCTAGTCCTCCTTTGCCCTTAAAAATATTAAAACGCATTAAAAAGGTTTCTCCTCACACTCCTTCCTTCTCATTTGAAATCCTTCAACAGAATCACCTTCTACTGCTGTCTGTGTACATCATGTCATAAGCTCCATAACAATGACAAATAAAAACATAAAACACCAGCCTTCTCCTGGTGTCATATCAGCAATAAAAACACAGTTTAAAAAAATTCTGCCTATCCACCTATTCCGAAAAAGCGTATTTAGCCCAGAAACCAACTAATCCATCATCTTTCCAACCACTGAGACAAAACCTTAGAAATGATTTTATTAATGCTTAGAGGCCTTAAATTCTTTAAATCCTCCAGTTGCCTTTCCTAGGAACATAATGAAAGTAGACTGAAACTAGTCTAAACATCATTCATATAGCATCCCTTAAGACCAGTCCCAAATTTTAATTCCATGATGCTACGGTGAAACCACCAAAGCATGGGGCATAATTGTCCTTAAAATATTTAAGAATCCCTGCAACATCTTTCTCCACAAAATTCGGTCCAAGCCACTTCCTCCAATCACATCAACAAAGCCAAATTCCAAATCATCCAACTTAGGTCATCAAGGCACCAAGTCTGAACATACACCTAAAAGGTAATGGACAACCACAAGGTTAATCTCATCAATCATGTTTTCCACCAAGCCATTAAGGCTCATCCTACTGACATGGTTTTCCTACAGTCAGCACAACCAAGGAAGCAAAAGTACAAATGCCTACAGGCTCAAATTGATCCTGAACTCTATTCCCAACCAGATTTATTTACTCCATACACTGCCAAAAGACACCAATTGTCATCATGATAGAAAGATTGTACTAAGTTTCTTAAATGCTAATTCCTTAAGTGATAACCCAACTGCTTCTCTAAAATCCCATTGATTAAGTTGATGAACTAAAAGTGGTGGGAATAATCATATTGAATTGTGGTTGTGTGTGCAAATAGGATGAGAATGGCGTTCAACTATTATTTTCACATTGCATGGTGGCACAGGAATTATGGTCAATGATGTTCATTCTTTTGGGAATTTGTTGGGTCCTAGAAGTGACAGGAGAGAAGACTGGAAAGAACTCTATTGTGGTTACCTTGGAGTTTATAGAAGGAGTGCAACGGAAGAACTTATGAAGGAGTGAAGTTGTCTACATGGATGCTTAAAGGAAGCTTGTTACAGTATGAATCATGAAACTGCATGGGTATGACATTTTTCCTAGATTTGATTGATAATGATGGAAACAGAACTGGGGACCTTTTTACAGTCTCAATTTTGTTCTCTGCTTTCCTTGATTGTTTTTGCTTGCTTTTTGGGGGCTTAATTACATATAGGTTGTGTGAACTTGGGTTGCTCAACTTAGCATTTAATTCTATGTTGCATTTTAACAATCAAAAGAAGCAAATCATTCATTATCTCAGATTTTAACTACTGTAATAGTCAAAATTTCAAGGTTTCATCAAAATCAGGGTTAAATAAAGAGAAGAAAGAGACCAGAAGTGAGGAAAAGGGAGATGGATGATAGATAGGATTTTTATGTCCATTTACATTATATAGCACATGCTATTAATGCTGAAATTTAAATACCTCCAATTTTGAACTACTACCACAATTACTGTCAGTTGAGAGACTGCTTCTCTTAAATCCCTTCGTGTATTTTTTGGTCCATTTGGAAGAAGAGGAACCGTATAGCTTTTAGAGATGGGACTTTAGCTATACAGTGATTAAAATATTCTTTTATTTTTAATCTGTGGAATTGGAATAAAATGTATATAGGAGAAGAGGCTTCTTCTATTATAGGTTTTTTTGGAGTGGTTGACCTCCACTTGAGGGCTGGTTTGTTTTTTGGGTTTCAGCCATTTTTTGTTTATTTTCTGGGCTGCTTTGTATACTCCCTATGTACTCAGTGGTTTTTTTTTATTTATCAAAAAACTTTGTTCTGGCTTGTAAGATATTGCCCATACATTGTTCCTTTGCTGATTGACTATATTTAGGCCGAGTATAATCCAGAATTTCTGACATTAAACTAATTTTTTAGCAGCTCGTGCAACAAGTGGTAAGGAAAGGGGGGTCTTTTTTTGGTCGCTTTCTTCCCTTTTTTTGGCTATTTTCTCCACGAAAATCAACCAGCTCTGAGGCAAGATTGAGTCTTTCTTAATTCTCGTACTACTCCCAAGTCCCAAGCGCAAGCTCAGTCAATTGGACACTGAGAGTTTTTCATTGCTGGAAAATATACTAAATTAAACCGCACTGAAAACAGAATAGAGCAGCAAACTGACCTGCGGCCGCGCCTGAACAGAACCACGGCGACTTTTCCCGGTAGGAATTCCCAAAGGATGACAATGCTCCGTTACGAGTTTCGTAACAATCCATTTCCCAGACTTGTCCTTCCTCACCATGATCATTGCCCTGCAACCCTCCCTAGTAATCTCCCTAGGCTTCCTTACCTCAAGCCTCTTAATCTTCTTATTGCTAACCCTAAATCCCTCCTTGTTGCAGAGAAACCTACGGCTGATAACCGATCCGTCACGCCCCGATCTGTGGCAATTTCCGACTCGGATGATGAAGCCCACACGCTTAGCGTAGGCATCGTAGTGCACCATCGCAGCATCTTCCGATTCGAACTTCATTCCTACGTACGGATCCACTGTACCGTGCAGTTCGTTCACAATTAATTCTCTGTCATTTTCATCGTCGTCTTCATCTTCGTCTTCGTCGTACAAATCGAGCATTTCTCGGTTTGAAGCCTCGATGCTCTTGCTGTCAACGCAATCCGAAATCATTGCGCTGTAATTATCATTCATTATTCATGGAAAATTTTCTCGGCACTTTCTTAGGGTTTTTCCCACTGCCAAACAGAGGCACCAGGAGGATCCTGATTTTGTTCGTCATGGTTTTGTCCGCTATCTCATTCTTTATGGCGCGGGTGCATGCGCTTATGGTGGTCGTCCAATCATCAAATCGTTTGGATTCTTCTTGTATTTACACACAAGTCAAACTACTCATGAACTACTTTAACTCGATTCGTAGGACACTCAAATTCACCAAGAAGCAAACGACAAAGCTCAAACTCGAATAACTCGGCTGAAATAATCAAGATTACAATATCCGACTCGAGCCATTTTACTGTAAATTTAATCGATCAAATTTCGAGTCAATTTCAGCGATAATTATTTATTAATTTTAATCGGACCAAATTTTGTTGTCGAGCTCGGAAGTACCAACTATCTTTAATCGAAGCTCGGCGATCTAAAAAAGCTTGATTAAATTCATGTTGAGTTCAAACTTTGAGTTTTTTAATCTCATCAACTCGAAGCCAGTTTTTATATCAAATCTGTAATGACGGAGCTTATCGTAGATGCCCAGCGTAAGAAATGGCCTCTCAGCACTGTGGGAAAAAGCTGTTTTTAAATGAGATTTGAACCCTTGATTTTTGGTTCAAAACAAAATTATATTACCATTATATTAAATATTGAAATTTAATTTCTAAATGTCCAAACTAATCATGCCCCCCCAATTGATTTTCGGGCTTCATCCTCACCCACCCAGCTTCCCCAATATAAAAAGTAATATTATTTATTTTTAATATTCTTCATGTCAATAGTTTATTTGACTATGTTGTTTGTTAGTTAACTAAATAGTTACCTAACAAATTATTCTATGGTGTAAGTGACATTATTTTTCGTGAAATTATAGTAATTGATCCTCGAATATTTTATTTATTGTTTTTTAAATAATATTTTAATTTGCCGATTTATTTTATTCTCTAATATCCCTTTCAAATCATTTATGTTTTAATAAATTATTTTTTATAAATGTATTTTATTTGCTTTACGAAACATAACAATATCACAATTTTTTTTTTAAAAGAGAAATTTCATTTATTACATCTAGACAAAGAAATCAAAGTGTTAAAAATATTAGAGGACATAGTATCAAAGTTAATAGTAAGAATAATCTGCTAAGGCCTCGTATAAAATACTTGGGCATTCTGCATCTAACAAGATACCGACAACAGAATTTGATACTTAATTTCTTATTTGATCGAAATAGCTACGGCCATTCAATCACCTACATGAAACCAACCGTCAGGACGGCCGATACAATCATCGCCAGCAAATGCTCGGGCTACAAAACACAAAACAAAGGAAAATCGAACGAAAACTCGGGGATCGAGCTGGAAGTTAAACCGCTTATTTAAAAACCTGGGATCCGAGCGACTAATGATGAGGATTTCGTGGTTAAGGAAGGTAAAACCACCCCTACTTAATCTGGATTGGCAAGAAAAACATGAACTAGGTTTTCAAAAGATATGAGTATAACAATATCACTCTTAAAAACAATTTAAAATGAAAACAATACTTTTTTTTACAATTAATGGTTCGTTGTTACTATTGTTATAATATGTCTCAAATTCCTATTTAATATTAATTCATTTTTGTAAATAATATTTTATAGGATAATTCTTAGTTGTTATATTATTGTAATATTAGGTTTCCTTATAGAATAAGAAAAACTTTTAGGAATATCTCTATAAATATTATGGGTCGTGAGGGGAAAAAGTTATAAGAGATATTAGTGTGTGCAAAGATGTGAGGGTTTGAGATATTGAGAGTTTTATAAGGTATTTTCTCGATATTCTGGACATCTTAGGGTTTTGTGATTTTCTGATTTTTCCTGGTCATCGCAATACTTTGATACTCTAATCTTGTTTTCTGTGTTTTCAAGAATAATGGAAATATTTTCAACTGACGAGGCATAATCGTCGAACCACGCAAATTCATGTGTATTTTTATGATGATTTATTTATCATTGTGCTCTAGAATTCTAGCAATTATAACACTTATTTTTATTTTATTTTCAAAATTAAAAGAAAATATGAAAATAAAAACCTTAATAACCACACACACACACACACACACACACACACACACACATATATATAGCATATATATATATATATATATATATATAAAAGGTGTAATACTTACAAGAAAATAAACTTATATAATCGACGGGGTGGAACCACACCGCACAGCCTAAAACGCCAGCTTCCAGAAGCACGGGCCCAACCTCCGCCTTATGAAAGAGTCAGCAATGCATCCAATAGAGAAGCTCGGCCCAGTGAGAGTTTCTATCCATGCCAAAGTATACGAGCCCAGGTCCAGAATTGAAACCACATTGCCAAGTAATCAAGTGATATAGACGGCCCAAAAACTCATGTAAAAGGAAAAGTGCCCAATCTCCATGATCTGCACCTCACGGATTAGGAAAGAAAGATCGTGCATGATCACGACTCCTCCATTATCCCTTAAGAGTCGGTCCATGATATGAAAAGAAACCTCACCCAAAAGAAAGATATCGGGAGCCTTAACATCCAACAAGGAAAGTAACTACTATTTCCCCTTATAAATACCTACCCATTCCACTACAAAAGAGGTACGCAGCAATAACGTCATAAATAGTTGAATAATTTCCCTCTCATAAGAAAGAAACCGACCAATGCATCTGAGCGGCGGTCGACACACCCCCCTGACACATTTTTTCTACGCAAGCTGCGTGCTCTCCGACGATTCGACTCCATCAAACCGCCCAAAGGCCCCCGAGCAACTCCAAATTTCAAGATCGTGAGGAAAAGCACCATCAATTTGGCGCTTCAGGAAATGATAGTTCCTTTTTATGGGCAAAATCGAATTCTCAATGACTGATGGTATCGACCCGAAACATGAGCAGGAGTCACGCCAACCCTAGTACACAAGATCAGCAGGGCGACTTGGATAGCCGACCACCAAGAGATATTCTTGAAACTCTACAGGCCAATACTGATGAGATGGAAACACTTCGTCTCACCAACCAACGCTTGTTGAGAGATTTGGAAGAACTCACCAGGCAAATACAACGACCGTAGGAAGGACAACAACGCCACGACGCTCCCCGAGACGCTGACGGAGAAGGAGAAACTAGCCGAGCCAAGGAACATGATCCCTATTAACCTCTCGGAGAAGATCACAATGAGGGAGTACCTAGAGGAAACAGCAGAGGCGATGGACCCGTCCTTTATCAACAGGAGATAGGGGAACGATCATGGGAGCAGCATTTCCAGGACATCCAACAAGAGCTCAGCCACATGAAGGAAATAGTGAAAGGACGAGCTCCAGTCTCCATGGATGCGTTGGTACAACAAACAGAGTCCTCGTTCACGGCCGGGGTACTACACTTCCCTCTCATAGCGAAGTTCAAAATGCCTTAAATCGAAACGTTCGATGGAACGAAGGATCTCAGAGACTCAATACCTATAAAATCGATGGAGTTACACGATACTGGGACTTCGTTAGATGCGTAAAGCATTATCCAAAGGCCCGGCGGCCCGTTCAACGTATCTCTACTATCGTCAATCTCATCCTTCTCAAAGAGCCATTCATCGCGCTCGTCTCCCACTTCACCGAGCTCGGACATACAGAAGCGAGCTACCACTTGCCTCATAAAGCAAAATCCTCTCGGCAGAGAACCCGCAGGGTCCTACGCCCGCAGGTTTAACGCGCGCAGAAGTCATTAAAGGTAGACATCCCAAACGAGAAGTTTTCCATCACCGCTTTCATTGCCGGGCTCGGTGCGTAGTCGAAAGACCTGATGTCCATCTCAAAGAACCCTCAGGAAAGCATGGTCGAGGTGCTCGCTAAAGCAGAGAAGTACATCAACGGTGAAAAAGCCCTTCTATCTAAACGGGAAGACTTTCACCCAGCATAGAAAAGCAGAGCTGAGAAAAGCGAGAGCCGTAAGCCCCGTAAGACGAGGAGAGCTGTGTGGACAGTCCCCACGAAGGACGTAGAGAGAATAGAGAATGTGCGACTAAAGAGACGAGGCACCGCAGGACCTGGCTGGGCCCACCGGCCTGGGGCTACAACAACTATATCCTCCTCTGGCTAGTCAATTCAGGCTGACAACCCTGTCACAAATTCCTACATGAGACGAACACAAAAAAGCTTTAAGGTGGCCAGTCTCGTGATGAGGATGTAATTCAATGAAGAGGGACTTAGCCAAGGATCGCGGAATTCCATGCGGATCACGGATACCGACGATGATCGCATCCAACTGAGGAAGGAAATTGAATACCCGATCCGACGCGGACACTTTGCGTCGCTCGCGTGGCCCTCAGAAGGCCCGACCAGCATCGCCCCATCACCCGGCCGCCAGCACCAACTCTCAACACCGCGAACCCCTGGGAAATCCATGTGATCTCCGTGAGATTCATAGTGGGAGGAGAGTCCATCTCGCCCGCAAGGCTCCATCTCGCAAGAAGATCGTAATAGGGAGACGCCGGAAATACAAGCAAAGATCCAAACTCCCCTCGGCCAGACACCACCATAACTTTCGGATTCCGACATGGAAGGCCGCCAAGATCCTCATGACGACATCCACTGCACAAGTGGTCATTATAGCCAACAAGACAAGATACTGCGTTCTCGTCGATTAAATTTAAGTTTCGCCGACATCATCTCGTGACGTTCCTTCGATAAATGGCATTGGAAGGGAGAAGCTAGAACCAAAGCCAACGCCCACCGGCGGGACCCAACAGCAGTGCTACCCCGGGTCAATACAACAAGTGCTCACTTTCGGGGGAGATCCCCCAAATGCAACAACGATGGCGAGGTTCCTCATATGATGCCCGATCGCCCCATAACATAACAAGGGGCGCACCTCTCAATGCCATAAGAGCCATCCCTTCCGCCTATCATATGGTTATCAAATTCCCCACCGCGACGGGGTAAGAATGGTTCGAGATCAACGATACAAAGAGTGCGTCAATGAAATGTAAAGCGATAAAGACATTCACATGGATCAGCTCGACACATGAGAGATGAGATGAGCACCCGACCTACGCCCTTAGAAGAACAAGAACCGGTACAGCTTGATGAACATCCAAACATCTCGTCTACATCAGATCCAAATTAGCCAAAGACGTCAGGGACCTCCTTGTCCACTTCTTGAAATAGAACATGGAAGTGTTTGCCTGGAAGCATGAGGATATGGGGGGAATTGAACCCGCGGTGATCACACATAGGCTGAACATCAGCCCCTCCTTCAAACTTGTCAAGTAAAAAAAAAGAAGGAGTGTCACCCTAAAAAGGCAGAAGGCGATCGATGAAGAAGTTAACAAACTCTTCCAAGCCAAAGCCATCCGAGAAGTGGAATACCCTGACTGGTTAGCCACGTAGTCCTCACAAAAAGGCAGGCAAAATGGCGACTCAGATTGACTTCACCGACATCAATAGAGCCCGGTCCAAATATACCTTTCCCCTACCCCTGACGACCGATAAGAAGTAACGCCTCTCAAAATTCTGTGAATTTTATAATACTTTATTATTATATATTCCGGTATGAATTGGGCAAAACTTGGGTTTTTTCCGGGAAAAGTGATGAATTGACAAATTGAGGAAATAGCAAATTTAGTGAACCCGAAAATTCGGAAGTTAAGAAAACTTAAGGACAACATGTAAATTGGCCCAAAAAGTGGGCTTAAAAGTTATAAATTGAAAAGACTATAATAAAGAGGTTAATAATAGAATTGTGTAATTCCTAGAAGATGAGAGGCCAAAATAGAAAAAGGAAGTTGAAATTCAAATAGTTAAGAGTTGAAAGACTTAAAGGCAATTATTGAAACTAACCCAAAAATGGGTTTTTGATGGCCAAACAAGGCCTAAGAAAAACATGGAATTTAAAGACCAAAATTTGGTCTCCAAAGGGCAAAAAGAACAAACCGTGAAGAGAGGAAAGGAGAGCAAAAGAAGAGAAGAAGAGGAAGAGGAAGAAGAGGAGGAAGGTGATCGCTGCCAAGGTACGGAACTACTAACCTTGGTATATCCTCGTTTTCATGGTTAATGGTTATTTGTTGTACCTGTTAGGGGTTTGTTGTGATTTTATCCCTAACTAAAGATGTATTGGAATTAGGGTTAAACAAACTTAAATGGCACAAGAAAATAGGGAATCCTTCCTTTAGAAGGATTCATGGTGAAATGGTAAGTAAATGAGTTAGGTTTAGAACAAACCCTAACTAACTTTATGATTTGGTTGTGTATGGACTGGCAAACTATATTGGAGTGGGCTTGAAAGTGATTCATGAAAGAATTTGGAAGAAAGATATCCACGAAAGATGATTTGAGGATAATTGAGGTTAAAAGATGAATTTGAAATGATTTTGAAGTGTATATTAAGCATAGATTTGCCTGGGGTTCAAAGTATGGAAAATGGGGAGAAAATAACAAAATCTGGGCACTTTTCGGAGAGTTCTACTGGTAGAAGTTAAGTTCTACCGGTACAACTTTGATTCTGGTCATTTTTGGCCAAGTTCTACCGGTAGAAGTTAAGTTCTACCGGTAGAACTTGTTCGGTTTTCCTGTCTGACCACTTTTCATTTTTGGCCATAACTTCCTACTTCTTATCCGATTTGAGGATTCAAGTGGGCTAAGCAAAATAGACTTCAAGGAGAACCAAACTTCTTAAAGAGAAGGCAATGTCAAATTCTGATCCAAGTGGTCTAAAAATTCACTCAAAGTGGGGCCATGTGGAAGAAAAATTCTGATTTCCAGCTTTGGACATAGAGTAGTCCGGGTTGTTTTAACGTAACTTGAGCTCTTCGTGTCTGAATTGGGTAATTCCAGTTGAATAGAACCCCTAGCACCTTAGCTTTAAAAAGGGTACAAAGAGATAGTGTCAAATATGGAGTTAAGACCCCGGAAAAAATTAGTAATACAAACTGTTCCCAAAGGTAATCGGTAAATTTATTAGTTGGTACGGAAAATGCCATAACTTTAGTTCGATAACCGATTGAATGATTCCAATTCCTACAGCGACTACAGAGGAATAAAGAATGAGTCTAAGTCAAAAAAGCTGCATTCATACCGAAGTCGCCGAGGCAAAGCGAATCCATTTTTAGTACGATTATTTGCATAATCACTAAGAGTGAAATGAATCGTATTTAATTATGCGAAGACTACAACTGCCTAGGATTGACACTCTCCTAGAAAGAAACTAATCGATAATTGGTTTGTTCTATACCCGCTCTCTATTCTAGTTTGTTCTTATCTTCGTTCCTTTATTTTCATATTGTTCTCATTTAAGTACTATACATATATATTGATTCGAATGATTAGTATTTAAAATGCTTGATAAATATTGTCATGAATGCGTGTATTCGAGCCATGCTTAATTCGATCGCATAAAAGTAAATTGATTTGAACCGCTTATTGATTTGGATTAACATGACGGAATTCACCAACTGAATTCGTCATGAAGGTAACCGTAATGACAATGCGAATCACATTGCTACCGACGACAAACAGACAAAGATTCACTAACCTAACTGGGCTCGTGAATGTCAACTTCTATACCATATGAGACGGTAATATTGAACGCGAAATCACATTACTATCGACGACAACAAGACAGATTCACCAACTCGAACTGGGCCAGGAATGTCGAATTTCTATAGTCATATGTGTGAGACGGTATTATTGAATGTGAAACCACATTACTACCGAATGACAAACAGTGATTCACCAACCTAACTGGTCATGTCGAATTCTATAGTTTATATGTGGAATCTGCAAACCGAAAAGGAAAACGATGGTATTGAAAAGCATTTTGTATAAGTATCTTTACATTACACTAATATTGTATAAAGGCATTATTTTGATAAATGCATGATTTATATGAACGAAAAATGGAATACAGAACTGTATAGAACCACTAAGCATGAAAATGCTTAGCGTATTGTTTTTATCAATGCGCAGTGCACGAGTGATAGATATCGGCAAGACCTGATCGAGGAGCTCGTAGTCATAGAGAAGGAATTACTGAGTATGCTCCGCCATATGCATTACCTCCATTTCTTTCTGAAACACGGACATTTTAAAATGGGCTTTGAACTTCCGATCTTTATTCAGAAGGCATTTTGTTAAATGTAAACATTGGCGAATCTTTTGTTAATTGTAAATGTTTATGGCTTGCCCTAAAATGAAATGCTTCCGCGAATTTACAAAATCTAAAACAATAAAGACAAGCCAAATGTTTTGATAAGATAATTGAAAATGCTCGAGTAAACCGCCCGGTTGATCCTAATCCGGTCAAGCCTGGGATTCGGTCGCGACACTTTTGAAAAAAACTAAAATTTAATAAAATGATAAACTAAAGAGATTTAATTAATGACTTTAAAAGAAATAAACGAAAGGCCCCCGGGTTTCGATTCGGACTCGCTAATTGGGCCTAGCTTCTGCCTCTGGTCGCCACAACTTTATTGCATAGAGTCAGGTTTAGGGCGGTTCACGTAAAGTGATTTTGAAATCGCTTGAAATGATTTCGAAATTGTTTATGACATGCATTGCATTTGCATATGCTGATAATATGACTCTGATGCGGATCTTGTGGATCTTAATAGGATAATTTACCGAGGAGTGAAACCGAGTATGATATCTTGGTGACGAACCCGCTCGGGCATAGTGTTATTGTGAACAAAGTGTATAGAGATTGTCCCATAAAAATACAAGAGTATGAATTTTCGGGGAGAATTGACTTGAGTTATCCGGGTGGAGTTTGATGTGATATTGGGGATGGACTGCTATCCCGACACCGAGCGATAATCGATCAGAGAATGAAAGAGTGACTTTGAGAACACCGAATGATGACGGCGATTCTCATTGGTGAGAGAGGTCAAAACCACCTCTCTATCGTGATATCCGCAGCCACCCAGAACAATGGTGAAGTAAGCGATGTGAATCCTACCTAGCTATGTGATTTGATACCGCAGTAAGCAAGGGCCTAGTGTATCCGGGAGCATCCCTACCGTTAGTGACTTTCTCGGATGTGTTTCCTAAGTATTGTCGATTACCTCCACAGAGGAGATCGGGACCATATCGACAAGCGTACCGTGCCACAATCGGCATCTATTACAATCGTGATAGAATGGCTCCAATTTCGAGATAAAGCGAATTGGAAACGTGTTTTTGCAAGAACCGCTAATTAAGGGGGTTTTCTATGATTTCCCAGCCCGGCGACGAGATTGCTCCAAAAATGTAAAGTTCGAATGGAGTGAAAATGTCAAGGGAAGTTTCAAACAGTGAATTTTAACCGAGGCCCGGTGCTTACTCACCGACTGCCAGAAAGAAATGCAGGTGGACCGCAAAGCTTTGATGCTTCACTAAATGACTCCCGATGCGTCCTAATGCAAGAGGGTAAAGTGGTAGCCTATGCTTCAAGACACCAGCCACATGAAAGAAGAACTATCCCACGCGATGATTTGGAATACGCAATGGTATTTGCGCGCAAAACGGCACATTATTTGTATGGAGAAAACGCTTTTTATTTACAATCGATCATAAGAGTCTTAAGTATTTGCCCCTCACAACGAGAGCTTAACTCAGACAACTGAGGTGGCGGTGGAATTGATAAAAGATTATGACTGATTGACTATCACCCGAAAGGCTAATGCAGTGGCTTCGATGCCTTGAGTAGAAGATGACAAAGGTAAACGCTCGAGCGTTAAATGCCAATTTGTCATTACCGGGGAGGATGGTGCGTGAGTGGGCGCACTGATACGAGACCGACTCATGAATCAAGTGCTAGAGGCACAAAAGAATGATGAGAAAGCTTGGCGCTAGCAATGAAACAAATCGACGGTAAAGAAACCGATTTCACAAAGTGAATGAAAATGAGTGTTGTATTATAAGGATCGTTTGAGTACCACACACATGGATTGAGAAAAGCCATACTGGAAGAGGCACATAGTGGATCTTTTGCTATCCATCCCGGTAGCACAAAGATGTACCAAGATTTGAAAATGTCATTCTGGTGGTCCGAAATGAAAAGAGATGTATCAGAATTTGTAACCAAGTGTTTGGTGTGTCAAAGAGTAAAGGCAGAGCATCAAGTTCCTTCGGGATTATTGCAACTTCATCGAATACGAGGGAAAGGGGACCGAATCACTCATGGATTTTGTGGTTGGATTACCACATTGTGGAGGAAGGACTCGCTTGGGTCGTAGTCGATCGGGACACTAAGTAGCCTCACTCTCCTACTGAGAACTGACTATTCGCCGACAAGCTAGCGTAAATGTGATATCAAGGAAATGGTTCTAAGTACACGATTCCTGTGATCCATAATTTTAGACCGAGATCCGAGGTTTACTCTCGAGATTTCGGGGGAAATCAGAAGAGGCCACGGGCACTCGACCCACTTCAAGATATCGCTCCACCCGTTGCACGATGGACAATCGTAGAGAGAAGGGATCCAAATCAAGATATGTTAAGGAGTCAGGCGATCGACTACGAGGGAAGTCGACCGACATATTCCTTTGGCTGGAATTTGTGTAATAACAACAGCTTCCAACTGCATTGAACATGCCTTTACGAGGCTCTATATGGAAGAAAATGTAGAACACCGCTGTGTCGGGACGGAATTGAGTGAAAGAAAAGGATCGCCCCGACTTGATACAAGAAACTAAAGAAAAAGTTAAAAATGATTAGAGAGAAATTGAAAAGTGGCCACCTAATGGCACAGAAGTCATATAATTCATGAAGAGAAAGGATATTCGATATGAGGTCGGGTGAAAAAGTGTTTTTAAAAGTATCGCCTTGAAGAAGGTGTGATGAGATTCTAAAAAGGGGCAAGTTGAGCCCCAGACGATTGCCCATATGAGGTAATCAAAAGTGGGTCAAGGGCATACGCTTTGGCTTTACCTCCTGACGGAAAAGATCCATACGTGTTCCATGTGTCCATGCTACTTAAGGTACCGATCAACGATTGCTACGTAGTCTCTTCTGAGACACCGAAGCTTAATCCGTGATTATTAATACATGAAGAAGAACCAGTAGAGATTTTAAGCCAGAAGTGAAAGAACTACGAATAAGAAGATTCCGTTAGTCAAAGTGTCAGGGAGAAAACCCACAAGATCCAAGAAGCCACTCGAGAATGAGGAACGATGCGCCAGCCAAAGATCCGCAATTGTTTATTCAAGGTAAATTTCGAGGACTAAATTTTGGCGTAGGGAGAATCAGACCGTCCCAAAAATACCCTCTTAGAATTTTTATAATACCTACATATATTCTGGGTATGAATTGGGCAAAAAACTTGCTTTTTCCGGGAAAAGCGATGAATTGACAAATTATGAAATAGCAAATTTAGTGAACCTCAAAATTTGAGTTACAAACTTAAGGACAAATATGTAAATTGTCCAAAAGGGCTTAAAAGTTATAAATTGAAAAGACTATGGGCCAAAGAAGAAATAATAGGAATCAAGCTGTGCACTCCTCTAGAAGATGAGAGAGGCCAAAATAGAAAAAAAGCGAAGTTGAAATTCAAATAGTTAAGAGTTGAAAGACTTAAAGGCAATTATTGAAACTAACCTGAAAAAAATGGTTTTGATGGCCAAACAAGGCCTAAGAAAACATAGAATTTAAAGACCAAAATTTGGTCTCCAAAGGGCAAAAAGAACAAAACCGTGAAGAGAGGAAAGGAGAGCAAAAAGAAGAGAAGAAGAGGAAGAGGAAGAAGAGAGGAAGGTGATCAAGTGCCAAAAAGTGAACTAATAATCTTTAGAGTATGGATCCTTGGTTTTGTTTGGTTAATGGTTATTTGTTGTACCTATCCTAGGGGTTTGTTAGGATTTCATCCTAACCAAAGTATGTATTGGAATTAGGGGTTAACAAAACTCTAAAATGGCACAAAGAAAACAGGGAATCCTTAGAAGGATTCATGGTGAAATTGTAAGTAAATGAGTTAGTTTAGAACAAACCTAATCAACCTTTATGATTTGCTGTGTATGGATCATAAACCATATTGGAGTGGGTTTGAAAAGGATTCATGAAAGAATTGGAAGAAAGATATCCATTGAAAGATGATTTGAGGATAATCGAGGTTAAAAGATGAATTTGAAATGATTTTGAAGTGTATATTAAGTACAGATTTGGTTTGGGGTTCAAAAGTATGGAAAAATGGGAGAAAATAACAAAATCTGGGCACCTTTCGGAGAGTTCTACTTGTAGAAGTTAAGTTCTACCGCATAACTTTGATTCCTCGTCATGGGCCAAGTCTCACTGCAGAACTTGTTCTCGCTTTCCCTGCTCTGACCACTTTCGTGATTTTGGCCATAACTTCATTTCTAATCCATTTGAGTGATTCAAGTGGCTAAGTAAAATAGACTTAAGAGAACTAAACTGGAAGAGAAGGCATCGTCACCTCTGATCCTAAGGGATCTAAAAATTCACTAAAGGGAGCCATGTGCAAGAAAATTCCAGATCAGCTTTGGACATAGAGTAGTCCGGTTGTTTCGAACGTAACTTGAGTTTCGTGCGTTCGAATTGGGTAATTCCAGTTGGAATAGAACCCTTTTAGCACCTTAGCTTTTAAAAGGGTACAAAGAGATAGTGTCAACATGGTTAAGACTTTGAAAATAGTAATACAAACTGTTCTGTGCTTGTAATCTGAATTTATTAGTTGCGAAAATGCCATAACTTTAGTTCGGATAACCATTGAATGATTCCACTCCTAAGTAAAGTAGACTCATAGAGGAATAAGAATGGAGTCTAAGTCAAAAGCGCATTTCCATACCGAAATGAAGTAAAGTTTAATCCATTTAGTACGATTATTTGCATAACTTCAAGAGTGAATGAATTGTATTTGACTAAAGCATGTGGTGAAGACGCATAACCCGCTTCCTAGGATTGGATCGAGAAAGAAACGGAATCGACAATGGTTTGTTCTATACCCGTTTCTATTCTAGTTTGTTCTATTCCTGCCTTTATTTTCATATTGTTCTATTTATGAAGCATATACATATATATTGATTCGAATGATTAGTATTTGAAATGCTTGATAAATATTGTCATGAATGCGTGTATTTGAGCTACAAGCGAATTTATTGCATAAAAGTAAATTGATTTGAACCGTTTTATTGATTGACCAACATGACGGAATTCACCAACTAATTCCGCCATGAACGGTAAATCAGAATTAATAATGCGAAATCACATTGCTACCGACGACAAATGTGTGACAGATTCACCAACCGACCGTCAGTGTGGAATGTCGACTTCTATAGTCATATGAGACGGTAATATTGAACGAAATCACATTAAGCCACTCAGCCACAAACAAGACAGATTCACCAATCGAACTGGCCGTGAATGTCAAATTCTATAGTCATATGTGAGACGGGTATTGAATGTGAAACCACATTACTACCGAATGACAAACAGCAGATTCACCAACCAATCGGCCGCGGGATGTCGAATTCTATAGCTATATGTGGAATCACAAACCTAAAAGGAAACGCATGGTACTGAAAAGTGTATTTGTATAAGTATTCTTACATTACACCGATATTGTATAAAGGCATTATTTTGATAAATGCATGATTTATATGAACGAAAAACGGAATACGAATCGTATAAAACCACTTAAGTGATGAAATGTTAGCGTATTGTTTTTATCAATGCGTTGTGTACCGAGTGATAGACATCGAAGCAAGACTCCAAGATCGAGGAGTCGTAGTCATAGAGAAGGAATTACTGAGTATGCTCCACATATGCATTACTCCATTTCTTTCAAACATCGACATTTTGTAAAAACAGCTTCAATCACTCGGATCCTTATTTTTGTAAAGGCATTTTGTTAAATGTAACATTATGAATCTTTTGTTAATTGTAAATGTTTATGGGCTTGCCTAAAAATGAAATGCTTCCGCCGAATTTACAAAATCTAAAAATGAATAAGACAAGCCAAATGTTTTGATAAGATATCTGAAAATGTTCCGAGTAAACCGCCCCTGGGCTTGATCCGCCAATCGGCCAAGTCGGGATTCGGTCGCGACACTTTTGAAAACTAAAATTTAATAAAATGATAACTAAAGAGATTTAATTAATGACTTTAAAAGAAATAAAACGAAGGCCCCCGGTTTCGTTCCTGACCGCCAATCTGCCCGCCCGGGCTCTGGGGTCGCCACGTGAATACAATCGGGCCACGAGCCTTTAGCTTCATGGACGCTTTCTCGATACAAACAATCAGAATGGACCCTGCTTGACCAAGAGAAGACCTCACTTGTAATTGGGCAAGGTAATTTATCGTTATCAGTGATGTTACCCTTCGTCAAGAACGTCGCCACGATCAAAGGCTAGTGAACAAAATGTTTCAGAAGTAGATTGGAACATCTATGGAGGTATATATAGATGACATGTTGGTAAAATCAGTTAAGGCTGACCTCCACATAGCCCACCTGGTTGAGTCATTCCAGGTCCTGAAGAACTATAACATGAAGTTAAATCCAACCAAGTGCGCCTTTCGTGAGTCTCAAGAGGTACCCCGGTTTCTACGGTCACCACCGAGGAATAGAAGCAAATCCAGATAATAAAAAAGTCGTGCTAGACATGAACCCACCTTCGAACACCAAAGAAATTCAACGTTCAAATGGGAGAATAGCCAAGCCCGAGCCGCTGATCCAGATCCGTACGACGCGCCGACCATTCTTCCGTGTTCGGTAAAGGCTCTAATCGGGACACCCACGCGAAGAGGCGTTTTCAAGGCTAAAAACATACCTGAGCTCCCCTCCCGTCCTGGTAGGTCCCTCCGAGGGAGAACTCCTTACCCTTTACTTGGCCGTTTCAGATTTCTCAACCAGCGCCGCCATGGTCAGAGAGCGAGATGGAATACAACAACCAGTCTACTAATGTAGCCGAGCTCTAAGGTGAGTGGAGGAAAGGTATCCAAAGATGGAAAAGTTAATCCTAGCATTGGTAACCACTGTTAGAAGGCTTCGACCATATTTCTAGGCTCACACTATTGAAGTCCCAACAGAGCACCCAATGAGATGATATCGTGACAAGCCGAGATCTCGTGAAGACTGATAAACGGGCCATAAAGCCTTAGTGAGTTCGACATCGATATAGCTGCAGACGCGGTCAAAAAGGGAAGGCTTGACAGATTTCATCAGGAATTCCACCCTCAAATACCCCAAGATGTTCTTAACAAACTTAATTGGCGCCCGACCTACCCATTTAGAGGTTGTCCGTCGATGGGGTCGCCAATTCCCAAGGAAGCGGTGCGAGTTTGATTCTGACCTCCCCGGACGGGATTGACGTGGAGTACGCACTCAGATTCGGATTTCAAGCCTCTAATAACGAGGTCGAAGTACGGTCGCCATAGCCGGGCTTAATCTTGCCTTAATTTTATGAAGCCGATCAACCGGAGATGCGATTCAACGGTGGTAAAGCAGATAGGTGACTCCTACAAAGCCAGCGGTGAAAAAACGGATCCTTACTCAAAAAGGCGCGCGAGCCGCTTAAAAGTTCACACTGCTCAGTCGCATGTCCTAAGGCGTAGAATACGCGGGCGGATGCCTTAGCAAAGTTAGCAACAACACCACAGGAGGATCTAGACAGACTAATACCGGTCGAGCACCTCCCAGAACCCTCGGTAAGCGTCGACGATGAAGAAGTGTCCCCGGTAATGTTCGAGCCGAGTTGGATGGACCCCATCTGGGATTACTTGGTGGACGGAACCTTACTAAACGATCCAAAGGAGGCCTCCAAGCTCAGGATGAGGTCGGCTAGATTCACCATACATCGGGGGACCCTATATCAGCGAGGCTTTTCGACAACCATCCTTAAATGCGTGGGAAAGGAAGACGCCAATTACGTGCTCAAAGAGGTGCATGAAGGTATTTGTATAACCATATCGAGCCAGTCTCCGGGCAAAGAAAAGACACTAAGACAGTGGATATTATCGCTTACAATGCTCAAAGACGCTTACCTGGTCAGTAAAAATACAAGATCTGTCAAGAGCATGCCCCGATCTCTCACATCCCTTCCGAAATAATGACCAATCACAAGCCTCCTGGCCCTTCCAATAGCTGGCGAGACTTGTCGGGACCCTACCCATTGAAGGCCAATGTGTTTATCGTGGTAGAGGATTACTTCATCAAGTGGGCCGAGGTCGAATATTAGCAACAATCACTAAGCAAAAGGTGCGTAATTTTGTTTGTGTCCATAATATGTTCGAATCCCTAGAGCCCCCGTATTCATTAATGGGTCACTGACAATCCCAAGTTCAGAGATTTCCCTCACGAGTTCTAATCAAGAATTACTACTTATCCCCATCTCATCCCTAGTCTAATGGACAAGCATAAGTCACTATAAGGACTCTCAAGCCAACGCTAAAGACTAAACTGGAAAATCTAAAGGGAAAATGGGTAGAATACCTCCTTGAGGTGTTATGGGCCTACAAAACTACTTCTTGCGCATCGCCAACCCAAGAAACCCCATTCGTCTCAAAGATTTGGCACCTGAGGCAAAGAGGGGCCCCCGTCGAGACTGGGCTGTAATCACCAAGAGCTGAGTTCGCAACACTAACACACCAGGAGATTCTCCCGCCAAACCTTATCTCCTAGGAAGAAAAACGTGAGTTGTGTCCTCTAAAGCGCAATGAGGACTACCACCCGAAAGATAGAAAATATTACACCAAAGGTCGTGCTGCAAGGAGATTTAATTCCTCAAGAATCTAGTTCTAAAGAGAAACTAACTAGTAGGAAGGATCCCACACAAAATAGACCTAACTAGGAAGGACTTTACGTGGTATTGCGATAGTCCAATTTAAACTACGACCCAAATGCAGGAGTGGAAAAACTTTTACCACATTCTGAACGCCGAGAGCACCCTGTGCTTTTCACCAATAGACTGATTGTAGCTTTTAATAAGAAATTCATGCTTTGGCTGCACAACACTTTATCATTCTCGCTTAATTAACATTCTCGCTATCAAAAAGAAAAGAAAAAAGAGACAAACAGACAAGTATAAACCTTTCCAAAAGATCATTTATTTCGCTATCTTTAAGATTACAATCAACAAAGTCGCTCTCACATCTCTGTGAAACAACAATCAAGAAGGCTATTTTTCATATCACAACACCTAGCTAAGGTAAAACCACAAGAAGGAGAAAGAGCAGGAAAAGGAAGTCGGAAAGAGAAAAGGGGAAGGAGAAGGAGAAAGAGAAAGAAGGAAAAGAGGGGAGGATGTGTATAATGGAGGAAGCTGACTTAAAATATTACTCTACATATCGCTCAATATGTTCCCATCCGGGCCCATAAATGGGCAGGACTAGAACAACACAACCCTATAAGGGATAAACTAGGAAAACATTAACCTTGGCACGCGCAGCATCGAAACCAAACGTCGTCGCGATCACTGTGACATACTCCCGCAAAGACGTATCAAACCATGAAGCTTCATCATGTATGAACCCGACACTATCAAGAGAGTGAAAAGGTCGAGCGAATATGACACGGACCGTCGAAGAGAGGCAACAATTTATAAAGAAACCTGGACGCTTGGAAAGCCACACAACCTATTCTGATTTTTCGTAAGATTTGCATTAAAACCGTGCGCGCATTCCTTAGGGAAAGAAGCCAAGGAGCCACGTAGCTCAGGAGCCATGGCTCGCCTAAGAGAGCCTCAGCTCTGTTGTCAAGGAGCCACGTGAGGCCTGTGAGCAGTGCCAGAAATTTCTCAGTTTCGAGGGAGCCAGGGGTCAGCTTGTAACATTCCCTAAAAAATACCCTAGAAGTTTTCTGGACTTGTTTAGGGTATATTATATTAAATAGAATTTCGAAATAAACGATAGACCCGAAAAATTTCAAGAATTATGACAATTTTGTAATCGGGTCCAAAAGGGCTTTAAAAGTCAGTAAATTGAAGACTATGGGCCAAAGAAGAACACAGGAATTGTTGTGTAATTCCTAGAAGATTAGAGGCCAAAATACAAATGGCCAAGATATGGAGGGACCTTTTTGCAAATAAAGGAGACTTAACCCAAAAATGGGTTCTTGAGGGCCAAACAAGGCCTAATAGATTTTTTTTTTTGATTAAAGACCAACAATTGGTCTCATCGGGTAGGAGGAGAAACCGTGAAAGAAGGAAGAAGAAGAAGAGGAAGAGGAAGAAGAGGGAGGAGCCAAGATCAAGCAAAGCTAAGCTCCAAAAAGATATGGAACTACTAACTTTGAGTATGGACTGATTTTTGGTGTATGGATCCTTGGTTTTGTTTGGTTAATGGTCTACTTCAAACCTGTGGTTTGGATAAAAGTTCATCCCAACATGAGTTTCTTGTTGGTAATTGATTTCTTTCTAGGGTTTGATAGGATTTCATCCTAACCCAATAGATTAATGGGAGTAAGGTGGGTAAAACCCCAAATGTAAAAGAAAACATGGAATCCTCCAATTGAGGTTGGATTCATTGATTAATTGCAAGGTAAAATAGTTGGGTTAGAACAAACTCTAACAAATCCTTGTATTTGGTTTGTGGTAGGGTTATAACTCATTAGAGTTATTTGAGAGTAATTCATGGTAGATTTGAAGTAAAGATAAGTATTTGAAGAGGAAATGAATAGAAAAGAGGTTACAAAATGATTATGAAATGGTTTTGAGGTGTATATGAGGTATGGAATTGATTTGGGTATCAAAAATATGGAAAAATGGGTGAAAAACAAGCATTCTGGGCAATTTTCGTGACATGTACCGTACACCTTTGAACATGTACCGGTACATCTTATGTTCCTTTGGCCATTTTTATTAACATGCACCGTACATGCCAGACATGTACCGGCACCTGCTCGCTTCCCGCTCGACCAGCCGTATTTTGGCACAACTTGTTCATTTCTATCCGACGGAGTGGATTCATGGTTACGTAAAATAGACTTCAAGGAGAACAAAACTTAAAGAATAGGTATTGCCAAATTCCTGATCCTAAGTGGCCTAAAATTCACTCAAAGTGGTGCCATGTTCAAGCCAAATTCTGGTTCCAGCTTAACATAGAGTAGTCCGGTTGTCGACGTGAATTTGAGCTTCGTGTTCGACCAAGTGATTCCAGTTTAAATAGAACCCTTAGCACCTTATTCTTAAAAGAATACAAATGACCTAGAGTCAAACACAGGGTTAGGATCCCGGAAAAATTATAATACCAACTGTTCTAATGTAATCCGGTAACCACTAGTTTGGCACATGAAATGCCATAACTTTAGTTCGATGATCCGCCGATTGGATTGATTCCACCTCCTGGGCAAAGTGATACATAGAGGATTAAGAATATATGAATGAGGTGTGATTCCACATACATCATACTTCACAAGAATACATGGTGCATATGTAATAGGCATGAAACAAGGAAAATGTAGAAATGAAAAATGTAAAGATGTGTTCATGAAACATGAAAATGATTATGGAAATGAAAATGAAACGAATTGAAACATGATTGTGAAATACGCGAGGCAATATGTCATGAACACATAATGTGGTTAAGGATATATTATTATTATCACATATAACCAGAAAATGATAACAAATGAAACGAGTATACGTAAATGAGCATATGAATGAGTACACATGAATGAGTATAGGAATGAGTATACGTGAGTGAATACATGAATGAGTATACATAAATGAGTATACGTGAATGAGTATATAAACGAGTATACGTAAATGAGTATATGAAATGTGTACATAGATTGAGTATATCTTTGAAAAGATAACACGAAGTGATATTGGAATTGAAACTGATTATGATCAGTTATGAATGCTAATTGTGAAATATATATATAAGCATATATATAGCTGATTTGAATGATTATTATTTGAAATGTTTTGTCATACATAAATGATATGAAGACAAAATGCGATTGTGATCGATTATGAATGTTAATTGTAAAATATATATATATATATATATATATATATATATATATATATATATATATATTGGATTTGAATGATTGTTATTCAAATGTTCCGTCACACGATGACGGTGCATGTATTCGAACGATGTTTAAATTATCGCGATAAAAGTAAACGATTTGAAATGTATCATTGACGACCGGCGACGATTCACCAATCAATTGCGAAGGTAACCGGATTATTTAATGCTAAATCACATTGCTAACGAATATCAAACAGAGCGATTCCCCGGCGAATCATGCGAATGTTTAACTTTACAGCCATATGAGACGGCACAATTGATCGCGAATCATTATTGCTACCTAATGACAAACAGCAGCAGATTCTGGCGAATCCGCCGGAATGTCACTTATAGCCATATGAGATCTATTAATAATTGAACGCTAAATCACATTGTCATCAATGAGATGCAACAGGCGTGATTCTGGTGAATTCTGCCGTGAATGTCAGATTTATAATATATGAAATCACAAACCGATATTAAAAAATGACATTAAAATTGTATTGTTTGGCGTCTTACATTGCACTAGACATAGTGCGACATCATTCGGTAAACGCACTTGTTAAATGTAAATGTTAAGGATCTTGAAATTATAAGCGGTTGTATGATTGCCTAAAAAGAAGTGCTTTCGTAATTAAAAGTCTAAATGAACAACATAAACAAATGTTTTGGAAAGATAATGAAATGTCGGAGTGTTCGGGTTCGCTTGATCCGCCAACCGGTTGTTGCCGGACGGGGTCAAGACTTTTGAAAAGAAAATTTTAACAAGATCAAATAAATGTTTTGATTGAAAACGCTTCGAGTAAACCGGCTCCGTACCTGGATCCGCCAACCGGTCAAGTAGGGATTCGGTCATGGCACTTTGAAAATGAAAATTAATGAAATCAAAACTAAAAAGATTTAACGGCATTCCGCATCACTAAATGTATCAAAGGAGTTGATTACCGGCTTTACTGTGATAGTGATAAAGAGTTCAATATGTATCGGGTATTAGTCCGATTTGAACCTCGATGAAATTGATATGACGGATTTGATTTTGAATTCACATTGTATACGCATAAGTTTTACTTATAATATGATTTGATCTATTATACACATAAATAGAGATATTACAACCTGTAAAATACATGACACATGAAAGTAATATGAACAAGATAATGATAAGAATCCAAAGAATAAAATTCACATGTATAATATGACGAAAGAAGTCACATAAGAATAGGCTTCAAGAGTATGCATAAGTAAATGTAAAAGATAGTGACGGGCGATTATTGTTGGTCGTTATCAATTTATATGTTCTTACCTAAGCTGAAAGTTTAGCACTCGTGTTCAATCCGTGTAGGTACCGAAGAGGAGATAAAGAGGACAGACATCCACACCAATGCAAGAGGCGGTCATTCTCGGTAGAGAAAGCCTTCACCAAAGACTTTTTCCGCACCGATGTTTGTATTAGATATGTACATGATAAGTAATTGGGACTTAGCATATGTGTGAGATTTTAATGGATACTCACTTCATGGTAGTTCATTATAAACTTAAATGATTGTTGGTTATGAAAATATTGTTTGTAAAATAAAAATAAAAAATAAAATGTAAGAAGTCCCAAAAAGATATGGTTTTGCACTCGAAACCGGTTCGGATTCGCCTAACCTGGCTCCGACCGGAATCGAGCTGCACATAGCTCCAAGGAGCCATGAGCCTGGCCAAGAGAGAGCCCTGCACCGCCCAAGGCCATGGAGCTCGGTTCCTAAAGAACTCGACAACCCAGAATGCCAAGAAGCTAAGGAGCCATGTAGCTCAGGAGCCAGCCTGGTCATGAGCCTTGTAGCTCAAGGCGGCGGTCACAGCTCAGAGCCGGGGCCTGACGAGGAGGCCGTGGCTCGGGCCCCAAGGAGCCATGTAGCTCGCTTCAAGAGCCTTGCACCGCCCGTGGCGGCTACGCAGCTGGTCCCAAAGATCCCCAGCCTGTAAGGCTGGCAGCCAAGGAGCATGTAGTCAATTTACAGGAGCCGGTGGTGGCTCAGCCCAAGGGCTTCATGCAGCTCGCTTCAAGAGAGCCTTGCAAATTTCGGGCCTGCAGCAGGGCAGCCTCGGTTCCTAAAGAACCCACGCCCGTATACACTAGCCAAGGAGCCATGTAGCTTAGGAGCCATGTAGCTCGGCTTCATGTAGCTCTGGCCAAGAGAGCCTAGTCACATGTCAAGGAGCCACGAGCTTAGAAGCCGTAGTAGCTCGCTCTCGAGAGCCAGTGTGGCCTGTACTCTCCAAGGAGCCATGTAGCTCAATTTCAAGAGAGCCTACATCATCTCTGTGGTGGCATGTAGCTCGTTTCTAAAGAACCCGAGCAGCCCGTAAGGCCATAGCCAAGAGCCATGTAGCTCAGAGCCATGTAGCTCAGAGCCATGTAGCTCGCCGAGAGAGTCTTATCTCGCCTTCAAGAAGCCATCGAGCTTAGGAGCCAACCCGCTTTCGAGAGAGCCTCAGGGCTCGCCAAGGAGCCATGTAACTCGGGGCTTCAAGGAGCCACAGCTAAGGAGCCACGAGCAAATTGGCCGCTGAGCCTCGCGAGCTCAATTTCTAAAGAGCCTTATAGCTCGACGTCAAGAGAGTCTTGTAGCTTAGCTAGTCAAGGGCCGCATAGCTCAATAAGAACCCGATCATTTGAAAACAGCGCCACTGTGAAACCTTTCACTGTAATGTTAAGAGTGGAAACTACAAGAAGGACGAATATCCATAGAATGACAAAGCCAATGTTGGAATTACAAATATCTAAAGCTTAGAGCTCAAAGCACGGATCATACAAAAAGGCCTAAATGTTCATGGGAGTTATTACAGCCTTAGTGCGAGCCTGAAATGTGGTGGAATCGTGAAGGCAAAGCCTCAATGGGAGATGGAAAGAGCTGGGGGCCTCACAGGAGTCTCACTTCACTCAGGAAGGGAACTGAGCCTGGAGCTCTTTAAACACCTCGGATCTCGTCCTCGTAAACGACTTTCGGCCTCTCTTCATTAGGAACTTGAAGATTGAAGTCCAGCCACGGAAAATCCTTGGCAACTCTGCGTCGAAAAGCTTGCCATCCAGAGGCCCATAAGGTGCAGGCCTCATCCCTTAGCTCCGATATTACTCCATCCCTTTAATAACAAAGCCTCCCACCTCGGGAGGTCCCGCGCACGTATCAGACTTCCTCGGCCAAGCGCTCCACCGAGCCTAGTCGTGCCTCTTGGCTGCCTAATCCAACTCCTCCGTCTTGGCGCAACTTTTCTCCTTCCTAGCCTGAACTCTTTCAACCGCCCAGCCTCATTTCTGACAAACCCAGCCCTCTATACTCCTTTCTTTCTCGCTCTTCAGCTTTCGCTTTGCGCTTCAGGTATGCTTCGATTGAATTTATACTTAAAACATCATTAGTCAAGCTTGGTATTCGAGCCCTGCCTTGACCTCTTGAAGTCAAGGAGGCGACCTTAGCCTTGTATGCTCTCGCTACCTTAGCAGAGCTCTCGGCCGAACTGGCCCTCCTCACCAGGTCCTTTATGTAAGTAGTCGTCTGCCAAGGAATAAGATGGAGTTAGTAGACAACACAACGACAAGACAAATAAAAGAAGGCGTGCTACATACAGAGACGGTCCCCTGGAGGCAGAGCTTCCACTTTCCTGAGATCAGAGTCCCGAAGGATAGACGAAACAGCCCCGACGGCAAGCTCCGCGTTGGTGAGTAGTGAGTCCTCACCCCCCTTAGCTTCAAATCGATCATCTCCCATGTCTCCCTGTGTCGGAGGGGAAGGTGAGGCGTTTTGCGCCAAAGGGCTCCAAACAAAGATGGGAAGGACTTTCGTGAGGAAGCTCGAAGGTCTTCCTCGGGCTAACCCTGGCCCCCGCAGCGGAGGACGAGTACGCTACAAGACTGCCACCTTGGACACCTCGGTCGAAGAGGACCACGCCTGCCCCCTCCCTTAAACTGGGGCGCGCGAGCGGGGATCCGATACTCCTAGCTTCGGAACCTTACCCCGAGCTGGGAACCGCCCTCAGGAGGATCCCGAGCCTTAAGCTTTATGCTCATCTTCTCTTCTCGTGCCAACTCGACGGGCCCTGTTCTCCTAGCTCATTTATAACCGTATGGCCCCCAGGAAGCTTCCATAGTGTGGGAGCGGAGGAGATCTCGAAGGAGAAGAACTAGAAGGGCTCACTCCTGAGGAGTTAGGAATGTCCAACCTGATCAGATCGGAATATGCCCAAGGGCAGCACTTGCCCAACCGCCGCTTCACTTCCCTATCCTCAAGGGTGAGATCAGGACGGATACCTGAAGGTAACACAACCACAACAAAGTCAAAAACATAACCCGACCTTTGAAAATTTGACCCTTACTAGCATGGACAGAAAACTCACGCAGTTCTCATGGCAGTCCATACTTGTTCGAAACCTCACGTATCATCTTGTTAGCGTGGCTGTATTCCCAATGCTCCACTTCAACAAAGAAATAGCCCAATTATTGGGGAAGAAGGGAGGTTGAAACAATAAATTAGCAAAGGGTCTCTTTAAATGTACAAGAAGCCTTCCATATCTCCCTTCATCATCAAGAGATCCAAAGAAGAGAGCTGGAGGCTAGGGACCCTTGAGGCCCTTATTCATGAAAACCAAAAGGCCAACCAAGACGCCCCAAAAATTGGGAGAGAGCTGGGACGGACATACATTGAAATGTTGTAGAACGCTTTTTATGAAGGGATGCAAAGGAAAGCGAAGACCATTCTCAAAGGCCGCCTCAAAGAAGTAGACCATCTTGGGAACGGACACCACATAAGACGTGAGGATGTTCGGACACTAGATTTGGACACCGGAAGGGGGTCTATAACGAGTGGCAAAAACTTTAGCGAACGAAGGCTCGACCCGACTAGGGCCCACAGCTCGCGTACCTCACAACAACCCTTAAATATTCGGAGCCACCGGGATATCTAATCTCACTAATCTTCCCCTTACCCTTGCCTGGTGAAGGAAGATAACCTATTGGAAGGACCCCGGCAACCACATCAACAGGGCCACTAAGTCCGCTACCATTTCGCCCCGACACCGACTCAACTGGCTTTCCCTCTATACGCAAGCCTACAGAAGTGAGCATGACTAATTGACGGAGAAAGAGAACGAATAAAGCAACAAAAGAGGTGGGACCTCAATCCAACACGCCCTAACAACCTGAAATTCAAAACAAGGAAAAGAAAACAAGCGAGGAAAAAGGAAGACACACCGAACTAAGGAGGAAAACAAGGAAAACGACCCCTAGGAAGATAGAAAGCGCCACAAGTAGGTCTGAACACTGATCAAAGATACTTCCAAAACCCCAGAAGAAGTGGAAAAGTGCGATACAAGGAATGTTTCAGCGCACGTAGGAGCGCATACCCAAATAGGCACAAAAATCGAAAGAAAGCACTACTCATTATCACAAGATCGCCATGGTGACAAAGTTCCCGCATCAAAACCATCCCCCCCGGCGCGAAGCCATGTGGAAGCCACAACCGATCCAAGTGACGCCACCGCTCTAAGCCTCGCTTAGCCAAGGGTTGAAGCACATGGCAGAACCACACCCGCACAGCCCAAACGCAAGCTCGTGGCACGGCCCAAGCCGCCTTATGAAAAGAGTCAGCATAGATCCAATAAAGAAGCTCTACCACCGAGAGCCCCCGGTCCAGCAAAAGATGGCCTGTGCACATAATTGAAACCACCTTGCCAAGTAATCAAGTGATATAGGCAGCCTAAAAACTCATGTAAAAGGAAAAGTGCCCAATCTCCATGATTCACACCTCACGGATTAGGAAAGAAAGATCGTGCATGATCACGACTCCTCCATTATCCCTAAGAGCCTGCCCATGATATGAAAAGGAAACTCCTCACCCAATGAGAAAGATACCGTATCTCCATCCAACAAGGAAAGTAACCACTATTTCCCCTTATAAATACCGACCCATTCCACCATAAAAGAGGTACGCAGCAATAACGCTATAAAGAGTTGAATTCTTTCCCTCTCATAAGAAAGAAATTGACTTAGCCATCGGAGCGGAGGCCGGCACACCCCAGCCGGATCGCCCCTTTTTTCGTGCAGGTTGCAGGTTCTCCGACTATCCGATCCATCAAACTAGCCCAACGTCCCCGAGCAGCTCCAACCCAGTATCGGTAGAAAAAGCACCATCATATACAATGTCTGTTTAGTTTAGTTGATAGCTGATTATAAATTACTATTCGATAAAGTAATTGATTATAAATAATTGGTTAAAGGTAAATTTACCTATATAGATATGATAGAAAGATAATAAAAGTGTACCGTTAATTTTTTTTTTCTTAATACATCTTTTAATTAATATATTTTTCTTTACTAAAAGTATATTTTTCTTATTCAATCATTACTGTATCTTCATTGTGTGTACATTTTTATCAAGCAGAATTGTAAGTAAGGATGAGAATATCAATTTTGATGGATATATCTATTTGATTTTAATGATATATCGATATTTATAAATTATTCAAAATTTAAAGATTTATTCAATTTATATATCAAAATTAGTTTGAAGGTATATGAAATGATAAGATCAATTAGATTTGAAAAATTAAAATTCATTTTCTATGATTTATACAAAATAATTGGTTAAACATTTATATACTATGACTAATTTTTTTATATTTTAGAATATTCTAAAAAATACTATAAATAATTTCAAAAGATTTCATTTAATAAATTTTTTTTTTTAAATTGTTTGTATTTAAAGATTTGCACAATCGTTTTTTTAATTTAAAATTTTTCAATCTAAATTTTTAATATTAATTATTAAAAATTAATGCAAGACTTTCATTTTCTCTCTTACCGTTTCCTCGGGTCTTCTCCGATTTTTTGCAATAATTAATGATAGTAATTATTAAGGAATACATAATAATTCTAACCAGCTCTTGTTCTTCTCCTTGTTTCTATAAATAATTAATGATAGTAATTATTAAGTAATTATTAAGGAATGCATAATAATTCCAACCGTCTCTGGATCTTCTCATTTTTTCTACAAATAATTAAGTCTTGGTCTTCTCCGATTTTTTGCAATAATTAATGATAGTAATTATTAAGGAATACATAATAATTCTAACCATCTCTTGTTCTTCTCCTCGTTTCTATAAATAATTAATGATAGTAATTATTAAGTAATTATTAAGGAATGCATAATAATTCCAACTGGCTCTGGATCTTCTCATTTTTCTACAAATAATTAATGATAATAATTATTAAAGAAAACATACAATAAGTGCTATTAAGTATTAAGGAAAAACTTTTCATTTTCTCTCTTACATCTCTTCATCTCCTATTTCTTTGCTCCATAATGAGACACCCACCACAAATATTGTTTTTTTTTTTTTTTGAAAATTTTCAATAAATATCGGTAAAAATTTGAAATTATCGGCGACATATCGCCCCCAAACCGATATATCGCTAATATTTTTGATTTTTTGCTGATATTTTGTCAATCGATTATTGATGTTATATATCGTATCGATTGACATCGACACATGATATATCATTGATATATCGCGATATTTTCATCCATGATTGTAAGAGATCAAAATATTGACCTAAAAATATTATTTAATTGACATCAAAACCTTTAACTTTTTTAAATAATTTTATATTTTGACAACATATTTTACAAAACAAAATTTGTTTCTAAAGTGAACTAGTTTTTAAAAACTAATTTGAAAAATTCTTAGTTCTTTATTAAAATGTGTTTTTGCCAATAATTCTAAGTATAAAAATACAAAGAACTTTTGCATATTTTCAAAGCATATAAGTACATAAAATTGTTTTATAATTAAATTTCCAATTACAGTTTTGTTTCTTAAATAATTTAGAATCATTTTTGGTAATTGTTCTTCAAAATATTTTTATACTATTTTTGAAAATATTATACCATTGAACCTTAATATTTTTTATCACATTAAATTACTAATTTGGACATTTAACAAATTTTTATAATTCTAGCTATAGTAAATATGTAAAACAAGGTATATGAAATGAATATCCATTTCAATGCTAATAATATTATTTATTTATTAAAAAAAAATATTTTAAATGATTAAAAATATCTTTTAGTTTCTATTTACTAACATTCCAAATTAAATAGGAAAAAATGATTAAAAAAAGGGAATTTGTATTTTTTAATAAGAGTGAATAAAAAAAAGTTACGATCTGTAGCTTTTTCCTATCAAAAGATGTTTAACACTAATAAGCTATCAGTATTTGATTAAGAGCTTTACCGAGGAGCATATATGAGTTGATTGGGGTGAATAAGCTAACAACTCCTCTCAATCAGCTCAACCAAGCACCCTTTAAGATATGAAACTATTACAAATAAATTTTGTGTGGTACACATAACATAAAGATAAAAGAAACTTCACATTCATGTAAAGAAATACAAATGTATTTCATTAACAAAAGAAAAACATCCTAATCGTATTAATTTCGTAGATTAAAAAAGAATTATTTCATTAAAACCATCAATTCACCGAGATCCTACATAATTTACCAAGCAAATAACATAACACTTAAGTTCTAACTAGGAAAACAAAAAATGATAGTAATTATGTAAAGTTTAAGAGGTTTTTGAGAGTTATCTATAGTACTTATACAAGTTATTTTACAAAATCCTTTTCCAAAATTGCCCTAATAATTTCTTGTAATGTACACAAATACCCCTTGCACAAAGCTTCTTCTTCTTCCTTTCTCCAACTCGAACAAAACTTTCCTTCCTGATATGAGAATGTTGGTCATGTCGCTCTCCTTCGTGGTTTCCATACCCAATTTTGTGTCATTCAAGTGTCTCCATAGTTTCACCATCAACTATAGGATTTCCCGCATTGCTTCTGTAGGGTTTTCGACATTTCCAACAGTCATGGATCTCAATCAAATTCCTTATTTTGCCCCATTGGTGAGTTAATTTTCTCCATTATTATTCTTTAATCATATGACCATTTCATATTAAATTTGTGCTCGTTTATATCCAATTGATTCTCACGATTTCAAGTAGAATGATTAGGCTTACTTTAGTTACAATTTGCATTTTCAAATCCTTCATAGCTTCACCATCAACTATAGGTTTTTTCATTACTTATGTAGATTTTGGCATTTCTAACGGTCATGGATCTTAATCAGATTCCTCAAATTTTGCCCCACCGATGAGTCAATCTTCTACATTATTATACTTTAATCATATGATTGTTTCATATTAAATTTATGCTTGTTTATATCCAATTGATTCTCATGATTCAAGCAAAATGATTAGTCTTATTTCGGTTAAAATTTACCTTTTCAAATAAATAAATAAATAAATAAATAAATAAATAAATAAATATATATATATATATATATATATATATATATATATATATATATAGTTTTGTTTGATTTGTTCGAATGTCAAACGTCTGCATTCTCTAATTATTCTCTTCTAATTTCCTCAATATCTACTAGCGTGCTTGTTTATTCAATTGAGAAAGCTTTGGTTGTTTGGACGATGATCCGAAGCAAGCCAAGAGGTATGAATCACTATACTTTGTGCATTTCTTTCATTTTATTTATGGTTTAAGTAATTTTTTCTTTATTGATGGTCCAAGAGGCACAGGGAAAACCTTTTTATATTGTGCATTATTAGCTAATATACTATCAAAACAAATAATTTTTGTTGTAACAATAACATTAGGCATGACTTCTTCCATTCTGCCTAGTGGTCGAACTTCACACTTAAGGTTTAAAATCCTGATTAATGTTGATGATTCAAATTTGTGTAACTTAAGCAAGCAAAGTGGAACAACAGAGCTATTAAGAATAGATAAATTAATAATATGGGATGAAACACCAATGCCCAAGCGATTGGCCATCGAAACACTTGATAGAACTTAATGCCTCTCGCAAGAAGCTTCTTCTTCTTCTTCCCTTCTCATATCGCACAACTTTCTCTTTCTTGCTTTGAGGATGTTGGTCATGTCGCTCTCCTTCGTGGTTCCCACATCCAATTTTGTGTGATTCAAGTGTCTCCATAACTTCACCATCAATTATAGGGTTTCCCACATTGCTTTGATAGGGTTTTCGACATTTTCAATTGTCATGGATCTCACTCAGATTCCTCATTTTTCCCCACAGGTGAGACAATCTTCTCCAATATTATTCTTTAATCATATGACCATTTCATATTAAATTTGTACCTATTTATATCCAATTGATTCTCAAGATTTCAAGTAGAATGTCTAGGCTTATTTCAATAACAATTTGCCTTTTCAAATCCTTCTTAACTTCGTCATCAACTATAGGGATTTTTGCATTACTTCAATAGGTTTTTCGGCGTTTCCAACGTTCATGTATCTCAATCAGATTCCTAAAATTTTGCCTCATTGGTGAGTCAACCTTCTCCATTATTATTCTTTAATCATATGACCGTTTCATATTAAATTTATATTCGTTTATATCCAATTGATTCTCATGATTTCAAGAAAAATGATTAGACTTATTTTGGTTACAATTTACATTTTCAAATCCAACAATATATATAGTTATGTTTGATTTGTTTGATATCAAACATCTGCATCCTCTAATTCTTCTCTTCTATCAATAGAGAAAACTTTGGTTGTTGAGACGGTAGATTTGAAGCGAGCCAAGAGGTATGTGCCACTCTACTTTGTGCATTTTTTTCTCTTTATTTCTACTTCAAGTAATGTTTTCTTTATTGATGGTCCAGGAGGCACAAGGGAAACCTTTTTGTATTATGCATTATTAGCTATTATACTTATCAAGACAAATTATCATATAAAAACAAACATTAGGCGTGGCTTCTTCCATTCTTCATGGAGGTCAAACTTCACACTCAATGTTTAAAATATTGATTAATGTTGATAATTCAAATTTGTGTAACATAAGCAAGCAAAGTGGAACAACAGAGATACTAAGAATAGAAAAATTAAAAATATGGAATAAAACACACAAGGAATGGGTCATCGAAACACTTGATAGAACTTAATGTTGTTAGAGAAGTGCTTTAAAGGCAATCACCTTAGCACTTTTTGCATGTATCATATTGTTTAATATGAAAGACTCCTTCATTAATTTGATATTCACATGCTGAATTGATATAGATCTTTAATCGAATTAATAAAGTCCATGATACATAACATAGCATGAAGGAAATCATGATAAGATCATGCTAATAAGATTCTTATCATGTGCAATTATGTTAGTATCTAAATTATCCCTAGTCCTAGGATCAACGATACTAACCATCGTTGGTTTAGATAGACTAGCATATGCTATACTCCTTGATTGGATCAAGCAGTGAATCTTATAAACTATGATCATGAGTTGATTAGAGTTTACATATGGATGCTTGCTAAGAGTAACTAAGTACATCAGAGACCTGCTATGAGACAATCATATGAATTATCTATTATATGTAGATGGTTGTCTCATCATAGAATTGTTGCAAATATCCTTAGACTTAAGGTGCTAAAGGATATCTTGGATGCTGGTTCTGTATTTTGACTTCATTCCTTATTGCCTCTCAAAGGTCGCTCTTAGGGTGATGATCGGGTACAACTTGAGGTGTTCGAAGGTAATTGAGTAGCTAACAAAGGATTCACCACTCCCATTAATGGGAGAATATGCTTATGGCCTCTTTGCCTGATCATTACTGGGAAGCTCTCGCCATAATTCCGAAGAGCGTCTGCGGATAACTGATGAGTAATGAGTCCGTATCAAGATCTAATATCACTCGAGCTAGATGTATGAGCTGGGGTCTAGTAGGAGCTACACTTTGTCCATGCTTTGAACTGAGTGGGGTATAGTTTGGTGAAAGGACAAATTACGTGGTAATTGTCTATGGAAGGGTTTGCAGTTAGACCACTGACTCTTCGGTCAATTGGGGGTCATGATGTGTTGCTAGACGCCGCTCATGACTTGCTTGGTTATGGAACCTAATGGGTCACACATTTAGAAGAGTGTGTGGCTAATATAAAATGGATTTGGATGTGATCCAAATATGATGTAGATCAACTCGAGAATGGAATGTCATAGGATTAGTGGAATCGTAGGGTCCAAAGCCTGCATTAAGATATAAAGTAGGCTTGGGCTTCTTCATGAGCTTAAGGCGCATGAGGGAACACGCCATAACGCATAGGGATGCGTGTAGCCTATCATCTCTTAAAGAGAGTACATCAACATTTCATGACAATCGTGAATATCTCAAAAATACTCCTGCAGAATTTTTTATAATAAAATATTATATATATTCGGTATACCGAGCTAACTTAGTATTTCCAAACTACAAAAAACAGAATATTGAATAAATGATTATATGGCTGTTTCAAATGCAAATATTATATGCTAAATGAGAATTGATTGACTTGAAAATTTACCAAGTAAAGAGAAAATTTGAAATTTGTAAAATGAGGACCTAAGGGCCTAATTGTAAATAAGTTTATATGTTCAAGTATAAATATGAGAGTTGAAGTGCAAATAAAATGAAATATGGGCTATAGTTAAAATAGAGAAACTTATGTCAAAAGAATGCATTTTTTTTGTGGCAAACATGTCTTATGAAAATAAGTGACTTAAGACAAAAAAAATGAGAAAAATGAGAATAGGTGTGAAGGCCAAACATGACCTTACACTTAAATGAGGATAAAGACTGGGAATGTGGTCTTCGGGAGTCATTCACAACTGCTTTTGAGAGAAGGAGAGGAGAAAAGGGGGAGAAGAGGCTAGCTTGGAAAGATCAAGTTCTAGGTGGGGTTTCTTCCCACTTCTTGCTCCTTTGTGATCAAACAACTTAGAAGTGGGAGATTAAAGAGGCTAAGGTAAGAAACAAAACCCTAGCTTCATCTTTTTTGTGATTTTGATGTTGGGGAAAACCCCCAAAATGGATAAAAAGAGTTTTGTTTTGCTGTAAATGAGTTTTCAAAGAAGGTTGATTATTCTTAAGATTATTGTCAGTTGATCAAGGCTCGCAGAATGTCAAGCCTCAGTCCCCATCCGATCCGATTGGCGGATCCTCAAACTTGTCGACACGAGACCTCAGGATCGGACTCTTTACCCGATTTTTTTTCAAAGTCGAATCATACTGTGGGTATGGCCCATATCTTATAATGTAATCAAAATCTCATATATACATTTATCGAGTCCTTTACAAAACAAACTCACTTTCCAATTACAAATCGAGCGCGACCTACATGTAGTGAACCCTTACAAGTGTAAGCTGACTCCAACAGATGCTGGATGTTTGTCGATGTTTCCTCGCACTACACGATTAGAAAACTGCGCTGCTTTTTACGCTAGTGGGAAACATTTCTTATACGTAAAACATACCACGTATAACAAGAATGTAATGTATCATTCAGCATTCACATAATGAACTTCATACAAGTACTTTCATAACAGTTTACGCTATTCCTGATCTCCCCATGGGAGTTACTGCATCTTATTCTTGCGTAACTTATGCTTATCACTTAGGCTTATTCTGACTCCCAAGAGGAGCTACGTGATCCTTATCATCCTTATTCGAACTTATACTTCCATAGAGCCATGTGAATCCTTATCCTTGTTCAGAACTATACTTATAAATGTGATTTATGTTTATTCGGAACTCCCGTAGGAGTTACAGAACTTATGCTTATACAGAGGTACTTATATCTGTCTTAGATCTCCCGTAGGAGTTTACAGAACTTAGACTTATTTTACGGAGTTTACACTTGTTCGGAGGTACCCGTAGGTACCACAGAGATATTATGGAATGTATACTGGTATTACGGAACTTATTCTTATACTAAGAGTACACGAGGGAACCACGTAACTTAATTAGTTACGTATGCACCGTAGGTACTACAGCTTAATCGTACATAAGCACCGTGAGGCGCCACAGAACTTATACTTATTCTACGTGAACATATCCGCATTTCGATCTTATACGAGCTTATTCTCGTGATTCGATAAGGCACCCGTGAGGTACTACGTAACATTTTGGTCGGTGCAAAAGTACCGTAGGTACCACAGACATATTCATTATACGTAGGTACCGAGGTACCCGTGACTTATACTTATCTTACTGGATACGAGTACAGAGGTACTATCGATACAAGAGGTCTGGGAGGTACCATCGACTTATACTTAATCTACCGATACGGGAGTACCCATAGGTACTACTGAGCTTATACAGATACAGGAGTACCTGCAGTACTAAGGTAACTTCAAGAGATAATAGAGTACCCAGGTACTACGTAACTTAATCAAAACACAGAGTACCCATAGGTACTACGTAATCCAAATCGGTGACGTGACTTAATCAAGAGACAGAGCACTGTGAGGTACCTGACAAAACTTAATTGCAGGTGTGAGTACCTCAGGTACTACAGAACTTAATCAAAGGCAGGAGTACCCGTAGGTACGACAAAACTTAATCAGAGGCAGGAGTACCCGTAGGTACTACAGAACTTGATCGGGAGGCAGAGTACCCCAGGTACGACAAACCAATCGTAGGCGTGAGTACCCGCAGTACTACGTAACCCGATCGGGAGGCGTGAGCACCCGAAGGTACTGGGCTGTGACTTAATCAGAGACGAACTTATTCAAATACAGAGCACCAGAGGTACCATAACTAGATCGAGACAGACTTATCTAAATACAAGAGTACCAGAGGGTACTCACAGACTTATTCGCATACGTGACTTATCAGACACAGGAGTACCAGAGGTACTACAGACATAATCAGAGACAGAGGGTCACTGTAGGTACTACGCATCTTATTCGCAGACAGAGTACCCGTGAGGTACCAAGGCAACGTAGACATGAGGTACATTCAGATCTTTACTCTTATTCTCTATTCTAGTCCATCATATAACTTGACTTCCCAGACCAAAGTAGTACGAATGAGTAAGACACAAACACAATTAGTACCTTAAGATACTATACAGCACTTCGGCGTTTAGCATTAGTCAGAACAAGAGTGTCGTAGCACTTAACAGGACAGGAGTGCCGTAGCACTAATCAGAACAGGAGTGCCATAGCACTTGGATAGACAGAGGCCGAGCACTAATCAGAGTACCGGCATTAATCAGAGCGGAAAGACTAATCGTGAGTACCAAGTAATTGTGTGACAGGAGTGTGGTTAATTCACATGAGTACCGAAGTACTGATCAGGACAGGAGTGCTGTGTCATTAAATAACTGGTCTTAGGTGGTTTGGTTTTACAATTATATGAGTTCAGTAACTTATTATCTTATAATAGGACATTGTTAGCCACATAATGCGTTCATGACAGATCGGGATTCAGATACCGTAAGGTATGATGAGCATGTAATCACACCTTATCTATGTATTCTTATTCTTCTTCTATGAGTCTACTTTACCCAGGAATTGGAATCAATCCAATCGATCGTCTAAACTCAAGTTATGGCATTTTCACAACTAGTCTACGACCGATTTTACCGAGGGACAGTTGAAATATTTATTTTCCAGTGCCTTGTCTTGATATTTCTCTTCTGACACTGGATCTTTGTACTCCTTTAAATTTATGTGCTATGGTTCTATCTCAACTGGAATCACCTAATTGAGCACTGAACCCCCAAGTTACGTCCGAAACAACCCGGACTTCTCCATGTTCAAGACTGATGCAGGAATTAGCTTGCACATAGCCTCACTTTGAGTGGATTTTTTCGACCACTTAGAGTCAGAATTTGACAATATCTATTTCTATATGGATGGTTTTCCTTGAAGTCTATTTTAATTGGCAATCACTCAAATCGGATAAGAAATAAGGAACACATTAAAATACAAAAACTCATTAACTCGGAATGGTAACAGGGTGTACCGGTACACCCCTAAAGTGTACCGGTAACACATTGGCCAAAAATGGCCAGAACAGACAGAAGTGTACCGGCATTCAAGGTGTACCCGGTACACATCACCCGAAAATGCTCAGAATGTGTGTTTTCACTCTTTTCCACGCTTACACCCAATCAACTCCTACACTTCAAACACACATCAAAACCATTTCTAATTCACCTTGAATCTCTTTCATTCAATTCCTCCTTCAATACTTATCTTAGTTCAAAGGCCTATCATGAATTACTTCAAACCCATTCCAATATGGGGTTATAACCTCATACACAAATCAAACTCATGATCTACTATGATTTATTCTAAACCCTAATTCACTACTCAATTAACTATGAACCATCCTCAAAGAGAGGGATTTCATGAGCTTTTGTGCCAAAACGAGGTTTTACCCAATCTTTACTTTGCCATCATTTTTGGGTTAAGATGAAACCTCAGCAAAACCCCCAAGCCTGGGGACAAGCTACTAACCAACCAAGATGGAAAATGTCTAAGATAATCACATAGACTCATAATCAAGGTGAGTTTCATACCTTTTTGGTTTGGCTTCTTCTTTCTTCTTCTTCTTCCTCTTCCTCTTCTTTCTTCTCTCCTTCTCCCATCCGATTCTCTCCTCTTTGAAGACCAATTTGGTTCAAATCCTGAATTTGTTAAGGCATGTCTTCAATTTTCCAACCCATTTTTGCTAACTTTCTCTATTTTCTTGCCTCCATCTCTTGTCATTTATAAATAAACTTTCTATTTATTTCATTTTGGCCCCCAATCTCATCAATTCATATCTTTTTTGGTTCATTTGGATAAATTACAATTTTGTCCTGTTTTGTAACTTTCCGGGTCTTCAAGCTTCCATGTTTCCGTGATTTGAACTCATAAAACATTCAAATTAGGCTAACAAAATACCCTAAACATGTCAAAACGACTAGGGTGTTTGGGGTGTTGGCATGTTTGTAAAAAGGGAAAAATATTAGGTTTTCAAAGGAAATGTCACAAAATTTCAAGAAACTCGTTTTGTTTTGGCATATAGATTGCTATAATCATTCAAATGAAGTGATTCCAATTGTTAAAGAACCATAAGATAGTTCTAAAAAAATGTATAGAAGGGGCCAGGAGCAAACTAGAAGCTTTAAGGCTCCCAACAGCAGCTTAAAGGTGAGCCCTGCAGCTCACTGCCATGCTCATTTTGGGTATTGTTATAGTGTTTTAGCCATAAGTTGAGTTTCACTCATCCAAATTGAGTGATTCAAAATTATAGGTAAAATAGAATTCTAAGGAAATAATTTACTTGAAGGAAGCGTATGCAAATTGTAACCCAAAAGTTCTCAGAAATTTGTCAAAGTGGAGCTATGTGTAAGAAGCGTCTGATTTTGCTTTGCAAATTGGAGTAGTCTGAATGTAAAATGCAATAACTTGAGTTTTGGTAATCCAAATTGAATGATTTTAATTGGAGAAGAAACCTTAAAACCATAGCTTCAAATGTGTAGAAGGGACCATTACCAATTTATGGAGTTAAGACCCCTGAAATTGAGAAAAACAAAGAGGTAAACAAGTGAGCCGGGCATACCTAATTAGTTTACACAAAATGCCATAGCTTGTGTTTGGGTGATCCAAATGATATGATTCCAATTCCTACTAAAAATAGACTCATAGAGCTATAATTTATTTGAAGGAAGAATGAGCAAAATATGGCTCATGTGTCCCCATAAAAATTTTCAAATAAAGGAGTATTTGGTAGACATCAACCCTAAATCCAAAACCCTAGAATAATCAATTAATATGGATTGTCATTGTATTTAATAGGGGTTTCGATATGAGGCAAGCCCGCATTGAAGCTTCCAGATTTTGAAGACTGGAATCAAATGACGATTTTGGTTTGTTTTCAAACTTCTATTTCTAAAATATTTGAATAATTACTTAAATGATTTGGAATTTTTGGAAATGATTGACAAGAAAGTGCATATTGATTTGTGTTTGAAATGATTTGTTTTAAGTAATTTAAGACAATCAGTTAGAAACGACTTGTATTAAGAAAGCTTCTCTAAGGAATGTGAAAAATGTTCTATTTGCATAAATATGTATATATATACTATTGTAAATTGTATTGAATGATTTAATGCTCTTAAAAGAATGTTAACCGTTAGGAATTCGAAGTTAAGAATAAATTGGTATACCAATAAGAGTCAAACAAACGTACTATCAGGCATACCGAATCGCTGCCCAAATGTGATAGTATCGATAGTGTACACCAACCGAAAGTACATATTTTTATAAAATCGTGCTTACACTTCCACTATACTACCGGAAACTGCGCGGTGATTCGCTATCCTTGCACTGCGCATAGATTAAATTCAATAAGGGCTAAAATGCAAAATGATGCGTGATTTATGATCTGAATGATTTGTTGCACATGAAAATGCATAGTTTGAGATGACCAATGAATTGTAATTGATTAAATGAAAATATATCTTTATGTATGTATTGTACTGCATTGGTCATTTTAGAAAGTACGAAAGCATTGTCTTATGAAATTCCATGATTTGATTTAAACTGAAATAAAGAGAGAATTGTATAGAACCACTAAGCATAAAAATGCTTAGCGTGTTGTTTTTAATCAATGCGCAGGTACCGAGTGATGTATTGTGGATTAAAAGCACTCCAAGGTCAAGGAGCTCAGAGTCATCCAGAAAGTTCACGGAGTATGCTCCGTCACATGCATTCTCATCATTTTCGAGCATGACATTGTTTTGTAAACAAAGGAGTTCAACTCCGAAATTATTTTTGTACCTATATCTGAATACGATTTTGGATATTATGTTGTAAACTAAGATAAAATGTCGTTTTGGAAATGCATATTTTGAAGAAATTGCATTGAATTTGTAAATATTTATGGGCTTGCCCTAAATTGAAAATCGCTCGCAAAGAATTGAGAAACGAAACGCTTATATTAATGAAATGTATTTGCTAAATGGATTGATTAATACACTGATCGCCCCTGCTTCGGCCTCTGACCGCTAACCGGTCGGGCCGGCTTTAGGTCAAGATAACAATGGTTTTCCTATAAAAGGACCTTTATGGAAACCCTAACCCTAACCCTTCTTTTGCCTACTTTTCTCATAAGAGGGAGTGTTCTCTCGAGAGAACAAGAGAGAGTTCTTAGAAGAATGATGAGTGTCCAAAACACCTTATTATACGTGGGAGGAGCTCTGCCCAAAGACTAATTCGACCGAGTAATTTAACCGGATCCGGATGCGGTCCTTACGAATCCTGTATAATTTTCTCAATAAAACACATTTCAAATACTCATTTGTAAAGGATAATTATCCTTATGAAAATATGGTACTGATATATCACGCACTTAAAATTCATCATTTTGTTCTCAATACATTTTATTCAATATGGCACATGCCCATTTGCTCACTTCCACCTTTATATGATATGGAATTATCATAAATATAAAAACATTACAAACATTTATCGAAGTTCAATCTTAGAACATAGTTTTAATACAAAAAGTATCAAAAAGCGATCATGGTGTTTCATGTGGCATGGTCGGAGCTTTACACCCGTATGGATTTCAATGATGACTCGTGTTTGGGCATGGTCTTTGCTTGAACCCTCTGCTTCACTGCACCTATGCGATGAGACAAAAACAACGCACTAAGTATTTCTCTCATTTTTATTTAACACAAATCATGCAAATTTTCTAAAGCAATGCTTTGGGACCTTATTGAATGATCAATGCATTAAGGAGCAGATATATATATATATATATATATATATATACACACATTTCATATACATTCATTTATTAAATTCATTGATCATTCCAAATATGCACTTCCATATGCAATAACTCATTCAAACTCCAAATCATGCTTACAAATATTCTTACTATTTTGCCCTTAAACGACTTAGCCAATGTTTTTGGTGCGTAGGGATAAGGGAATCATCGTAATCGCCTACTGCTGCGGTGTCGTGTAAAAGCGTTTTATAACATGCTACATAGCTCAATGGTTGCCGCTGTTATAAAAATCATTTTCGTGAACACTACCGGAGCATTGTTCTGCCGGGCTACGACCGGAGTGACACTACACATGCTCGCTCACACACGCTAGCTCGACCCTTATTAGTATACCAATTTTTTTTTTCAAGATCTCGAATATGACGGATAACATTCTATTAAGGGCATTAAAAACCAGTCATAGATATTTACAATACGGTATAGATATTTATACTCAAATAGCACATTTCAATACTCATGCAATTTTTTTCATGGTAATCATTTCACAATCAATTTTCTCAAATCACTTAAAATAAATCAATATGCGCTTTTTCAATAATTGAAACACCTTGATACTTGAAATAAGAAGAGGAAGAATAGTGAACGAACTAAAAAAAGGTCGCCGCACTTTGATTCCTATCCTTGGAATCTCGACTCTCAATCTGGTTTTCCTTTGTAGCCAACCCCCAATCCATCACAATGAGATCAATATCGCTTGGTTTATTTAGGTTTCTAGTTAGGTTGTTTTCACCTAACACACCTTCACTTATAAAATGTTTATGGGAACAAATGAGCCATATTTTACCCAACTTCCTTCAAGTCCATTGTTCCTCTATAAATCTATTTTATTCAGAAATTTGAATCATCCAATTCGGAGCACTGAAACTACAAGTATGTCCTAAACATCCGGGACTATTCTATTTTCAACACAGAACCAGAATTTGCCCAAAAACAGAGCTCCCTTTAGACGAATTTTTGGGTCTAATGAGGTCCAAATTTGAATACACTTATTTAAAGGGAAATTTGTTCTCCTAGAAGTCTAGTTTATCCAAAAATTTGAATAACTCAATTTGTATTAGTGAAACTAAACTTATGGCCTAAATACCAAAACTGTTATGAAACACCAAAACTGTATTAGAACTGAACCATAATTGACCCGAAAATAGAGCCTCATTTTGACGAATTTTTTGGGTTCAATGGGGTCTAAATTTGGATACACTTATTTAAGGGAGATTTGTTTTTCTAGAAGTCTAGTTTACCCAAAAATTTGAATCACTTAATTTGGATGAGTGATAGCCAAGTTATGGCCAAAACAAAAACATGGGATACACTTATTTCAGGGAGATTTGTTTTTCTAGAAGTCTAGTTTACCCAAAAATTTGAATCACTTAATTTGGATGAGTGATAGCCAAGTTATGGCCAAAACAAAAACATGGGTTTTGGAAAATTTTGACAACATCTCCCCTAAAAACCCAACATTTCCTTTATACAAAAATTCCTTAACATCAATCCAAACCATAATACACCTTGAAAACTAACCCAATACAACCCCAAAACAAACAAATATGGAATTAGAAGGGTTTTCTAACCTGATTCTCTTGCAACTCTGAAACCTCTAGCTCTTATTTTTCCCGCTTCTTCTTCCTTCCTTCTCTTCTTTCTTTCACTTTACTTGCAAAACCTTGACCAATTGGGATAATCAACCTTCTTCACTTTACTTAAAAAACATTAAATGTTCAGACAATCAACTCAAAGAAGGTTTCCTTCTTTAATGTGAGAGCCCTGCCTAAAATGTGAATGCCCAAATGAGCTCCTTCTAAGACCCATTGGTCTTATCCTTTCATTTATGACCCTTGGGTCCTCGATTGACATTTTACCAAATTTATCGACTCATTAAAATTTAAAGGTTTTATTTGTTGCTCACTTTAGTTTTTAGCAATTTAAACATCGAAAAGCTACAATTAGTGTTTATACCCTAAATATGTTATAATGTAAGGTATTTTAATTACAACTCCCCTCTTAAAAAAATTTCATCCTAAATTACCTTCATTGAAACGATTCACGGTATTATTTCTTGCATAACTTCACTTTCCCACGCGACTTCCTGTCTTGTGGTTTCTCCACAACACGCTAATGGAATCAGCATTGCAATTCTCTCACTTCTCGGAGGCCAAGATTTCTGGAAACAACTGCCGTGCGTTAAATGCAGTGCGAGCTCGGTGTCTCAAGGAAAGAACATCGATAGGTCGACCTATACCTCCTTAGCATTGACATAGAAGACATTTGTGGATCTTTTCCAACTCTAGAGTAAGGCTAGTAGTATACCCTTAGACTCACTTTCTCTATCACTTCATACGGCCTAATGAACCTAGGGCTCAACTTGCTCTTCTTTCCGTATCTCATGACTTTCTTCAAAGGCGATACTTTCAAAGATACTTTTTCGTCAATCTCATATTGAATGTCATTTCTCTTTGAGTTAGCATAAGACTTTTGTCTATCTGTGGCTACTTTCAATCTTTCTCTAATCATTTTCACATTTTCTTTGGTCTCTTAAATCAAGCCAAGGGGCTAGTGTTTTCTTCTCCTTAACTGTCGGCCACGGTGGTGTTCTACTTTCTTAGTAGAGAGCCTCGAAGGCGCCATTCAATACTCATTTGAGCTATTATTATACACAAATTCAACTAGAGGAATGTGTCTATCCCACTACCTCATGATGGATCCACACAACTTCTCAACATATCTTCAAAACTTGAATCCTCTCTACAATTTTCCATCAGTTCATAGGTGGAAAGGCGTGCTGAGGGTAAGTCGAGTGACTAAAAGCCTCTTGAATTTTCCCCCAATCTCGAGAGTGAAGCCTCGGATCTCTATATGAAATGATAGACCTTTGGAATCCCATGTCGAACTATTTCCTTTATGTAAAAAGCACTGGCAACTTATCAAGTGAATAGTCATTTCTCACTTTGGTTGGAAGTGAGTTGACAGTGTCGGAAGGTCTGCCATGACCCAAAGCGAGTCATGCTTTCTTCTATCACTTTGATAACTCGACCACAAAATCCATTGTGATTGGTCCCCATTTCCACTCGGAGTATTTTAATGGTGCAACAATCATGAAGAACTGATGTTATCATTCACTTTTATTTACCACACACTTGGTCACAAATTCCGAAATATCTCTCTTCATTTCGGACTACCAGTATGAAGTCTTTAAATAATAATACATTTTTGTGGTACTGGGATGCATAGCAAAGGATACACTGTGTGCCTCTTCAAGAATGGATTTCTTCATTTCATCATATTAAAATACCTATTGATCTCTATGCAAAAAAGTTCATCTCAGTCATGCAAAATGTTCACCTCTGTATTTATCAAATAAATCTCATCATCTTTGTACGTCGATTCAACAATCATTACGCTCATCGGTTCTTCTACTGTTCACCGTCGTCGACAATGACAAATGAGCATTCAGCGCTCGAAGTGTTTGTCGCGACTTTCTACTCGACGTCTTCATTAGCTTTCCTGGGGTGATAATCAATGACACAATCATAATCCTTGATCAATTCCATCCATCTGCGTTGTCTCAAGTTAAGCTCTCATTGCGAGGGCAAATGCTTAAGACTTTTGTGATCGGTGTAAATGAAACTCTTTTCTCTGTAAAGGTAGTGTCTCCATATTTTCAATGCAAACATAATGGTGGCTAATTCCAAATCATGCGTAGGGTAATTCTTTCCATACGACTTCAACTACCTTGAAGCATAAGCTACCACTTTATCCTCTTACATAAGGACACATCCAAGTCCATTTAATGAAGCAGCACTAAAAATCATGTATTATTTACCGTAGGTCGGCTGAGTAAGAATAAGTGCCTCGGTTAAGAATGCTTTCAACTTTTTAAAACTAACTTGACACTTTTCGCTCCTTTCAAAATGCATTCTTTTAGACAATCTCGTCACTTAGGGCTGCGGTCATCGAAAACCCCATACTTGGAACTTTCTATAATAACCTGCCAATCCTAGGAAACTACACACTTCCGTGACATTTCTTGGTGGTTTCCATTCAATAATCACCTCTATCTTCTTTGGATCTACTAAAATTCCTTTTTCCGATACAATGTGTCCAAGAAAGGACACTTTTCTCAACCAAAATTCACATTTACTCAGTTTTGCATATAACTGTTCCTTTCTCAAGGTTCTAACACTACCCGAAGGTGTGTATCATGACCTTCGATCATTTGAATACACAAGGATGTCATCAATAAACACCACGACAAATCGATCTACATACGGTCTGAAAATACGATTCATTAAGTCTATGAAAGCTGCTGGTGCATTTGTCAACCCAAACGGTATTACAAGGAACTCATAATGTCCATATCGCGTTCTAAACGCCATCTTATGCACATCCACATCCTTAATTCTCAATTGATGATACCTAGATCGTAGGTCAATCTTCCAAAAGACACTTGCAGCTTTTAATTGGTCGAACAAGTCATCAATCCCGGGTAACGGATACTTGTTTTTCACTGTCATTTTGTTTAGTTGCCTATAATCAACACACAACCGAAGCGTACCATCTTTCTTCTTAACAAAGACCACTGGCTCTCCCCATGGTAATACACTAGAACGAATAAATCCTTTCTCTAACAATTCTTACAACTGAAGCTTCAATTCTTTTAACTCCACCAGAGCCGTTCTATACTATGTAATGGATATCAGATGCTTGCGGAACTCTTGTCTGATGCAAACTTAATCTCTATAGAGCAATCCATTAATTCCTCAGAAACACGTGAATAGCTCCACAATTGTAAGGGTGTCTAATAGCCCCCAGGCTCCGCCTTTTTGTATCAATCACGTATCAAAATAGGCTTCACACCCTTTTCAAACCATTGTTCTACTTGGTAGCGGCGAATATCCATTAGAGAATTGGTTGGAAGCCTCTTGTTGATAAAAGTCACTTCCTTGCCACTTTCGTGTCATAAGGTCACTCGTTTCATTCTCTGATCAACCACCACTTGGTATCAGGACAACCAATCATCCTAATATCACAACGAACTCTACGATTGTGCTTCGATTTAGTCTCGAGAAGCTCATACTCGTATTACATTCAGGACAATCTGCATAAGCTCTATTCCACGATGACATATGCCACTGGCGGATTTGTCACCAGATATCATACCAGTTTCACTCTTGGTAGAAAACTACCCCAAACTGGAATGGAAGTACAAACATAGGAATGAGTTGATCCTGGATCTATCAATGCATGTACAATAGTCTCAAAGCTATGGAAATTACCAACTATCACATCCAGGGCATCTTTATCTTCGATTGCTTTCATTGGTCATGCAAAGGTACAGACACGGGCATCTGTGCCTGTAGTACGTGTCGCTTTTCCGCCGCACTTTCGGTGATGCAATACTCTTATTGTCCTTGTTGCTCTTACGTACTATTATTTGTACCCCGATGCAGGAGTCTTTTGTAATGCGGAGCTCTAGAACTGATCTTTACTTTGTGTTCACTAGATCCCTAAACCAAACAAGCACTGTCAATCTCGGTACTCTCCTTTATGTTTCCTCAGCAGTGTGTATAATAAGAAGGAGTTTGTCCTCATGATGAATCTCCTGGTGCACTAACTTAGCGATGGTCTTTGGTAGAATAGTCTTGCTAGGTAATTAAAGTTGTGGTCCTTGATTTGTAGACTGATTAAAACCATGTGGTCCTCTAAATTTCTTATTCTGGTGTTGATAAGAACTTGACTGAGCGGGGTTCTTCTTACCCTGTCTTCTTTCTTTTCTATCATACTCTTCCTTTTTCACCCTTTCAATATTTAGTGCACATGTCACAATCTTAGAAAAATCTTCATGGTTGAATCCTGTGACATGGGCCGAATATAATCATTGAGGCCATCCTCAAACTTACGATACTTCTTCTCCTCTGTGACTAACATCTCTGGAGCATACTTGCTAAACCGGGTGAATTCCCTTTGATATTTTGTCTTACTCGTCTACCTTTGCTTCAAATTATGAAACTCTCGTCTCATGTTGCTCTTGAGTAAATCGACCCACCACGTTTCTGAATTAAGGAAAAAATCCCATGTAACACTTTTTGGTGGTGCGGTTCTAGTCACGGAAACCCGCCACTGGTAAGCCTCATCCTATAGTAATGAGGTCATACACTCTAAATTTTCCTCCGGTGTGCAATGTATTTGTCGCAGCATTCTCTTAGTTCTTTCAATCCAATTTTCCACCATGGAAGGCTCATCATCTTTTTTCCCAAGAAAATCTATGGGTCGGTATTTTGCCATTCTCTTTATGGCTAACCATCGAGGAACAACTACAGCTGGTTGCATTGCTCTTTGCAATGCTTGAGCTATTTGTTGGAGGATATCCATAGTACCTTCTGCTGCTTGACCTTGCTCATGTATCGATGGAGCATAGGACGCTTGCCCACCATCCACACTAACGAGGCTATTTGGGTGACTTCCTAGTCACCTTTGACCTGTTGTAGCTGTCTTATCCGCCTTACCTATTAAGATCGTGAATTTGCATCTTTGATCACGTCATCCTTTAAATGCAAATGCAATGCATGTCACAAACAATTTCAAAAATCATTTTATAGAACCGCCTAAACCTTAGCTCTGATACCACTAAATGTGAGGCTCGCGATGCTCGACCGACCCGGTGCGGGCGGATCGAGGCGCGGTCCTCTCTTTACGAATCTGTCTGATTCCTTTCTCAATGAAACACATTTTAAATACTAATTTGTAAAGGATAATCATCCATATGAAAATATATACGTATATATCACTTTAACTTAAAGAGGGCCCATCATTTTGTTCTCAATACACATTTTCATTCAATATGGCATTATATGCCCATTGCTCCATTCCCACCTTTATACATTATGACATTATAAGGCGTTTTAATGTAAAAACATTAACAAACATTTATCGAGTTCAATTTTCATTTATAGTTTTAATACGAATCAAGCGTCATGGGGTTTATGTATGCATGATCGGAGCTTTACTTTTACCCATGCGGCTTTGACAATGACTCTGCTGTACGCAGTCTTTGCTTTTGAACTGTTCACCAAGTACTGTATGATAGTAAAAACAAACGTCTGCTAAGCATTTTCATGCTTAGTGATTCTATACAGTTCTCTCTTAATTTTATTTTTACACAAATCATGCGACTTTTCTAAAGCAATGCTTTTGAACCTTATTGAATGATCAATGCAATACAATACTTATATATATATATATATATATATATATATATATATATATATATATATATATATATATATATATATATCTGCTATATATATATATATTCATTTCATATACATTCATTTACAATTCATTGATCATTCCAAATGGCACGCGCTGTTAAAACTCAAATCATGCTTTTCACAAATATTTTTATCATTTTTCCCTTAAACAAATTTAGCCAATGTTTTCGATGTGTAGGATAAAGGAATCAGGCCTGGTCCTGTGAAATTGCGGCGGTATAAAGTTTACTGACCGCAGTATGGTTTTAATGGGTTCTTGATTGGTTATAAAAATCATTTTGTGAATACTACCCGTCTTGTCCGTTGAAATTTACGGATCAGTGACACTACGTACGTTAAGTTCCGCGATGCGCTAGTTTTGACCTTATTGGTATACCAATCTATCCTTAACTCGAATATGATGGATAACATTCTATTAAAAGCATTAAAAATTAGTCATAGAAATTTACAATAGGGTATATACATTTATACTCAAATAACACATTTCAATACTCATGTAATTTTTTTCATGGCAATCATTTCACAATCAATTTTCTCAAATCACTTAAAATAAATCAATATGCGAGTTTTGTAAGAAAATATTTCAATAATTGCATGAGCAATTTTGATACTTGAAATAGAAGAGAAGAATAGAGCAGCCAAAGATGCGCTTCGATTCCTATCCTCGAATTTTCGACTAATTTGGTTTTCTCGTCGCCAACCCCTAATCCATTATAATTAGAGAACAATATCAGTTGTCTTATTTAGGCTTCTAGTTAGGGTTGTTTTCTACCCAACACACCTTCACTTGTAAAAATTTTCTGGGAACAAATGAGCCATATTTTACCCAACTTCTTTCAAGTTCATTGTTCCTCTATAAATCTATTTTATTCAGAAATTGAATCTCAGCCAATTCGAGCAATCGAACCCAGATCCTAAACATCCGAGACTATTCTATTTTCAACACATAACCAAAATTTGCCTAAAACATAGCTCCCTTTAGATGAATTTCTGGGTCTAATGGGGTCCAAATTTGAATACACTTATTTTAGGGAAATTTGTTCTTCTAGAAGTCTAGTTTACCCAGAAATTTGAATAACTCAATTTGGATAAGTGAAACTCAACTTATGGCCGAAATACCAAAACTGTTTCGAAACACCAAAATTGTATCAGAACTGAACCAGAATTGACTGGAAAACATAGTCTCACTTTGACGAATTTTATGGGTCCAATGGTTTCCAAATTTGGATATACTTATTTTAGGGATATTTGTTCTCCTAGAAGTTTAGTTTACCCAGAGAGTTGAATCACTCAATTTGGATGAGTGATGGCTAAGTTATGGCCAAAACAAAAACATGGGTTTTGGAAAATTTTGACAACAATTCCCCTAAAAACCCAATATTTCCTTTATACAAAAATTCCTCAACATCAATCCAAACCATAATACACCTTGAAAACTAACCCAGTACAATCCCAAAAAAAAAAAAAAGAATTAGGAAGCCGCTTTCTAACCATGATTCTCCCCGCACTAAACCCTAAATTCTTTTTTCCTTATCTTCTTTCCTTCACTTTACTTGCAAAACCTTGACCAAATGGGGACAATCAACCCAACAAGCTTTCTTCCTTTTCAATGAGAGCCCTAGTTTCAAATGAATGCCCAAAATGAGCTCCTTCTAAGACCAATTTTTTTGTCTTATCCCATTTTATGTGTAAGGCCATGTTTTGCTAGCACAATTTAATCATTTGTTCTCATTTTTGCATTAAAGACATTCTATTCTCCCTATTGACAATGCACTTCTCAATATTCTCACTTTGGCATTTATTCTTTTTCATTTATGACTCTTGGGTCCTCATTTGATACTTTACTGTAATTTATCTCGACTTTAAATTTTCTGGGTTTTTTTTTTATTTTTTATTTTTATCATATTTCTTTTTTTTAGCAATTTAAACGCCGAAAAAATAAAATTTAATTTATTTTATACCCTATACATGTTATAAAACTATTAAGGTATTTTTAGGGCGTTACATTATATCCATGTATTTTAGTGTGTTTAAGATCTAGTTTGCACCTAAATAGGTGGTGTTTTTGCTTCATATCTAATATTTAGTTTGATCTTTGGTATTTAAGGTAAAATGGTGCAGTTGGAGACAAGTGGAGACTTGAAGATGGAGGAATGCAAACGTCGCGACATTTGACCAGTCTTCACCATCCAAAGTCGCAACGTTTAAACATTGTGTTGTCACCTGGAGTTTTTTGCCAAAATTTTTAGAATAAAAGTGAAAAAGACAGACGAGAAGGGAGACTTAATGCATGCATGGAAGAGGAGAGAAGTGAAGATCCTGGCTCGTAACAGAGTTCCTTGTTGATTTCCTTTTCCTGTCTTTCTTATTGTAATATGTATGGATCCTCAAAACATGATGTATTATTTACCGATTATGAACTAACTCTTTAGGATAGGGTTTTGATGTAACCCTAATCTCAGATTGATGGATTTGCATTAATTTATATATTCAATTTTACTTCTTGCAATTATTGAATGTCTTATCTCTATATGAAATTCATACTTGTTCTTGATCACTATAGGTATGCTCGGGATAGGGTTTTGAGATCGAGAGATGGTAAACCCTAGGGACATGAATAAGATATCGTATAATCAATAAGAGAGTAGAGATACCATGATTTTATACGTGGTAACAAGGGTTTGCCCTTAATGCATTCAATAGTCTTAGGGTTTAAGGTAGAGATGCAATACAAGTTATACAACCCACTATTAGGATAGGTGCTCAATGCTCGAGAGAGATTGATGCATATAAAAGATCAACTCGCCATTAATAAATGCAAGTGATATAACTGAGTTACAGTGTTCTAAATATCCATCAACTGTGATTGGGCAAAGTCAAAACCCTAGATATTTAATTAATTGCTAAAAAAATACATCTTAGTTGTCTTTAGTAAATTACTTAGAGAATCTAGAGACTTAAGTTAATAGATCTAAATAATATTAGGGTAAATTAGTTCAGTAGTTGACACCCAAAACTCCTAGTGGGACGACCTTGACTTATTACTAGACTGTGTAAATTGACACATGCACTTATGCGAACGGGTGGATTTATATAGTAGTTCAGAGGCCCGATAAGTTTTTGGCGCCATTGTTTGGGAGTTTCAGCACAAGTGTGAATATTGATAATAGTTTACTTAGATGTTATTTTAGAAATTTTTTCTATTATTTTTTATTTTTCGTTATTTATTATTATTATTATTATTATTTTTTTTTATTGGACTAAGAATTCTACTGGTGTACGTTGTGGTGTTTCAGGGGTTCCAAGCACTTGTATGCAAAGACAAGGTAGAGGGGAATTAGAGCCCTTTGATCCTGAAATCGAACGAACAATCAGCAGACTTCGGAGAGAGAGAAGAGTGTTAGCCGCGCATAACCGCTATCTTACTAACATGGCAAAGAATCTATAGCAGAACCCGAATATGAGGGATGAAAATGGATCACTAGGCGAAGATGGAAATAGAGGAAATAATAATGCGCATCGACTAGTGGTTCAACCTGATGACCTAGATATGCTATTAAAGGAATTTGCATTACCACCTATAGTCATACAATCTGTAATACGCAGACCTCCAATTCAAGCAAATAATTTTGAACTAAAGGCTGTGACACTACAACTACTCCAGGGTATTTAGTTTCATGGGCTACCAAGCGAAGATCCCAACACTCACTTGACAAGCTTCCTATGTTAGTGATGTGCCCTAAGGCAATAGTGTAATTGTTATTACTTTCATATTTCAGTAATAAAGAGGCATTTTCATTATCATCTTACATCTCTAATTTGGTGATTTAATTAATAGAATAGTTGATTCCACTTATGGTCATCAAGTGTGTGACTCTGATAGTAGTAACCTGACTTCAAATGGAATACTATTCCTAAATTGTCCCTGGTCGCTCAATTATTGGTTGAGCAATAGTGAATTAAGACTAAGATAGTGCCTGACCGATGATCATGTCTCATCGATTGCGCATATATGATATTAAGTCAGCTCATAAGTACATATTGGTGAACATACCGATCGACTCCATCATGAGAGTACAAGCATGGATGATAAGTCACAAGTAATTCTTATCATAATAATGTCTTCTTTTTGTCCTTCGACCTAACACTACCACAGGTCCCTACATGAGGAGCTTTATGTTTTGACATAGTTCAACATCATCTGTAATAGGGTGGTAATACAGACTATAGTTAGACAGAGAATAAATCCTCATGACACGAGTGGATGAAAGGGATTTGTCCTTCATTTTAGAGAGATATTCAGGCTCTTCGACATGAGACTGGAAATTGCATATTATGCTCAAATGAATTAATACGGGTTATTAATGTCATTTCAGATACTGGCCATACGAGATTCCAGAAAATTGCATGATTGAACTTTACAAGGGAGACATAGTCCATGCCTTGTGTTCAATTAGGATATCATGAGACAAAGGGACTACTTACATTTATTGCGGATTAGGTTTTATGCTCTGCCATTGACATCCACATAATTTGGGTGGTCATAATGCCTTGCTAGAGGCCGCTTATGATATGTGGGCTCGAAATGGGCTTTTGAGCCCACTGCCAACATTATGTGGACCTACAAGGTCACACACATAGAATTGGTTTAAACTGAACTCAAATTAAAATTGGTATTTAAACCCAAGGGATCCCTATGCGAATGGATTCATTCGTTTTTCACAATTGAGAGAGGCGGCTAAGGGTTTTCGTGAATACTCAACCCTATGCTAGCACACTCGTTTCTCTCGATTTCCAAAGAAGGCTCGTTCGTGTGGATAGCTGTAGAGGGTGGAGCGATCCTACTCAGTCTGACAAGGAGGATTAACGCACACGACGCTATATGGCCAAGGATCTTCTAGTGAGAATAAGGTATTCTTCTATCCTTGAATCATATGAATTGATCACATGGATCCATGGTCGGGTTAGAAAAAAGAGAAAATTTTAATTTTCCGTTGTGTATGTATGCTTAATCACCAGTAGAAACCCAACATCCTTGAAGTATGCGACAATTTGAAGTATAATGGGGTAACAGATGAGGCCATACGTCTTAGATTATTTCCGCTATCATTAAGCGATATAGCCAAGCAATGGCTAACTTCTGAACCACCCTACTCTATCATAAGTTGGGCAGATTTGGTCCAAAATTTTTTGACAAAGTATTGTCCCCCTGCTAAGACTACACAAATGAGGATAGAGATTAACAACTTTTCTTAAAAGGACAACAAGTGCTTAACTGAAACGTGGGACAGATGCAAGGAATTATTGAGGAAGTGTCCCCATCATGGGTTGACCAGGTGGATGTAGATCTACAATTTCTATACTGGCCTGAAAGCCCATACAAGACAGATGATTGATACCTTAGTTGGAGGTATTTTCTTAAAAAGGATGACACAATAGGCTTTCGATTTGTTGGATGGGATAGCGGCAAACAATTACCAATGGTCGCAAGAAAGAATGATAAAAGGGAATTTGAATGGTGGACTGCTAATTAATGTGTTTACACTTGATAAAGACAAGTTTCACCGCTTCACTAAGCACATAAAATCAAAGAAGCCTCAAATCTACCCATCCACACTAGCTCGTTGGTATAGAATTTGAAAATGGATAGCACCAGACAATGGAATGCCAGTCAGGTCAAATGACATTGGAACATGCCCAGTACATAGCTAGGTACAATCAGCAGCAATAGTAGAACCAGTATGTAGGCAACAATTTCCAGGGGCAAGGTTGGAGAAATAATCAAAACTTCCCTTGGAAGAATACTCAAAACATAGGGTAGCCAATGCAAAGCAATAATCAGCCAAAGGAAAAGAAGGTAGATATGGAGGAAGGCTTAGCTCATATGATGACGTCTCATACTGCTTTTATGAACGGGACGAAGGCCAATTTCCAAAACCAAGCTCAACAGCTGTAAAACCAATCAACCCAATTACAGAATCAAGGAGCCCAACTCGTAAAACCTGAAATACAAGGGGATGATGGCCACACGTTTATGAAAGGCCTCATGTCTATTACGCACTTAGGAGGTAAATCCCAAGAGAGAGAGAAAGGAACATTGCAAGTTGATAACTTTGAGAAGTGGAAGCGTAGTCGCACTGAAAGATGCTTACCTATGATTGCCAAGAACCAAAGCAACTGACTGGCCCAAGTAGATTGGGATCACGTGAAGACTGGATCAACTCCCAACTAAACAAGCCCACTTCAGGAAATGCCTAAAGGTAGAGAAAGTGGAAAAGATAGTATAAAGGGATTCGACCTCCCTCATCTCATAAATTTTTAGAGGATCGAGAAAGAGGCTTCTCGATGCGCCTACAAAATTTATGGAGGTGTTCAAGAAACTGCAGATCAACATCCCCTTCGCGGATGGGTTGGAGCAAATGCCAAGCTATGTTAAGTTTATGAAGGACATCTTATCGAAGAAATGAAAGTTGGGGGATTATGAGACCATTGCCCTAACCAAGAAACAAAATATCAGTAATTACGGATATATCAGTACTTGAATTTTACGGATATATCGAAAATATCGGTAAATATCGGTGGATATTTTAATAAAATATCGGTAAAAAAAAAATTAACAAAAATACTTAGAAATTCATGGAAATTCCCGTTGACAACCGGTCAACCTGCGAAAACCTGTGGATATCGGGTGTCCCGATATCACACTTTATATTTGTCCTATGCACAGACCCAATACGCATATTTAATTCACACAAATATACAAAAATATATGATAGACTATTTAATCAATACCCATTTACAATTTTATACAACAAAAGGTATACATGAACTATATCCGCTCCTCAATCCCATATGCGGGTCACCCACTCGTGACCGGACTCCACCAAAGGGGGGGTCCCATGATTCGGGCGAGCAAAGCCCAAAAGAAGGATAATCTCTATGCGGTTACTCCCACCTAAAATGCACATGCAATGGCATACGTGAAACATCAATCACATTTCATACAATTTATGCAACATTATATGAAATGCTTCGTGGTCATGCATGAGATGTGACCCTCATGCTCAAGGCAACCCGAGTCCCACCTACTCCCTCACATCCTGAATGCCAAGTGTGAAAAACCGGGCCATCGTTGTTTAACCTAATGACTCAAACCATCGGACAACCCTCCAATCTTTAATTTATCAAATCATGATTTTTGCGGGACCACAGATTTTTCTCGAGTTTTCACCGCAGACGCCGCACGCCTTTCTAACATTTTCGAACTTATACGTCTCGAATCATGTCTAACCGTGAATAATATTTCGGCCTTCACCCAGAGGGGCGGGACTTACTCCTAACTTGCTCCGCCCAAAACATGTAATTTATCATTTTGATCAATTTACACTTCCGTGAGTCTCAACCTTGGACTTTGTCCCATTTTTCGAGCTCACAACCCATTCACCAACACCTGGTGAATACTCAATACCATGCACCCACACTCGACTCGACGCGATGTGACCGTGCATATGAAATGCATGATGCCAATGCATTTTCCTTCATGTTACATGTATATAAGGAGCGCTTACATGAACATTACTACACCCATGGATAATTATAATTTACATATAATTTTACATCTATGCAATCCATGTTAATACATCAAATAACATATTCTTAACACTTATACTTTTCACACAAAGATGTTATTCACATAAGCCATAACACATAAACAGGGGGCTACTACAATCTCTCAACTCCATCCAACGACTCTACTCTGGGCCCTTCACAACATGAACCAGTTTGGTTCCATTCATCCATACATCATTCCATGACTAAATGAATAATGTCATATAGCCTTCCTTAGGCTAACTCATGGAAATTCCTACCCAATACAATAGCCTACAACATGCCATGCAATGGTCATGTCAAAGCTTAGCTATTTACATCGACACAACCAAGCAACCTGCACACTTGGTGTAAAACATAGGTTTTCAGAAAGGTTATGATTACATACTGTGGACCCTACCCGATCCACGGACCGGCGCGACTCGCTTTTAAATGGAAGGAAAAATGCAGTGAATGGGCCATTTTCGAAGTTTGAAAATCATCCCAAAGGAGGAACGGTTTACTTTGAGTCAACACTTACTTTTATTTTTATTTTTAAATGGGAAACCAAGTAAGAAACAAAAAACCCCAATGACTCCAAAGATGGAAAAACGTCCGCGAAAACTAGATTTCTAGGGTCCTAGGATCGACACTATCGGAAGGTACCTCATGAGGTGGCCTCTAAGCCCTAACCTGCCCTAATAGTGAATTGGGTATGTAGGAGCATATGGGTCACAAATCAGACAACTTTAGGCTAAACGATACAATCCTAGATCGCACCAACCTAATCGGCATTCAGCGTGCTTAAAAAACTCAACTAAAATGGCAAATGGCGCGCACTGCGGGTCCCCCGCCACGCACTACATCAGTTGTTAGCTAACAAACATAGCAAGCATGCATGACACCCAAACACAAAGCATCCATGAAATTCATTACCCAACATTAAAGCACATACCGTATTCAGCTGCTACCGCATAAGAGGTCGGCCAAAAAGCTCAAATGCATCACAAATGTTAAAATCCAAACACTATGTACGCATATGAATACAAATACCAATGCCTAATCATGTACCCGAGATCCCTAGCCATGCATAGTAGGAATAGGTAGGGCAAATAATACATCATACATCATGAATTTAAAACCAAATATTGGATCCTATACCAAAAGAAAGGAAGGTGCTGAGCGAGGTGGTTTGCTATTTTAACACACATTCCCTTTAAAATCCACAAATCAAACCATTAATTTACAAATCCCACACATTGCCCACTACCCCACTTTGTTCAAACCGAAACTGAACTCAGACCCCAAAGTCTGCCTACAGGTTTCTTAGGCAACTAAGAGCACACCATAATATATTCGAGACTGAAACATGCTAAAATAGGGGCTGCCTATGAGTCATGCCTTGCAATAACCGGGGTTGAATCATTTCAACAAGTCAAATGATTGAGAAAAATTCTGAAACTTTTTCAGAAAATCCTCACAGAATCAGGAATTCATTGAAATAAACGGAGGTAATTCACCCGAATGATCAAGAACCAATACAAACAAAGCAAAGTACCTAAACTGCTATTCCGGAAAACCCAACTCAATGAACCGGCTGGTTTGGTTTACCAATCAGTCCAGATAATTGAGAAAAAGATTTCTCAAAATTCGTGAACCTTCCTTAGAAAGTCAGGAATCCAAAGATAAACGGAGTACACCAATTCGAATGACCAAGAACCAACACAAAACGAACAAACTACCCGAACTCACTATTCCAGCAAACTGAATTTAGTGAATCGGCTGATCTGGTTTCTCAACCAGTTAAGATGATTGAGAGAGGCTCTAAAATTTTTCAGAATTCATTCCTCAAAATTCATAAATCCAAAAAACAAACCAAGTAGAAAACCAACTCAATGACTGAGAACTGATACAAACGCGCCTAAAGACCGAACTACTGTTTCAGCAAACTGAATTCTGAACCGGCTAATCTGGCTTTATCAACCAGTTCAGCCAGTTGAGATAGGTCAAAATTTGTCAGAACCTTCCTAAAGGAGTTAGGAATCTAAAATTAAACGGGTGATTGGATTCTCAGCTCGGATGAGTGAGAACCAACCAAAACAACAAAACTACACAAACTGCCTTTCCTGAAAAACCTAATCTGAATGGAACCAATGATCTGTTTTCGAACCAGTCCAAATCGTTGAGAGAGGCTCTCGCAAAATTTCCAGAACTTTTATAAAGGAGTTAGAAATCTAACAACAACGGGTGATTGATTCTCGCCCGAAGGAGTGAGAAACCAACCAAAACAACAAAACTACACAAACTACCTTTCCTGAAAACCTAATCTGAATGAACCGAATGATCTGGTTTTCGAACCAGTCCAAATCGTTGAGAGAGGCTCTCAAAATTTTTCAGAACTTTTATAAAGGAGTTAGAAATCTAAAAAAACAAACGGTGATTGATTCTCAGCTCGGATGAGTGAGAACCAACTAAAACAACAAAAACTACACAAACTGCCTTTCCTGAAAACCTAATCTGAATGAACCGAATGATCTGGTTTTCGAACCAGTCCAAATCGTTGAGAGAGATTCTCAAAAATTTAAATAACCTTCCTAAAAGACTCAGGAATCTAACAAAATAAACGGTGATTGATTCTCAGCTCGGATGAGTGAGAACCAACCAAAACAACAAAAACTACACAAACTGCCTTTCCTGAAAACCTAATCTGAATGAACAATGATCTGGTTTTCGAACCAGTCCAAAACGTTGAGAGAGATTCTCAAAATTTCCAGAAATTTCCTAAAAGACTCAGGAATCTAACAAAATAAACGGTGATTGATTCTCAGCCTGGATGAGTGAGAACTCAACCAAAACAACAAAACTACACAAACTGCCTTTCCTGAAAAACCTAATCTGAATGAACCGAATGATCTGGTTTTCAAATCCAGTCCAAACGTTGAGAGAGATTCTCAAAAAATTTCCAGAACCTTCCTAAAAAGACTCAGGAATCTAACAAAATAAACGTGATTGATTCTCAGCTCGGATGAGTGAGAACCAACCAAAACAACAAAACTACACAAACTGCCTTCCTGAAAACCAATCTGAATGAACCGAATGATCTGGTTTTCAACCATTCAAATCGTTGAGAGGCTCTCAAAAATTTCCAGAACTTTTATAAAGGAAGTAGGAATCTAACAAAACAACGGTGTGATTGATTCAGCTCGATGAGTGAGAACCAACCAAAACAACAAAACTACGCAAACCGCTCTAGCAGAAATTGCTGGAACCGGCTTTCACGTATGAGCGCGGAAACCGCTCAAATGGTTGAGGAGAAACTTCAAATTTGATCAGAACGTATCTTAAAGAATAGAGTGGAGAAAGGGTCCATTTCTTACCTCCTCACATAAGACGCTGAACAGAAACCAAGCTATACATCCCGGAAAAAATCCAGCAAACGTGTGTCTGAGCCCGGAAGTGTGCCCCTCCAAAAGGTTTTTTTTTTGATCTGATCTCTATGTCTTTTTATGCTAATTCCCACCTCCAGCAATCAAAGCCTCTTCGTTTTTTCCTTCAAGCTTTGAAAGAGCCCTAATCAGCCCTGAAATCGCTTCCCATTCACTCCCTCCTGCTTCCCATGCAAGCTGAATCTTTTAAGATTTCATTTGCTTCACCACCAAGTATCCACATGGATTTATGGTGGGCTGCATGTAACTTAATACATGGCCCAAAATGGACCCACAATACTGCCCATGGTCGAGCTTGAGCTTATGGGCCCGACCCATGTACGAATGGGCTCCAAAACACAAAAATCAGCGCTCCATACAAGCTGGCCCGACTAACCAGTTGAACCAGATGCCAACCAGTCGAGCTGGTTGAGGAAAATTATGAAATTTTGATAGAATGCCCTGGAAGAATAAGAAGATCAACAAAAAACGGGCGACCATTCTGTCTGGATGAGGGAGATATGATCGAAAAACAAGGAGGAGTACTCACCAAAATCAACAAAAAAAAAGTGTCAGATACGACGGCTCGATGAACCAATAAACCGGACAGTCAAATCCATTGACAAAAAATTATGAAATTTTATCAACACCTCCTTGGCAAATAAGGAATCCAACAAAACAAACAGTGAACAATTCTCGAGTTCGACAAGGGAGATATGATCGAAACAGCTTAAGTGCTCAATTTGACATATCTATAAACTCCGACAGCCGAACCCTCAGTTTACTTGCTTCCTATGGTACGACACTAATCGACACTCCGGATGATTAATCTCGAAGTGAAATACATACACACTCAATGACCATATACGCTCCACCCGAGGCTCTGAGAAAGACCGTGCCTAAAAGGCCTAAATGGTGCTATATGAGAACAATGGGTGAGTATGACACCCATAGGATAAATGCAAGTGCTTAGGGACAAAATTGAGGGTCTACACTTAGTTCATAATGAGAAGGTTTGAAGAAACAAAAATACAGCAGCAGCAAGTCCAGCTAAAGACTAAAAATTGAGCAGCTTTGTGGAAGGCAATCCACATCAATTTGTTTTAAGTTTTTCTTGTCATATTTTTTGTGTTTAATTTTCTAGTAGTTTAGTGTAATTTTATTTATTATCGATTGAAGAGTAGGTAAGTATTTTCTTTATCTTTGCAGGACAATGAAAAATGTGCAAAAGGGGGAGCATCTACAATCAAACTTCCAATCTGCAAAAGAGACAAAAAGGGGCAGTATACTCTTCTTGATTTTACTTAAATTTTGTCCCTGATATGGCATGATTGAAGGTTTGGGGGAATTTTATTTTGTTCTGGTGCTTAAATTTTTAACAGATTTATAGCGGATAGATTTTGTTGAATATTTGCATGATGAAGATGAATTGAGTTGTGTTTGCCTTGATTGGATTTAAATAAATTGAAATTGCTGTGAATTTGATTGTTTAGGGAGACCTAAAAATTTTCTGGTCGCAACACTAATCCAAAAGTTGCAACCAAGAATGCTTGATGTGGAAACAATAAAGTAGAAAAGAAAGTCGAAACAATGAAACTGAGGTCACGACTGAAATAAAGAAGGGAAAGAAAAGAGCAGGTCGTGACATCAATCCCCTTGTCGTGACCACATTTCAGGTCGCAACAAAAATCCTTAGGTTGCGACCAGAATAGTCCAAAACTCAATAAAAGTAGGTTTTAAACCTTCATTTCAAGGTCCCAAAGATTAAAAATTAAAATTCATTGCAAATCATTAATTAGGAGGCACAAAATTCAATGTCGCGAACTCCAATAACGTGAATCATGACATTGGGATCAAACGTCCATTCAAATTTCCATCAACTTTAAAATCATTCAAACCTTCCATTTCTATCATTCATTCGCATCTTTTGAAATAAATTGTTATTAATGCAGAACTAGAAACTGATGTCTTGATTAAATGAATTAGTTTAGTTTGCTTAGTTTCAAAAGGAATAATTCAAGGGAATTTGATAACTCCAAGAGAAACGATCAAAATTCCTCACCAAATTTCCACATCCTCTGTTGGAAATAGCCAAGACGCTTAAATCCGAGAAACTTCATTTAATTCATTCATCGGAAATTTTGAAAAGAGAATAAAGAGCCTTGTAGTTCCCAAGAGAAGCAATATCACTATAAAAGGATGGGAAAAACAAAGGAAAATAAAACAACGAATGAAGAAAAAGGAGAATGAGAGAAAGAAGAGTCTCAAGGTTGCAAACACAATGGCTTATGGAATGAATGGAGTTGAAAACAAACCACCTCAAAATGTTCCAAACGAAGCTAGCACGCCGAATTTCACGGTAATTCGAGACACGGAGTTGGCACGCGAGGCATCGCGCTTCGTGCCGAAACGATATCTCGATGACAAAAGTCTTATATAACACATACTCATGTGCCATAAGTGGGCATGAGTAGAGAAATGATGAAAATAATGCCGTAGAGAAAGGCCGCTGGTGTCAAATCGGTTAAGGACATAAATGTCATTTTGGAATTGTTTAAATGAGGAAAAGACAAAAGAGGAATAGTGTCATCCTCTTAAAAGAGCCAAAACGTGAGAAGCAAAAGAGAGATGGGATGCAGTAGCCATTTTTATGGGTTTTAGTGAGAGAACGTCCACCTTCTCTCTAGGATTGTAGGAGATCCGACCGTCGGAAGTCTTCGGAGATGAAGGAAAGCCGCCACGCGAGAGACCTACGCTTGACACCCGCTTTAGGAGTTTTCACAAACTCCGGGAGGTAGGGTTTCTTCCTACTTGGGTTTTACACTTTGTTTATGTATTTACAATGTTTGAGCTGATGAGGCCGAGGGGTTTGCTTGACGGCTCCAAAGCTTGGAACCGAGGTGGAAAATTTTAGAAACCCATGTGGACAGTCCGTGACTGTCCACGGGCTGTTTTGGGTTGCTAGTTTGTGTATTTATGTGTTAATGCATGCTTTGATGTGTAAGGCCCGGAATGGCCGTGAAATTCAGATTCATAAAGTGAACCGGATGATTGATGAAGGATTTAACAAAGAACCCGAGGGTTTTGATCGCTCATATGAATAGTGACACAAAACCACTTCTTGTGTGAAACTGTTTAAATGTGAGTAATCTGCTGAATTGCTCGTTTGATCATTAGCCCACATGAGCTAATTTTTTGGTGTAATGGAATGTGAAATTGCATAAGATGTTTGTAGATTTAAATTATGTGAATATATGCATGATTATATATTTATACGTAGTTATAAGGATTGAATCACTGGCATCATGCATTCCATATGCACTGGGGCATCCTAGAACGATAGGAATGAGTGCATGAGGGGGTTCTTGAGAGAATGATTTCGGAGGGTTGACTAATAAATAGAATTATCGGAGTGTGTCCATTATAATATCGGAGGGTAGTCCATATAAAATATCAATCGTCGGAGTCGGCCCAATTGATATATCTCGGAGGGTAGTCCACTAAATATAACATCGGAGACAGCCCACTACTTATATCGGAGGGTAGTCCACAAATAATAACAAATATCTTTGTTAAAAAATAATGTTTCTCATACGTGGCTTAGGCAAGTGTGAGGGAGTCGGTGAGGACTCAGCATGAGTTGTCTGTGCATTCAAGGTGATCACGATTCGCTGAATGCGTGTTTACTGAGCATTGCATATACCAGGTGGAGAATAGCCCATTTAGGTGATTCCACTATCGAGCATTAGCTCACCCCGTCGAGGAACATATTTTCGTAGTACGTGGAGCACACAGAGACGACCATCATGAGGCTGTGTTTGAGAAGAAAAGCGAGTCAAGGGCTTTGTTATCATTATGTATTCATGTATTAGAATTCGAATTTTAATGTGTTGTATAAGAGTAACCTTTGACTCTTGAAACTATTGGATATAGTTGGTTTTACATTGATGATGAAAGTATTGTAGTATACCAAGAGGCCGTTACCATATGTATCTCAGGAATGTCGATCGTGACAAAGATGATTCGCAGAGCCTCCGCACAAAGGAGACTCGCCTCGATTGCAAGAGATGCCCCGTCACCCGACATTCTCGACCATTCCAGCGTTAATCTGGCAGTCAAATCTTGACCCCTAGTTTCAAGGTCACAATTTGGTATCAGAGCTTAAGTATACGAGTACCTAGGGCTTGAGGGGATTTGGGCTTAGGTCATAGTCTTAAGGTAAAGCATCACCAATAAGTGGTTCAGATGTTGCTTAGGTATGAGATTACCTAGAAATCACTTTAACAAAACTAGGACACTGCATGCACGTGTTTTGTGTGATTTGATGAACTATTGTGTGAATGATGTTATAACATTGAGTGTTATGTGTTGAGTGATTAGCTCATTGATGTGTTAGAAATTTTTTTTTGGAGTTTTACAATGAGTAAAACTGGAAAAAGGAAAATAAATGAAATAAATTATAATAAATTTATTTGGTTTAATGGATGACAAAATAAAATTTTAATAAATTTTAAGCTTGAACACTAGGTCTAGTGTTGGATCAAGAGGTTTTGAGAAATTTCGACAAACAGCCCAAATTAAAGGAAATGAAAAAAATATGAGATGAAGAAAATAATTTTCTAAGGTTTACAAGTCAGGGAAAATTGAAGAAAAGTGAATAAAATAAATTTATAAATTTATTATATTCTAGAAAATGAAAAAAAAGGTATATTTTTTCGTGGTATCTTCCAAATAGTTGGAAGAAATGAAAAAAATTGTATACTTATGTTTTTTGGGTATTTTTCCAATAGTACGTGTGAAAAAAAAAGAAAAAAATGTATATATGTATTTTTTTTGGGTATTTCCAAATAGGCTGAAAATTTTAGGTATGTATTTTTTAGTGTCTTCTAGTAGCTGGAAGAAATGAAAAAATGTATACGGAATCGCCACGCCCACCTGTGTATTGTGAAAAAAATTAGACAGAACCTTGTAATTGTATTGCAAGAGAGAGGGCTAGAAAAAAAAAATTGTATTGCAATTGTATTGCAAGAGAAGGGTGTAGTTGGCTTGGAATTGTATTGCAATAGAAAAATTGTATTGCAAGAGACAGAGAAGGTCATTGAATTATTGCAATACACCATCAGACAGGATCAGATTGTATTGCAATTATACAGCGTATTGCAAGAGTGTAAAGTGGCTAGATTGTATCAGAACACAAATGCATTGTATTGTATTGCAAGGTGTGCAAAGGGGTTAGAATCAGTATTGCAACACAACAAATTGTATTGCAATACGTATTGTATTGTGACTTGAAGGGCTTCAAGGGCTTTTTAGATTGCAATACATGGTGTATCAGGCAAGAAGGAATTCGGGGCTGAGGATTGTATTGCAATACAATTATTGTATTGTAACTTAGGTCGTCTACAAGAATCGAACAGAATCAGAACATTAATCGATGAACAAAGACTCTGAATAGTAACGCTGGCGTAAAAATTTCGAATTTTTTTTTTTGAAAAATAAAATAAAATCAAACAAAATGGGACAAAATTTTGAAAAATGAAAATTTTGAAAATAAAATTTTGTTGATAAATATGATTTAATATATTGGATAAATGGTCTTGCATTGCTTATGAATGCAGGGACTTGAAATATACACTGATTCTGTGTATGAATAGTGTCTCGGGGCTGCATTTACACCCTTGGAGATACGTAATTAATGTTGCATGTTTTGATTGTGTGATTTTAGGTTTCAAATTGCGTAGAAGGACATATACACGGTAGGATGTATATAGGAATTTTGATTGCACGATTGTTGCGTAGGAAATTATATGCATGGTGTAATGCGTATAGGAAAAGGGTGAATGCTAAGGTTAGGAACTAAGGACCTGGGATTTGATCACAGAAACCTTCGAGGCCGAGATATGGCTACCGCTATCGCACAGGCTAGCATAGCAGGTAGTCAGGGAGATCCTAGTAACCTCCAGAGGTTTAGGCGATCATCCTCCTAAGACCACAGGAAGGAGATCCGATATGATGCACCATTAAGGAGATCCGATGGCATGCATCATTGGTTCATACAGATCGAGAAGGTGTTGTGAGGCTACTGAGATTACCTCCGACACTACCGTGATTAGACCAGTCAGGTTCCACTAGAGAGTGAGGCCCAAATGTGGTGGAAATGGGCAAGGACTCGTGAGACCTTGAGGAGCCTTTTGTATGTGAGTTCTAATTCAGGAATTAGGGCGAGAATATGATTATAGGTCGATGTTGGTGAGTCAGAGGACTTTGACTCTAACAGCTGGACCTAAGGCTCATAGACATGTCGAGTTCGATGTCATCCTAGTGGATGGATCGGGTCGACAACTTACATGGTCAGTATCGACAGAGCTGTGAGGGAGGCTACGCCTACAATACGTAGGGATCTACCATGTGGTATTTCAGTGGGGACAAGCATGACATTTTTCCCCAAACAAAGATAATGAGTCCAGGTTTCAGTGACGCTAGCGGGTCGCAGCAGCCCAATTCCTGCAGGACGAGTAGAGACCAGACTAGATCTACCTCGAGTAGCAGAGAGCTTAGTATGTGGATGTTTTCCGCATAAGCTTACTCCGAACTACCTCCACAGAGGGTCGTAGACTTCAGTATCGAGTTACACCCTGGTACTTCACCCATCTCTATGACTCGCATAGATGGCACCAACAGTCATAGGAACTCGTGAGTCCGGCCATAAGGAGCTATTGACAAGGGGTTCATTAGATCGAGCACTTCACCAGGGCTACTTCCGTTTATTGAGAAGAAGATGACAAGACCTTCGACCGGCATTGATTATCGATAATTGAACAGGTTGGCGATCAAGAATCGTACCCATTACCGAGATTGATGAGGATTTATTTGATCGGGCTGAGAGGAGCGCGAGTCTACTTCAAGATAGACCTTCGTGACCGGTTACCATCACCGAGGGTTAGGATACGAGAGCCTTAAGACAAGCCAAGAGACATTTATGGGCACTTTGAGTTTACGGTGATGCCCTTTGGATTGACGAATGCGCCAGCAGCATTCACGGATCTCATGCATAGGGTATTCCAACCTTATCTAGATCAGTTTGTCGGAGTCTTCGTGGATGACATCTTGATCTACTCCCAGTCAGAGTGGGAGCATGAGTATCACTTGAGGATTGTTTTACAGTTGTTGAGAGACCATCACTGTAATGCCAAGTTCGGGCGAAGTGCGATTTTGGCTTAACAGAGATTTCTTTGGGACACGGTGTCGCGATCGAGTGCCAATGACCATATATAATGAGGCGTGGATGAGTCAGAGAGACCGAATGTTAATCTTCGAGATACGAAGTTTCTCGGGATTACCGGGTATTACAGAGATTCAGAGAATGGGCCGGTTGTCCATTCAAGTGATTGTAGGATCACCACGACACATGGACTCTATGGTTAGGACGGCCCCGACCATGTGAGAGAGATCGAGGATGCCTGAGCACTGGGATGCGGGTGTCAGAAGAGGGAGGATCAACCTTCTTCTAGTTCGGGGAAGAGGCAGAAGACTTCTACTTCACACGAGTTTCAGGACCAGGGGCCGGATTGAAGTATGTGAGACAGATTACCTAGAGATATGATCCTAGACTTTGGGACAAGCAGTGTACCTGAAGAATAGAGAATGGCGAGAGATACTTCTGCTCATTCCTCCACACCCTAGTACGGGTCGAGAACTACGCTTTAAAGCACTCCAGCAGCCACGCATAGGCTAGAGGGGCCATAGTGTGGGTCAAAGTCATGACGACGAGTTGGCGCAATGAAAAGCAGATCCAGAGTGGCAGACCTCATTGGTTGTTAATGTCGTGGTTTAATGATGAGTGCTTAAAACACTCGGGACATAACGCGCGCCCCGCATTTTCATGTTGTTTTGCATTATATAGTTTTGGGTGTTGATTCTTATTATGTTTATTTTGAAATACGCTTGATGCGCAAGAAGAACATCTTTTTGGAAGCTTTTTGGAGCAATATGAGCAGTAAGTGAGCTAATCGCCACGCCGCTGACGCTTCCACGCCGCGACGTCACCAAGTCAACACGGAGGTCAATCCATGCGGTCAACCAGCCCTACGCCGCTGACGCCATCACGTCGCGATCGCCACCCGCACTCGATCCCATCATTAAATGCGAGGCTCGAATCAAGGGTATCAAGGACGTAAGGGCCAGAGACGGAATCGAGAACCCGCAATACGTACTCAAGGATCTCCTTGAATCTTTCGTATTAGTTTTCCTTATTGTTTTGATTATTTTGGCTGCATCACATGAGGATGTTCTTCATATTACTTATATTATTTCTTTCCTTCATGATGTTCTAAACTTTTCTGTGGTTGGCATCAAACCCCGTCACAGATAATGGATTAGAATTTAACCTTTCATGTTAATCAATTGTTGTTAATTTATCACATCCTCGTCTATTCGCATGTTAATTATATGATAATATCTCACACATAATTATTACTTACATCGAAGATCCGAGATTCGAGAGATGAGGGTATTCGGTGATCTCGGGTAGAGTGTACTTTTACCGATTCGGCATTGTAGGATATTCAATCGAAGGTATTCGGGTTGAACATTAAGCATTTCAATACCGAGTCGAGATAGAGATATACTCGATTCTATCTAATAAATAGTTAATACATCTCGAGAGGATATCTCGTGAGGCAAGATCACCTAGCCATTGATATGTTATAAACAACTAATAAATGATCTTTGGGGAGAATAATCCATCGACGTGACGTGGGGAGATTTAACCCTAGGCTCCTCATTATCAATCCACCAAATCAATAGTTTAGTTACAAACAAGATTTAAATTCCATCTTAGAATTTCATTCATTCAGATATCGGCCCAAGCGTAACATCCGTAGTCAATTCATCTTTTCCCCTGCGGATCGATACTGCATACTCAGTACAATTATATTACTGAGGCGATGCGCAGACTTGCGCCGTATAGGCGTATATTTTATACACCACGCTTTCACCGCTGCTTTTGGCGCCGTCGTCAGGAAAAGGCTTAAATTGATATAGAGTAGTAAGCATATAGATAATATTCAATTTTTTTATTTTTTTGTTATTTTTTCAAGTAATCGTAATCAGTTTGTTAGTTTGTGTGTTATTTCAAGCATTGTGTTTCAAAGTGAGTACATGCGATGAAGAAACCGAAGTTAACCAACACTTGTGTGGATCCGGAGCCGAAAGACTTCGCAGATAGATCAAGGCCGAGAATGAGAATGCAATGTGAGTAGAACGCCAATACCATGGAAAACATCAAGAACAAGATTTTCGCGTGGAAAACAACCGGGACCACGAGAAGCCGAACTAGAAATCAAGCGCCTGGAAGCATCCATACAAATCAGACATCCGCATACGCATAGGATGAGTTCGTTTCCTAATTTCCACAGCTGTTCGTGACAAGAATCGACGGCCGCCAATTCAAGCAAACAATTTTGAATTGGAAGTCACTACGTATTAAATGCTTCGTAACATATTGTTCCACGGATCACCCCATGAGAATCCGAACATGCATTTGACTAACTTCGGTTTGCGATACCATCAAATACAATGGGGTCACCGGGCTAGCCCTAAGATTGCGGTTATTCCACTTTCACTGGGATAGAGCTACATTGGCTAACCAGCTACCACTGTATTCCATTACTATGACGCGAATTCAGCTGGTACAAAAATTTCGACCAATTCTTTCCACCACAAAAATTGCAATAACCGGTGCAAGAAATCACCACGCTTGGACAACTTGAAGGGAGAATCGGGCGGAAGCATGGGACAGTTCCATGAGTTATTGGCGGAAGTGGTCCTCACCACCGACTAACCGTATGGATGCAAGTCCACACCTTCTACAATGGTCCGAGAAATACAACCCGAACAATGATAGATGCCTCACCGAGGATCATTGATGAAGAAAACCACGCATCAGCGTATGAGATATCGGAAGATGTCAAGAACCAACACTAATCACACTAGAGAGAAGGCTACACCCGCCAACACTAAAGGTGGCAATGTGATAATGATGTCCTCAATAATCTGGTAAATCATGTGGCACAGCTAACTAAGCAGTTGAATAAACAGCAGGGAACAGCTAATGCCATACAGACCAACCCCTGGGAACTGTGTGAATTTTGTGGGGGCCGGCGATAGCAGTGCGATTGTCGGGTCAAAGAAACCCATAAAGGAGCAAGTTTCCAAGATGTCCAGATTCACGAATCAACCACAACCGCGAAGGACCGTATTATAAAATGTTTACCAGAATCGTAATCAAAATATGGGTGGCGCGAATAATCGCATAATCGTATCAACCAAGGGTATGATGGCGGAATAATCGTAATTTGCCATCAAACCGGATAATGAAATCACCTCCCGAGAAAAAGATAATTTAGAGCAAGCCCGCATCGGTCGACGACTCTCCCATTCTCGCTCTTCATGAATGAAACCAAGGCGAACATGCAAGCAGCGCCAGTTAACCCAGCTTAAATAACTGGCAAAAGACAAATGAAGGAGTTTGGAAGCACAATGGGCCAAATGGCAAGCTTACTTACTGAAAGGCAACAGTGGTTCACTACCAAGCAATTCGCAGGCAAACCCTGGGGAGAAGCGGAAAGAATATCAGAATATCACCTAAGGAGTGGAAAGAGTTGAAATCCCAAAGCCGCCACTAGGCAAAGAAGAGAATTGAAAACTAAAGAGCAAGAACAAGCATCCCCAAAAGACCAGATGCAAACCAAGCAACCTCGAGATACGAGAAGGGGGCCAAAGATAATAAAGTCGTGGCTGAGCCAATTAAACAGTATGTAAAAATTGTGTAAGAACCCGCCATACCAATCCCGCACTCCTCGTAGAGGTTGAAGAAAGGTAAATTGGAAAAGTAGTTTCGCAGCTTCTTGACGCCTTCAAGAAACTACATATTAATATACCATTGAAGCATTAGAAAATATGCCAAGTTATGTGAAATTATGAAAAAGATCTTGGCAAGTAAGAAGAAATCAGCAGTATGGGACCATTGCCTTAATCGAAGAACGCAGCGCCATCCCCGCAAAGAAGCCCCGAAACTGCAAGATCCGGGTAAATTTGCTATACCATTCTCTATAGGGAACCGAGTATCCGGAAAAGCATTATGTGACTTTGGGAGCCAGGCATCAACTTCTGATGCCACTCTCAATGTTTAAAAGGCTTCTAAGTCAGAGAACCAAAATCGACTCACAATCGGCTTGCAACTTGCATAGGTCTTATCAACATCCTCGGGTATAATCGAAATGTCCTAGTAAAAGTTGGTAAATCTGCTCTTCCAAACAGACTTCGTCATTCTAGACATGGAGGAAGACGACTCAGTTCCAATTATACTCGGTAGACCCTTCCTAGCCACCGGAAAAGCTCAAATCAATGTGCAAGAAGGCGAACTCAAACTAAGAGTCCAAGGAGAAGAGATCGTTTTCCATGTATTCCAGCCCATGAAGCATCCAGACGACGATCCAACTGAAGATATCTCGGAACCTCAGTATACAGAGATTTCGCAAGGCGATGAGAAAATTTGTGGATAAAACCGCTTCGTACAAAGAAGACACCGAGAAGGGCAAGGGCATGTAAGAGTATTTCATCCACTAAACATGGGGTGTACACACCAAAAGGAGACGCCGCGAGTATCTCCCCACTTTCTTCTACGAATATCGCACAATCGAGATTCAGGTCGCCGAGCTAATCTACATTAAATATAGCTTCTCGGGAGGCAACCCAAGTTTTCATTAAGTTCAAGTTCTATCGGGTATTTTCATCAATTGATTTCTAGTTGTGTTCGCGATCTCGTTGTTGTGTGTTGATCTAATTTCAGGTCCCGAATGTCAAGTGCATAACTTGCGCAGTGCGTTCATCGCCGCGACCATTTATAGATAGAGAATTTCGAAAATCGAGGTTTTATCGTTAACCAATTCGCGCCGTTGCCACGTCAGCGACGCGGAGATTCTCAGCCACGCGACGCTAAAATGTCACTTTGCCACGCCGCGACGCGGAATCATCACGCGCCGCGACGCCAATTTTTCGTTTGCCACGCCGCTGACGCGGATTCCACGCCGCGACGCCATATTAACAACCTCTATCACGCCGCCGACGCGGACAATCATCACGCCGCCGACGCCATTCGTCACTTCGTCACGCCCGACGGGTCCCTCACGCCGCCGACGCCAACTGGTAATGCCGCCACGCCGCGACGCGGATTTCACGTCGACGGCAAATATGCTCGGTCACGCCGCGACGTATTTCGCACGCCGCGACGCGGAGATCACCCGGTTTTAAACCCGAATAGGGCCATTTTTCGCCTTCATTCGCACAAACCTCTCCTCGAAACTCCTAGCTCCTCTGCCACGCAAAGGACATTCAAGCCTGTGGTTCTCAGAACGGCCAGGACCTCCATCTTGCTCGAACTCCAATCGTGAAGTCAAATTCCATTGTAGCTAGTTTCGATCATAGTGGCCTTTCCCACCACCGTGCATCCGATTCTAGTTCAGTACATTAGATCAGTGGTTTATTTTCGTTGTTTTCATTTAGCCCAGAGTCCTTGTAGGTCTTCATTTCGTGTTAACTAGGTTCTTTAGAGTTACTTTGAGTCATATTTGGGTCGTGGTTAAGTCTTAAGTAGCTTTGAGTCCCTAAGGTGTATCAGACATTGTGTGCTCGTTTTTGGTTTAGATTGGGGATGGGTCCGCGCGGCGTAAACCACCGCTGCCGGAGTCGGGGCCAGTGAGGCCCCGACTCCCGCCTTCGACGCTTCGCGTTTTGTAAACGCGGATGCCGCGGATCGGTTTAGCATAATTTGCAAAAACCGATCCTTTATTAAGGAGAAGGGGTTTCACCACCCCGACGATTTTTTTCGCAAAACGATCGAGGCCAAGGGTTGGCGTGCTTTGTGCCAACCCCCTCGCCCCAAATACCGGCCATGAGCGTAGTTCGAATTTTACGCTAACCCGCCTCCCACGCCCCCTCAAAAAGGTCGTGCGCGAGGTGTATTGGTCGACTTCAAATACTGAGTCGATCAATAGCTACTATAGCCTCGAGCATATCCCACCGCCCTCGATCGCCCGCGAGCACCCGACTACCATGAGGTCATCCGAGTGTCGACCAAAGGTCGCAGGAGATGGATAAATAGCGCGGTCACGCTAGCAAATCCCTGGCACAAACATTTGGCCTACATTCCTAAGGTGTGGCATCACTTTATCACTCGCCTAAGTACCGACGACGAATGTGTGCGAGATCGCCCAAATACCTTGCTCAACTACGCTATCTTACAGATATACCATTTGACGGCCAAGCGGTGTTATCGAGATGCCATCCTCCATAACCGGGATGCGAAAATAAACCCGCACCCTTTTCGATCTTCACAGGCAAGCCGGTGCCTCGACGACAATGAGGCCCGGCTTCATCCTATCATGTTATATCGGGCCAAGCCGGGACACACCGGTGTCCCAACCCGAGGGGGTGTATGACTCGGGACACGAGCCATCTGACGAGGATGAGCTTCCGACTATGTGGTCGGCGGCGGGATTCTTGCGACACCCAGAGGACATCGCCGTACCATCCTTCTCGACCTCCACCACTACCCCAAAGAACCAGGAGACCGTCCTCCTGAAATTTCACTGCATTACCCGAGGACCCTTGCTCTCCTCACCGAGCTGCTTTGACGCCTTCTCGGATGAGACCCAGAGCACCGCGGCCCTCATTACACAGACACGAGGTGTCGCGTGGCCGATATGCGACCGCTTCCGCCAATCAAACATCATCCTACAAAGAAGAAGAAAGACTATGCGTGCCTCATCAAGGCACCCTAGCTTTTCACTGTACCACCGCTACCGCCATCGCAGTTGATTCCCCAGGAGTCCCTTACCCTCTATATTTTGATTTACCAAGGGGGACACCGGATCTTTTGTTCGTGGGGAGGGTATTTTGTTATGTTTTATTTCTAGTCGCTTTGCTTTCCATTATTTTGGTGTTAGTAGTTTATAGCATTTTTAGTTGTTCATATATGAGTTGTGTTTCATTTTAGTACTCATATGCATCTGTAGCAGTGTTTAGGTATTGTTTGGAGTTTTGGTCTTGTTCGAAGCCTTTGTGGCATCGCATTTTGCTTATGATTGATGAATCATTTGTTAGTTGTTGCATACATCCTCATTTTGCATATAGTGATAGTCAGATACATGTATGTCCCGGGTTGAAAATTGAGGATCATTTGGATTGATTGCACTATAGAAGTGTTCGAGACATATAGTCGCGGATACTCAGAATTAGTCAATATGAAAAGGCCGCTGAACTAATTCCGGTAGGCAAGACACCAATTTCAAAGACTTATCGCACACACACATTAGTGACTTTAGCATGCATAGAGGTTTAACAACCACTAAAGTTCAACCAACCTAGGGAGATTCGAACCATCTGCTGATAGGACACCTAATGAAAAGAGGATCGCCATCGAGTCCCAACCAAAAAGAGAAAAATACAAAAAACAATAGAAAAGAAAGAGAAAAGAAAAGAAAAGAAAAATGATAAAATAGGTATAAGTATAGGAATAAGCCGGATCATCCAATCGGAACCCGCACACCGAGGGCCTATCGCTTCCACGCGTCTGAGCCAACGTCGAGTCATCAATTTCACCGCCCGCTACATGGGACGTAAGATGGATCGCTCACGCAACCTAGGGCCATTGAGTTTGGCTGATGTTCTGGTGAAGTTTGAAGGAATTGAATGCCCGGGGTGCCCTTAACTAACCGGTGGGGAGTCACCACGGAACCCGCTACGTGGACACTTAACTAAAACCGTCAGTACTGTGTTCTTTTCCTTTTGCTTTTGTTACATAGAAATTTCTAGTTTTGTTGTCATGAATAAATAGGTGTGTTCGCATCCTTGTTTAGTTCGCTCTCTTCCTAATAGGTAAGCTGAACTTGCTTGGGGGTATCGGAATTTAGGCATATTCTGGAGGCCATCCACCATGAGCACATAGGGGTTTCTGGGAATGCATATTGAATACCATGGAGTTGATGCACTAGTCGCTTTCACCTACTTCAATCGAAGTTACCGAAAGTCAAGTATATGTATGCCTTCACTGAACATCGAGCAAAACATTGAGTATGCGAATTAGTCCAAATTGATCCATTATTTTTCAGATGAGCACACATTGTCTTAGTGTTAGTTGCATGGTGTCGAGTGTGTGTAACTCGTTTAGAGCCGGGCTTCTGCTTGAGGACAAGCAAGAAATTAAGTTTGGGGGTGTGATGGCGCTTAAAACACTCGTATTACACTCAAGGCCGCCCCGCATTTTCATGTTGTTTTGGCATTATTTATATAGTTTTTGGGGTGTTAGATCTCTTATTAAGTGTTTATTTTGAAATACAGGCTTGATGAGGCAAGAAGAACATCTTTTGGAAGCTTTTTGGAGCAATAAGGAGTAGGCAAGGAAGCACTGCCACGTCGCGACGTCTCCACGTCGCGACGTCACCATGTCACGACGTGGAGGCCACCCATTACGTGTCAACCAGCCCCCACGTCACGCCATCACGTCAGCGACGCCAAATTTCAAAATTCCGGATCCCATCATTAAACAAGCAGGGGCTCGAATCAAGGGTATCAAGGACGGCGCCGTAGAGACGAATCGAGAACCCGCATCACGTACTTGAAGGATCTCCTTGAATCTTTTGTATTAGTTTTCCTTATTGTTTTGATTATTTTACGTATCACAATGCAGGATGTTCTTCATTACTTATATTATTTCTTTCCTTCATGATGTTCTAAACTTCTTTCTAGTGGTTACATCAACCCCGCTGGCTGCATAATGGATTAGAATTCTAACCTTCATGTTAATCAATTGTCATAATTTATCAAGACCGCTTCTATTCTCGCATGTTAATTATATGATAATATCCGGGCTAATATTAACATACTTATAATCAAGATCCGAGATTCGAGAGATGAGGGTATTCAAAGATCCGGGTAGAGTAGCCTTTAAATTCGATTCGGTAATAGAGATATTCGAACCCGAAGGTGGTTTGGGGTTGAACATTAAAGATCAATACCTAGTCGAGATAGAGATATACTGGGATTCTATTCACGAATAGGCGAATATACCCCCGAGAGAGGATATCTCGTAGTAAGATCACTCAGCCATTCGATATGTTATAAACAACTGGATTAACAAATGATCTAGAGAATGAACTGTCAATGACAGTGGGAGATTTAACTTCAGTCCCTCACATCAATCCTGTTCAAAACAATAGTTGGTTATACCGTGATAAATTGGTCTTTGTGAATCATTCTATCCATCTGTCCAGGCAAAATATCTCAGAAGTCAATCATCCCTCCCCGAGACTTTACATCACACTGTTCAGTACACTATATTACTCGAGGCGACGCTGCACTTGCGCGTATAGGCGCATATTTTATACACCACGCTGTACTCGCTACTTAACATGGATGAGTTGACAAATCCATCGGGTTGTTAGTAATCGGGACTCCAACGGCCGGTTAAGTACCCGACACGCCTCGATTCGGGCTGGGCTTAGAGTGCTAAGGCCTTTAGAGAAGCCAGATATGGATGCTCTTCCCTAGGGTGTAGGGTGATAGTTGACTCCATAGGCCGATTATGAGTGAGAGACTCGATTCTACTCATGGTGGACCTTGATTAAAAATACAAGATGGCATTATTATGCCTGCGGTGTATAGTAACATTGCATCGAGTCGGGTGTGGGTGCACTAGACGGGTTCACCACTCGTGAGTGTGGCTGAGTTTGTCTTTAGGACTAGTCCAATGAAGACTCATAACCAATTCAGAAATGAAGAGTAATTAAAGTGTGTTTGGGAAAGCAAAAAGGGGGTCGCATCCCTGGGCGAGAACCCGGAGTTAGGGTGTAAGAGACCCGGGGAGATATCCCGAATTTCTGTGTGAATGTAAGAGGCTCGAAGTGTGAGCCGAAGAGTTATGTTAATCGAGATGAAAACACACGGTCAGGTTATCACGTAGACTTAGAGTTGAGTGATAGGAGTCGGGAGTGACTTGAGATTTGGATAACCCTTTAGTAATTGCATTAGGTGTTGTTGAGCCGGCAAGGGCTCGGTATATGGATGTCATACATGACATGGACTAGGTTGACGGTCCATTTGTCACGACAAGACCTTTAGGAAGGTTTCAAATACTACACACAAAGTAAGGGTTAGGTAGGTTACACGCCAGGTATTATATACAGTGTTGGGGAGGACACGTCGCGAGCATACGTCTGGGTCATAAGGGTAGAGGAGCACTCGCCTCTTAGTGGGATTCACTTCCACAACAATTTATCAAAGTAGCATACAGATGGGCCCCATATGAGGCATTGTATGGAAGGCCATGTAGATTACTATATGTTGGACCGAGGTGGAAGAGAGCTCCATCACGGGTCCTGATTCGATTAGAGACACCTCCGCGAGAAGGCGAGCTTGATACGACAAATAGCTTCGGGCCGCTAAGAGCCGATGTAAGAGCTATGCAGTATGTACGACGCCGACCCTTAGAGTTCGAGGGTCGGGGGATCACCTTTCTAGCTGGGTGATGCCTAAGAGAGGAGGGTCGTTCGTAAGCTTAGGAAGTTATCGCCGAGGTTCATCGGGCCTTCGAGATACCGAGAGGGTAGGCACCGTTGCATACCGGTTAGCGTTACCGCCCAGCATGTTAGGTGTCCACGAGGTATTTCACGCTCCATGTTCGTAAAGTATACCCGCATCCGTACCATGTGGTGATCGGGGATGCATTGAGGTTGACATTGATTGGACCTTTGAGGAGAGACCAGTGTACATTTTGGATAGCCGTAATCAGGTTTTACGACGCAAGACCGTGAGGCTAGTGAGGGTGCTATGGCGGCACTATGGAGGGGAGGAGTCAACGTGGGAGTGCGAGGACACGATGCGGGCTACATATCCCTTCTTGTTTAGGGATGAAGGTACGTAGTTTAGTCGTTTAATACTTAAATGATGAGTTACATGCATGGTAGAGTGCACGTTGCATATGCATGTTAGTGAGTATGATTGTCCGCACTTCAGACGAAATTCCTTTTAAGGAGGGGAGAATGGGAGACCAGAAATTCCAATTTCGAAATAGGGCAAAAATCGTAATTTCAATGTAACTGAATTTATTCTCTAGATTCGACGACAAAACGGATTTCACCATTGGAATCGTCTCGGCAATCTGAAGCAAGACGCGACTTCGTCGACTCGAGACAATGAGTTGGCACGCTTTTGAGGCATCGCTTGTGCGCCGTGAAAACGATATTCATGTGACAAAGTCATATATAAAACATACTGGGCGTGCCATAAGTGGCATGAGTAGAGAAAGGATGAAAATGGACGGCCGAGATAGTGCCGAGTGTCAAAACTGGGAAAAGAAGGACATAAATGTCATTTTGGAATTGTTTAAATGAGGAAAAGACAAAAGAGGAATAGTGTCATCCTCTTAAAAGAGCCAAAACGTGAGAAGCAAAAGAGAGATGAGATGCAAAAAAGAGCTACTTTATGGGTTTTAGTGAGAGAACTTCCACCTTCTCTCTAGGATTGTAGGAGATCCGACATTCGGAAGTCTTCGGAGCGAGAAGGAAAGCTGCTCTACGCGGAGAGACCTAAGGACACCTCGCCTTTAGGAGTTTTCGACAAACTCCGTGAGGTAGGGGTTTTTCCTACTTGGGTTTTACACTTTGTTTAAGTGTATTTACAATGTTTGAGTCGAATGAGGCCGTGAGGTTGCTTGACGGCTCCAAAGCTCGGAACCGAGGTGGAAAATGAAACCTATGTGACGCCCGCGGATCGTCTACGCTGTTTTGGGTTGCTAGTTTGTGTATTTATGTGTTAATGCATGCTTGATGTGGGCAATGGAATGGTCATGGAAATTCAGTTCAAAGTGAACCGATGATTTGATGAGGGATTCAACAAGAAACCCGAGGGTTTTACCGTTCATACGTAATAGTGACACAAAAACTAATTTTTGTGTGAAACTTGTTCGTCGAGCAATTCGCTGAATTGCTCGTGTTTGATCATTAGCCCACATGAGCTAATTTTTGGTGTAATGGAATGTGAAATTGCATAAGATGTTTGTGTGATTTAAATTATGTGAATATATGCATGATTATATATTTACATGTGTTATATGATTGAATCGAATTAAGAATATGCATTCCATATGCACTGCATCCTAGAACGATAGGAATGAGTGCATGAGGGGGTTCTTGAGAGAATGATTTCAGAGGGTTGACTAATAAACAGAATTATCGGAGTGTGTCCATTATAATATCAGAGGGTAGTCCATATATAAAATATCAATCGTCGGAGTCAACCCAATTGATATATCCTCGGAGGGTAGTCCACTAAATATAACATCGGAGACAAATTCAATTACTTAGAGATTCCGAGGGTAGTCCACAACAATAACAAATATCTTTGTTAAAAATAATGTTTCTCATACGTGGTTTAGGCAAGTGTGAGGGAGTCGCGAGGACTCAGGCATGAGTCGTCTGTGCAGACATTTAAGTAGATCATGCATTCGCTTGAATGTGTGTTTACTTTGAAGCATCGTATATGCACTTGCAGAGAATAGCCCATTTAGGGTGATTCCACTACTGAGCATTAGCTCACCCTGTCGAGGGAACATATTTTCAGGTACAGGGAGCACACGAGGAGACGACTCATCATAGAGGCCAAGTTTGAGAAGAAAGCCGAGTTGTGGCTTTGTTATCATTATGTATTCATGTAGTATGGGCCCAAGAGGCCGTTTTTACTCATATATGTATCTTGTGAATGTTGATTAGGACAGGTGATGTATTTGGGTAGAGCTCTCCGTACAGACAAAGGAGACTCACCGACGCCAGAAGAGATGCTCGTCACCCGCATTCTCGAATATTCCGCGGGTTGACGGGTAGTCAACGGACCCCCGGGTTTTAGGGCGTCACAAATTCTATAGGCAATGTTCAAAACTGGATTCGAAAACTATGAAATCATCCATGAATATCTTCATAACCTCCTCTGCAAAATCTGAGAACATTGACATCATACATCTTTGGAAAGTAGCAGGAGCATTACATAACCCATATGACATTCTTCTAAAAGCAAAAGTACCTTAAGGGCATGTGAAAGTAGTTTTCTCCTAGTCCTTAGGTGCAATAGCAATTTGGTTATATCCAGAATATCCATCAAGAAAACAAAAGTGAGGATGTCCTGCTAACCTGTCTAACATTTGATCAATGAAAGGCAAAGGAAAATGATCTTCCCCGGTCGCAAAGATTCAACTTTCTCAGAATCTATACACACCTCCATCCTCGTCACGCTGTAGGTATCGCCATTCCTTTCATTTCTGATCACAAAGGAATCCACCCTTCTTAGGAAACACATGAATCGGGCTCACCCAAGGGTCAGCTCGACATTGGCATAAATAAATCCTGCATTTAGCCATTTCAGTACTTCTTTTCTTACAACATCTTTCATCACAGGGTTCAGTCTTGTTTGGTGTTCAATTGAGGTTTTTGCATCATCATTCAACAGGATTTTATGCATACAAATAGAAGGACTGATACCCTTTATATCTTCTCAATTGACTGTGTGCACAGTTTTGTATTTCCTTAGAATTTGCAAGAACCTTGTCTTCATTTTCACTAATTCACCGATATGATTATCGGGTTTCCTCTTTTCCGGTTCTTAAGAAAGCATATTTCTCGTGATGACTGGGCAATTCCTTCAAAATCAACCCTTCTGCACTAGTCTCTTGTTTATAGCGCTTTTTCCTGGCTGCTTGAATTTTCTTGACTATTTTCATTCAAACTCAAGACTGTTTCCCTATTTTGCAAACTGGAATGCAATAGTTCATAATCAACACTCTCAATATACTGGAAATTCATCTTATTTTCATTGATAGAATGCTGAAGGTTACAATCAAAGATCAAGTCAAAACTGGTAGGACTACTATTATCTACAACATTACAATTCTTCAGATCACCCGCATTGTGTCGCTTTGTCCAGTTGAAGTGCAATGCCTACTTCCTACCCTCGGTCGCCTTCGCTGCTGGGTTATGGTCTTCCTAACAACGTAGGGACTCGTTGTCTTCTTCCATTTTCATAACTAATAAAGTCCACGTGGAAAATAAATTTCCTTACCTTGACCAAGACATCTTCAAGAACACCTTCCTCGTTGGGCTTTCATGGATCTATTAGCCATCCAACAGAATATAATTGTCAAGTAGCAAGTCTCCAAACTCAACTAATTCACCGATAAGGGCATTAAGTTGATGTTGGCTTTTGAGTCACATAAGGCTTTCTTAAACTCATAGTTCCCTATTGAGCAGGGAATGGTGAAGCTGCCTGGGTCCTTCATTTTTGTTGGTAAACTTCTTTGAATAACTACACTACGCGGCGCTGTCTACTATTCCTTCCCCAAAGAATTTTCTTCTTCTTGCTTAGTATTTCCTTCAGAAAATTTTCATAATTTGGCATTTGATTGATTGCCTATGCAAAGGGAATACTAATTTCTATCTTCTTGAAAATTTCCAAGAATTTAGAAAATTGTTCTTCCTTCCTTGCTTTCTGAATCCTTTGTGGAAATGGGACTGCAGGGGTGTAAGCCTTAACCTTCCTTCGTTTCACACAAATCTTCTCAGTTGCCTGGGCCTTTGCACTTGCTTCTCTATTTTTGTAGTCCTCTCTGCCATGCTCTTTCCATTCTCTCCTCCAGTTGCTTTCTCTTCTTTTTGATCAGTCTTAACCTTCTTTCCGCTCTCGTCGCCGCCTCATCTCCCTACCACTCCTTTAGCTCGGGACTACCATATAGTCCTTCGATTTTTCGAGTGCTCACTAGGAATCGCACCTTGTTCCGTTTTGCAAGGTCAAGGGGCCGCTGCTCCAACTTGTGTTTCCAAATTATTTAAGGAAGCATTTGTGTTTCATTGAAACATTTGTGAGTTGGATTTAAGAGCTTCCAAATTTCACATACAATTGCTCACGGGGTGTGAAGCAAAATTTTTATTATCCCCTATGAACTGCAGCATCTACTCCTCAAATGACTAGGTCCTCTTCTGACCTTGATATTCATTTATGTGATCTCCCTGCTGCTGCTGCTGCTGGAAATTCTGCCCCTGTCTTTGGCCTTGTGGTGCTCCTCCACCATATGAGAAGTTCTCATGGTTCCTCAGTGCTGGATTGTAATGTGTGGGCAAGTTGGGATTTGGCTTGAAATGATAGCTTCTCTGTTCATTAAGGTAATTGGCCTCCTCAACTGTATAAGGATCTTCTTCAGTAGGTCCCTCAGCACTTCTTCTTATCCCATCTCTTTCCACTGCTCCAATCTCATGAGCAAAATGCAGTTTTTTATCCTGTTTATCCATCATGTGCATAATAACATCTAACTTTGCTTCCATGGCAGTCATCTTATTTAGCTCAATGACTCCACTCCCTCTTGCTTTGCTGTAGCTCCTTGTAAATTCAGATGGAGCTTTCATGTTGCATTTGGCTAGGTTTGCTATCAAATCCCTTACCTCCTCTTGAATGCCCCACATCAAGAAGCATCTATGATACCCTTAGAAGTATCATTCAGAGAGTGATAGACAATATCCATTTGTGTCTTCAGGTCTATTCCATGCATAGGACATCTCTTCAGCAGCCTTTCAGATCTTCCCATGCAAAGATACAAGCTTTCTCATCTTCCCCTTTGTTTGAACACTATGATTTCTTCTTCTTTCAGCTTGTGAGGGATAAAAATTCGCTTAGAATGCTTCCACTAACTCTTCCCATGTATCAACTGAGCCATATGGTAATGATTCATACCATGTGGCTGTAATATCTCTTAAGGAAAAGGGGAAGAGGTGTAGCTTTATCACCTTTGGTCTCACGCCATTTAGCTTAACTGTGTTTCACATCCCGAGAAATCTTCCATGTTCATTAGGATCTTCTGGGATGACCAAGAACCGATTCTCGTCGAACCATGGTGATCAAGGTTATTTTAGCTCAAAGTTGTTGGCCTCACAAAGAAGTTGTCCTCGACCGAAAGTATTCTCGCCGATGACAAGCCTCCGTAAATCCTCCATTGTATTCAATCGAGGCCTTCCCGGCCGGCGGTTTCTTGTTCAACTGTTCGATCAATTCTTTCATCTCGCCATAGTTGCTTTTCTGCTTCATCGACTCTCTCAACCTCCTTAGTGTTCTTTCCACCAAGATCTACAGTGGAATAGATCCAGTGTGGCTTCCTCATGCGCATTAATCAACCCCAGCTGAGACATTGAGGTTAATTGGAAACAAAGGGTATCACAAATCATATATCCTTTTAAGCTTCCTAAAAGAGCAAAGAGCTTATGCACCACCATTGTCAAAACCTGCTTTTGAGTATTTCTTTTATAAAATGAAGAAAAAATGTGTCCAAATTAAAGAATTTTTATTCTAATATTGATTTATTCAAATCCTTTCAACTTTCTACAATGTTGATGAGTCTAAAACTCATTTGATTTTAATCCATTTTTCCGAGTATATTACAAGATAATTGTTGATTCATATGCGTAAAACTTAGGTAATTTACTCAAATTTAATTTTAAAAATACAATAGAAAGCGGTAAAATCTCAAAGAAAATCGGAAGAATTTAGCTGAGAACAACGTAGAGAGGAGGTCGTGAATTCTGAAAATGGAAGTCGTGGACAAGGAGCTCGTTTGTTTAGCATTTCCTGGCCACAACATCACTATGGATTTCGCTTAATGAGGCTGTCATTTACCAAGAAAGTGTGTGGTTGATACGAAAGAAATTATTCAAGGTTAAAATGAGGTCGTGGACGCCTAATCAAGTCGCGACTTTGATCCGGCTGGATTTAAGCCACAAAGGAAGTTATTGTAGAGAAATGAGGTTGCAACTAGTGCTTCAATGAAAACCTTATTCTAGGTCGCGACGTGTATTTCAGGTCACGACATGGAACTGAATTGGGAGTCACAACAAGGAGATCTGAGGTTGCAACTACAAGAGAGTTAGAGAATCAGAAATGAGGTCGCAACCTAATATCGAGGTCGCGATAGGAAACCTGAAGCTGAGCCAAGCGAAGTTCCAATGAGGGAAATTGAAGTTACAACCACTTTGTTATTCAAGGACCCCAAGGGAGGTCGCGACCAATCATTGAGGTTGCGACCTAAAGAAACACTGAACATTACAAAGTCATGTCGCAATCTAATATTGAGGTCGCAACATGAAACCTTGCCAATGTAGTCCTTGCCGAGCAAATGGAAGTTGCGACCACTTAATCAGTCAAGAACCTCAAAGGGGAGGTCGACTAATCAATGAGGTCGCGACCGAATACACACCGAAGAGATAGTCAAAACAGATCTGAAGGTAAATTATGCTTAGCAACTAAGACAACCTCGCAAACTTAAAGGAGTAACGCGGAGGTCGCCGACGCCATATCAGGTCACGACCCATGAAAGTGGCAATATCAAAAAGGCCGCGATCAATTATTGAGGTCGCAACCAAATTCCGAACATATCGGGCGCGTAAGACTAGAAAAGGAGGTCGAATCCCAAAAGAAAGTCACGACCTGAGGTGAGGCAATAGAAACAGAAATGTGGTCGCAACCTAAAACTGAGGTCGCGACGTGCAGTGCAGCAAGGAAAGGAAGTCCTGACTCAGAACTAATTTGGTGATAACTAAAAGGAGGTTGCAACCTAAAATTGAAGTCGACTCACTGCAAAGAAGGAATGACAACCAGGTTATGACGTGAGACTAAGGTCATATCATCTTTGTAGAACAACTCCAGCCAGCAGATCGCGACCACAATTGAGGTCGTAACCACTAATCAACGAAGCTGCAAGAAACCTGGTCGCAACTGAAGAAACCTAGTCGCAACTGAATTGAAGTAGATAAAGGGAATCCAGGTCTCGACATCAACCCGAGGTCGCGACCTGAGATAGTAACTGGCTTTTCTTCTCGAATTCTACTTGATCTTTTGTATCTCTACCATTTTTCTTTCGGGATGTATATAAATAGACAAAGGTTAGGAATAGTAAAGCAACCTCTAACTTTTTCACTCTCGACACCGAGAACTGGGAGAGAAGAAGGGTTCATTGTATAGTTTAGAGTAGATTTTATTTTATTTTCTTTTCTTTTCTTTTCTTTATTTTATTTTCTTTTCTGGATTTGAATCGGCGAACTGTGCAGAAACGATTAAAGCTAGATTTTTATTTCTGTTATTTTCTTAAAATTACCGGTCAAAATTGTGAAATCTGCATAAATTTCTCGAATTCATTTCTTCGGGCTTTTAATCATGATTATAGTGGATGTACTTGATCGATGCTCCATTGTTAATCGTAATGAAGTAATTAGGAACGTTGGTGTCACCGATTCGATTTATCGTTAGTTGGCGCTTCTTCGCAAAATCCGAGAGAATTATTTGGTCGATTTATTTTACTTGGTGTTGTTTTTTAATCTATAAGTTCCCAATGGTAGTACCGAATACCAGTTTAAGGAATGTATCTTGCTTTGATTTCCAGGATGCCCTCTGCGTGACACAAAGTTGGAGATTCCTGAGAGATAAGAGCATTCACTCATGGCTATGTTAGACTACCATTGATGAAGAACCGTCGAGCTCAAAGTTCATTTTGATAAATCCCCATTCACTCATAATTGAAGTTGGAGGAGACACAATATAAATAATCGTAGAGTTCAATTTCAATCTAAAGGGAGCTCCCAACCCCGTGAGCATTGATCTAATCAAGTGGAAAGGAAGAACCAATAGATTCGGGCTGATGAGCCACCAATTAGTGCGGTAGAACTTGCAAAAATCCCGAGAAGGAAAGCAAAAGATCTCGCAGCTATCAAGAAATGGGGTGTGAAGTATTGAGAAAGAAAAATACCTGTATCTTGCAAAAAGATTAGAAATAAGCAATCGGGTTCGGATCTTGACTTCGAGAGAAGCAAGGGCTTCAGCCGTTGAATATGGAGAAATCCAACCGCAACATTTAGCAATCTGACAAATCTGTATCCATCAATAAAACAAAGATACTGTATTTTCGTAGGAATTGACTGCTTCATTGTAATTGATAGTTTTCGCTTTCTCACAGAAATGTGATTCGTACCAAGATTTTGTTCTTTATATTGTTGGTCGTTTTCATGTTATTTCAATTTATATTTTTGGGGCTAATAGTTTAGGATCTTTATTTTTCTAGATATTACTTTCTACTATCAAAGTATTATTCAAATAGCATTGAACTTTCAGTATCGGGTAGTTGATTTCCCTAAATTTTGTTACTTCCAGGGAATGATACCCGACTTACATTCACTTATTGATTGTAGAGCTCAGGAGCCTCTGTTAGTACATGACTAAACCCATTTTAAAACTCGAACACCAAGAAAAGTTTATTTAATCAAGCAAGTTTATCCAAAGTGACATGGCTGCAAGAGAAGTGTAAGGTTCTTGTAACTATGTGAATTTGAGGGGGTTTTAGTCTATATGGAAAAAGGCAAACAAACAGCGCCATAAAACTTGTTTGCCTTTTTCTATATAAACTAAACCTCTCAATTTAATACCCCTACAAGAGTCTTACAACTTTCCTGTGGGTATGTCAAATTGGACTGAAGTTTCTTTAAAATGAATAAAATTGGTTTAATGTTCTGGAATTATGAATGGGTTCAATCTATGACACTGCAAGTGCACAAGTCATACAAGTAGTAAAAAAATGGATATAAGTCCAGATATCATTCCCACAGAGATTGACTTGGATTCTCAAAACCAACTACCCCGACTAATCAAGATCCATACTATCCGAACCTCAATGATAAAGTTTATCAACTAGAAATTAAAGGGTAATTGTCTTAAAGATAACATAGAGAACTTAGGACATTAAAAATAAGCTAATGAACTCATATACACTATAATTAGTTGGATTGAATCGCCTCTATAAAATGAACACTAATAAAGAAGTACTGGTGGAAATACCAATTCTCGCATTATTCCATTTAAAACTCTATCCTAAATTCGATCCGGATTTGTCAAAGATGCCCTCGATATCGCAAGTTGGATTTCTCCTTTGCTCACCAATTAAATATCCCTATTTCTCTCAAGACCGGATTTAATCAAATGACCAGATTCAATATATTCTTTACAAGATTCGGGGTATTTTTTCTTTCTTCAATACTTCATACCCATTTTCGAGACTACGATTTCTTACTTCCCGAGTCGTGATATTGCAAGCATCTCCACAACCTCGATTGATGATCAAATTCCTTTAAAATCTAATGAATCTTTCTTTTCCCTTGATTAGATCACAGCTAACACCAGGTTAAGAGTTTTCCAACAGATTAAGGTGAAATCTCTAATTATTTAAATTGATAAATATTCCCCTCCAACATCAATTATGAGTGAACTGGGTATTTATCTAAGTGGAACTCTCAAAAGCTCGTGAGTTCTTCAATAATGGTCCAACATACCCATAATTAAAATGTTCCTAACTCTCAGGAATTGCTATCTTTGTGTCACTCAAAGGGCCTCCTAGAAATCAGAGCAGGATACAAACTTTGGATGGGTATTCGAAACTACTATTGGGAGCAATTTCATGAAAAACACATCAACCAAATAAATCCTCCCCAAATTTCAGGTACTTCCTTCTAAGTTATGCAGGAAAGAATGTAACTAACAATAAATTCAAAACTAGTGGAAGCTGCGCTTCTGAAAACTGCATTACAAACGACAATGGAGCATTGATCAATTACACCCACTGCATTTGCAATAAACTGAGAAGAAACGAATTCTAGAAATTGTCTAGACTTCATTAAACTCAGCAAGAATTTGTAAAGAAATTGAAATATTGCTTCCAGCTTCAACATTCTACCGTGACGTCGGGTTCGGGATTCAAGAAAATAAAGAAAGAAAATAAAATCTATTCTAAAAATATACAATGAGTTTTCTTCTTCCCCCATTCTAGGTTCCCAAAAAGAAAAGCTAACTTTACTAAAACTGTGTACGCCTATTTATAACTTTCAGAAATTGGGCCTGATTCCAAGGCTCTAGGTGGATTTCCCTAAAATCAATGGCCCAATCCATCGCTTTAGGTCGCGAATTTCAAAATCTGTGGCAACATAAAATTTTGGTCCTGCTTATGGCCTCGTCGTGATCAGAGGAAACTCGGTTGCAACATTCTTTCACTTTGCTCGCATTTGTCGAAAGCCGCAACATGATGTTTTCATTGCGACTCTGTTTCTTCAGCAAGTCGATTAGTGGTCAGCGACATGAATTTTGTCGACTATGTTAGTTGTCAAGAAGGGAGAATTCTAGCGCGACCTCATTCTTCTTTGCTTCCAGAATTGGTGTCGCGACTCAATTCGATGTCGCGGACTCACTCTCTCTTTATCAGATTTCGTGTCATGACCTTGATTCGATGTCGCAACCTCTTTTCTATTGCGACGCTATTCATCGTCTCTTGAAGCCAAGTAGGTCAGACTCAAAACCCGCTAGTTTGCTTGTTTTCTGCTGCCAAGGAATTTAGGCTCGACTAAGCATTTTATTTAATCACCGCAATTCTTGTCGCGACCAAAAAGTATGTCACGACTCATTCTTCTTCCTATTCAGTAACCTCATCTCTTAGTCTCAACAAATTCTTCAATTTTTCTTTTCGCTCGTCGCGACCTAACTCCGGTTTCGCTTCTCGTTTGGAATATATGTTATGATTTCGATTTGATGTCGCGACATCAGTGCCTGTTGCCAATTATGTTGATCTTTGTTGCGACCATGTTTTTTCTGACCCTTCAATAAATTCTATGTCATGACTCCCGCCCATGTCGCGACCGGCCGTATTGTTTCTATCAGATTCTATGTCGTGACCTCATTTCCTCGTTGTCGCCCACGATCCTCGTCACAGCCTCCCTTCTCATGTTGCGACTTTAAAAATTGTTTGTCTTTTCATTTGCCTTATCGCGGGATATGGGATTTCCAGTCGACTCAATTGTTTCTTTCCTTACTGAAATTTATTTCGCGACCTTAAAAGTATGTCACGACTTCAATTGTGCCCCTCATGTTGCAACCTCACTTCTTAGTCACAACATTTTTAACTGTACAACTCATTCTTATTGTCATGACATGAATTCCAAGTCGCGACCATAATTGGAGTTTCCAACTTATATCTTTGTTTCAACTTGAAATTGCCTAGCAAAGACATTGCAAGTCCATTCAGCCTTACTTTCTGGTCGCGACATTATTTCTCCGTTGCGACCAACAATATCTAAAGCTGTCACGATCTTCAAACGGTGTCGCGACATTACCTCTTTGAAAGTCCCCATGTCTTCGTCTTAGCAAGTGTTCTTCTATCGCAATAGCCTTTATTTGGCTTGCCATCACTTCTAGTCGCGTGACTCCATTCCGTCGCGACCCCGGGCTCGATCTATTTTCACCCTTATTTTTTGTCGGAATTTTCATTTCTTCTTAAATTTCGCAAATAAAATTTGCAAATAGTACATATTTCGCATAAAAATAGGCAATTATATTGTAAGAAAATCGTAAAAATGGACTAAAATTCACGAGTTTTTTACTCATCATCAGAAACATGACACAAGGCCTCCTCGCCTCGACCACGCCGGGCCATGGCACGTATTCAGTGCAGCTCGCTGCGGACTCCAAGTCACCCAAAGATGACTGGAACCATAAACGCGACATGCAGCCAGGAGGCTCTATCGCACGTTGACTCGTTGTCGAGCCGCCAGTCAGGTCGCGGCGCATTTACTTAGACCCGGTCGCGACACGGGAAAACCTGTCGTAACACAAGGTTGGAGAAACCTTGTCGCGACATAATTTCTCCCCGCACGACAGCGACCTAGGAATAGGAGTAGCCTCCTTCGTCTCCCGTACCTCCGCCTTTTTTTAACCTTTCCAAAGCACCCTAAATTCAATATTAAATTACCCTTTTATTACAAAAGACCACAGTGAACGGGGTTTTCCACCTAGAATTTACAAAACACAAAACAAAGTCAAATCTGGCCTTTCCTTCACCGCTAAGGTCTTAGATGCGTTCCGTCCCCCGGTGTACTTTCAGTGCCTGAAAATATTTCCCACGATAAGGTGAGCAATGCCCAATAGTTGAATTTTCCTACAAGGGTTACTCCCCACCTAAATACGCATGCAATGGCACCCAAACATCCATTTACATTCTATACAAATGCAATTCTTACATGGAATGATCTTATGTCATGCATGAGATGTGATTCCTCATGCCCACAACCTGAGTTCCGACCGTCTCCCTCACACTTGCAACGCCAAGTGTGAAAAACCAGGCATTGGTGTTTCACCCAATGACTTAACTCACTGGACCGACCTCCAATACTCATTTGAATATCATCAAATTCCATGTGTTTATTTATGGGCTACGTCATTTTTCGAGGTCTCATCGCAGGATTGTCTTACACTTTCCGACATTTTTACGGGTTTTCACCGCCGGTGATCATGTCTAACCACGTATAGATTTGGTCTTTCTGTGACACCCCAAATCCCGGGGGTCCCGTTGACAACCCGTCAACCCGCGGAAAACCTGTGTGTCTCATATCATGAGACCCATATATGAGTAAAAATGGCCACTTGGGCCCATACATCAATACTCACCGAAAATCTAATCAACTATATTACAATAGTTCAAGAGTTAATTTTTATCAGTTTAATACAAACATATATTAAAAATTTAGAATTCTAATACATGTTTTACAAAATATATACCAAAGTCACAATCCGGCTTTCTTCTTAAAAGCAGCCTCTAGTGGGTGTCGTCTTCTCGAACACTCCCTGTACCTGAAATAATTTTCCCTCGACAGGGTGAGCAATGCCCAGTAGTGATAATCTCTTACATGGGTTACTCCCCACCTAAGTGCTCATGCAATGGCACACCAAACATTCAATTCACATTCCATACAATCCATGTTAATATACTAAGCATGCATATATTAACAAAACTTACACATGTTATTCATTCATAGTAATAACACAAAATTAGCTCACATGGGCTAATCAACAATTTAATTTCCAATGGCTCACACACAATTATATTTCATATAATTCACACATTATGTTAACGCATTAAATTACATGCATTAACAATTCGTTTCCACACAATTCAAGCCATTCATTCTTAACTAATATCATGCAAATTCACATGGACATTTTCGGTCCAACAAGCACATCGGGACTGCTTTTTACTGTCTCACCTTAGTCCATGGGCTATCCATGGACAGCCCCTCTTCATAAAAAATGGCCCTAAGCACCAAACACACAACATGTTATTCATCCACCAAGCAATAATATCAGAACCATTTCAGACAATCTTGGTCCAACAAACAATCCAGACTGTTTTTAACAGTCCCAAACCGAGCAGTGGGCTGTCCATGAACAACCCTCTCACCAAGCATCGGTTCCATTTTGTGGAACCGAAAATCCATGCCATTTCCGTCCTCACACACGCCCAAAACCATTAACAAGGCTCCTAAACAAGGATTAAATCAAGTAGGAGAAAACCCCTACCTCCCGGAGTTGTTGAAACTCCATTGTAAAAACCGTACCACGCGAGCCCTCGCCGTGGGGAGCAACTTCATTTCTTGCCTCATTTAACCGACGGCCCGATCACGGAAACTTGTGAGAGAAGTTGGAGTCTCTCTCTCTAAAAATCCCTTCCTTTCTCTCTCCTTCCTTTTCTCTCTCCAATTTTCCCTCCCTTTTCCCCATCCAATCCGGTTGGGAGAGCTTGGGTCAAGAGGACTTGTCCTCTCATGCCACATGTCACCTTCTATCGGGTCGAGGATTACACCTTATCCTCTTATCCACCTACTTTGGATTTTCCTCTAATGGCATGATGCCATGTGTCCACCCATGGCCCACACTTGAGCTCATGTTTGACTAAATTCTGCACATGACACGTGACACTTCTTGAGCTACTCAAAATGTGCCAAGTGTCCCGCACTATCCTCGCTGCCCTCGAAACGCGAAATTCGACCGCCTTCAATTCAAACGAAATTCAACGCGAGAGCTAGGATTTCGTGAAACGATTCCAACGGTGAAGTCTGTTTCGTCATCCGAGATCTAGAAAAATTCCGGATTTTGACCGAAATTACCATTTTACCCTTTTTCAGAAAATTAGGATTTTCTCGGGGTTTCACACTTTCACCATGGGGGGAATCTACCCTAACTTGCTATGCCCAACACACGTGTATTTTCTTTTTTTTCCGTTTTTCATTCCATACCACCGTGAGTCTCAATTTGGATGTTGTCCATTTTGAGCTCGCCACACATTCACCAAAATGGTGAATTAACCATTTCTATGCACCCACACTCGACTTGGTACGATGTGACCATGCATATGAATGCAATCATGTCATTTCATGTATAGAACATTCATGAGCATTTATATTTCTCTACAATATAATTTACATCATTCAAGCAATCCATGTTAATACATCAATTGAACATGCATTAACAACATAATTTTCACACAACCAATCATGTTATTCATTTTAGCAATAACACCCAAACAATACACATGGACCAATTTTGGTCCAAGATCAGTCCCGAAATTGCCCAAAGCAGTCCCGAAATTTCGATTTTGGACTGTCCGAAATGGGCCCCAATTTAGCCCCTGATCGGGCCCAAAACAATCCTCAGAATTTTTGATTCGTGATCGTCTACAAAAACAACCCCCAACGTCCAGTCATGATCCGTCAAACAAGCCCCTACACAAGCATTTGGTCCCATTTCTGGGATTGGAATGCACGCCAGGCTCTGTACCTAAAATCCTAAAACCATCAGAATAGTTCTGTGACAAAGGATTAATTCAAGTAGGAGAAAAACCCCTACCTCTTGAAGTTTGTCGAAACTCCCCGATTTCGGTCTCTACTCGAAGCTCTTGCCGTGAGGAAGAACTTTCCTTCTTGCTCTGATGGGAACCAATGGTCCGATCGCCGGAAAAACTAGAGAGAAGGTGGAGCTTCTCTCTACCTTCTTCTCTCTCCTTTCTCTTTCTTTTCTTTCTTTCTCCCACCAATTTCCTTCTCCACCGAATTGTTTGGTCCAAAGTCAAGTGGGTTGTCCTCATTGCCACATGTCAACACACCATTGGCTCTTTTTGAATTTCCCTTATCCATTTATCCAAAACTTTGGATTCCCATCCTCTTAGGTGGTGACACATGTCCCACATGGGCCCCACTTAAGCTCTTGTTTGACTTGATCTTCATTTGACACATGGCTCAACGTGAGCCACTCAACACGTGCAACATGTCACTCACCACTCTCGGTGCCTCAAAAAACGTGAAATTTCGACTGTCTTCAGAATTCAACGAAATTTGATAGGTTAGCTAGATTTCGCGAGACGATTTCAACAGAGAAGTCCGTTTCGTCATCCAAGATCTAGAAAAATTCTGGATTTTCAACCGAAATTACTGTTTTACCTTTATTCAGAAAAATTGAATTTTCTCGGGTTTTACAGAGAAGCTTATTTAAATGTTCCTTGTGAAATCTAAGACACGTTATAGTTTTAACTCTGCAGTGGATGATACTCAAATTTATTATCAAGAGAAGTTTTTGAATACGCTAACATCAAATGGTCTTCCTCCTCATAAGTTGGTGTTAAAGAAGAATTATCCTATCATGCTTCTAAGGAACTTAGATCCATCAAATGGGTTTTGTAATGGAATTATAATGGTTTGTAAAGATTTTGAACCAAATGTAATATATGTAGAGATTATAATGGGGCAATATGTAAGAAAAAATGTTATTACCAATAATACTTCTTCCACTAGCAGAAAATGAAGGATATCCTTTCCATTTTAGACATGCTTAATTGCCGATTAGCCTTTGTTTTGCCATGGCTATAAACTAAGCACAAGGTCAAACAATACCATATGTTGGAGTATATTTTTCTCAACTCGTCCTCTCGCTTGGTCAACTATATATAGCATTATAACATGGGACTTCGAGAGTAACAATGAAATTCCTATCAAATATGTCACTCCCATATGTTCCACTAGAAATAAATTTTCTACAAAAAATATAGTAAACAAAGAAGTTCTTATGCCATAAAGGTAATGAGCTCAAAAATGTTTTAAGGTTTTAATTATTTTAATTATGTTTCATATTACATGCCAATGTAATATTTACTCAAATTAAAATCATTTTTACACTTTTTATGTACAATTTATATCTGACACAAACATGGATACTCGAAGTTTTATTCCTCTTAGGGGTTAGGCTATAAAAGTGCTTATGCTTTGTCAAGGATTAGTAGAGCAGTATAAAAATTCAAATGACTTTAGGAAAATTTGGAAGATAATCCAAATGGATGATAAGATTTGATTAAATTTACTTATAATTATACTTTTTTCCCTCATTATATTTTATCTCGTGTGATTTTAAATACTTTTTTCATTCACTTGTTGTATTCAAATTGTGTTAAAAATATCTCTTTTTTTCTCTTCTAGGGCACACAAATGCAAGTTGTTTTATTCAATGATTTGGTTTATATATTCGAGAATGATCTTGTCAAAAGGAAAATGTGTTTCATCTCGAATGGACTAGCAAAGCAAGTGAACAACAACTTTTTAAATGTGCATGACTTCCTTGAGTTGATGTTATATTTTCATGGTTGAGTAGAGGAGGCTCTAACTAACATTGATTTATCATATGGTCTATATAGTTTCATCGAGTTTAAGGACCTTCAACATTTTTTGGAGGCTAATAATCTTACGTTAGTAAGTGTGTATATGAGTAGTAATAAAAATAACAAATAACAATAATTGTGAATATATATTTTTATTTTTTGAGTTATATTAGCGGTTTTCGTGAAAGTTAATATTTTACTTTGATAAAGAAAGTCGAGCTCTCTGACACCTATCGACGTAATATTGTACTCATGAGCTCATAAAATTCTTTTTTCTCTCTTTAAAAATAATTTTTCTTTAAAATAATTTATTTTAGTTTGCTATAATATAATATATTTATCTTTACAACTCTTCTTTTTACTCATTCAATTTACAATCATGATACAATTATACTGGCACTATGGGGAGACTTTGGAAGAAATGAAGGATAATTATTGGAAGAACAACTCATTTCTAAATTTGTAACTGCTTTATCAAAAGCAAAAGTCACAGCCTATGTAGAAACATATTATAAATCATTTATTATATATCTTAAAAAATTACTTTGTCTATTGATGAGTCCAAAAACTCATTAGATTTTTAATCCATTTTTCTGAGCATATTACAAGATAAATGTTGATTTGTATGCAGAAATGTGGATATTTTTTACTCAAATTTAATTTTGCAGAAAATACGCAGTAAACCGAAAATCCCAACAAAACCGTGTAAGAGACCAACATACAAGGTAAATGAAGTCGCGATCGAAAAATCGGAGTCGCGACGGAAGCATATTTGTCTTCGCTTAAACCTGTGTTACTACATCGCAAGAAGACCAGCCTTGATGAAGAAATAGAAGAGTTAATCAAACGAAGTCATAACTGGAAGTGAGGCTTGCGACCAAGATTATTAGAGCAACACCATTCTGAGGTCGCGACACCATTTTGATGTCACGACGTCAATTGAACATAAATGAGGTCGCGACACCACTCTGATGTAGTGACATGGATTCATCAATACAGCCACAAAAGAAGTCTCTAAAAAGAAAACGAAGTTGCAACTGGTTTTTAAATGAAAGGCACCATTTGAGGTCGCGACATGAAAACTGAAACTGAAGTCTCAACAAAAAGAAAACTGAAGTTGCGACCATTTATTAATCAAGGACCACAAACGATGTCGCGACCACTCATTCAGGTCGCGACCTGAAGAAGAGCTGAGCAGAAGAAATCAAGGTCACAACTACTTTGAGTAGCCGGACCATGCTTTAATCGAACAAGAGGTAAATAAATGGTCGCGACATAAGCATGAGGTCGCGACCTGGAATAGAGGTTGAAAGAAGGAAATCGCTGCAACAAAGAACTGAGGTCATAATTGTAAGAAAAGAAATAGATTATCAAAAGAGGTCGCAACATCACCTTGAGGTCGCGACTTAAAATTTGAAACCTGTGAAGGCAGAAGACCACCAACAAGGTCGCGACTTAAAATTTGAAACCTGTGAAGGCAAAAGACCACCAACAAGGTCGCGACCATAAAAAGAAGGTCACGACCTGAAGTAATGCAATAGGAACAGCAACAAGGTCGCGACTGAAAAACGAAGTCGTGACATGTAATGCAACAAGGAAAAGAGTCCTGACTCAGAACTGAGGTCGTGACTCAGAAGCCATGAGAAGAGAAAGACAATGATGTCGCGACATGAAACCATGGTCGCGACATCAATTCTGGAGAAACACTGAGCAAATAAGGTCGCGACTACAAACGATGTCGCGACCATTGACCCAAGCATGATGCAAGGAATCTGCTGCAATAGAGCAACAAGGTCGCTAATCGAACTCGAGCAATCAGCAAATTCATGTCGGACATCAACTTGAGGTCGCGACATAGACGTTGAGTCGGGCTTTCTTTTTGTGGTTTCCACTTGAGCTTTTGGGGATTCGCCCACCCTCGACAAGATAAAGAGACAAGTAAGGAATAGTAAAGTAGCTTCCGTTTTGATCAGAATAATTTTGGTCCCGAGAGAGTGTACAAAGAGCATGATACATCAGAGGGGTGTATAAGAGCACTAAGTGTCACATCGTAATATTTTGGAGACTAAAGTAGGAAATGATAATTTATGGAACCCGGGATGGTGTATGAGAATAAGGGTACAATTGTCATTAAGCAAAAAGGATATGAAAAGCAAAAATCAAATTAGAGATGGGCCACAATACAAATAAAATAAGTTACAATTGCAATATTAAAGAGAGGAAGACTAAATTGCAATTAAGGGAAAGTGGAAAATATAAAAGAAGGAGATAAAACCAAAAATTTCATTTTGGTCTCAAAGTTTGCCCTAGCAAACCCGTAGGAGGAGAAGGAGAGAGCCAAGAGGGGGAAGAAGAGGAAGAAGAAGGAGAAGAAGAAGATCAAGGTATGTTTGTCTTAGAATCAAGTGTATTTTGGATTCCTAGAGTTTTAGTTTGGAGAATAGATGCTCCTTTGGTCTAGGTTTTGTGCAAATATCACATAAACCTTTGAATTGTCAGCAGAGAGTAAACCTCAATCGGGGAGAAAATAAACATGGAATCACTGCACTATGTGTGGTTTTAAAAAAGAATTGGTGGACTCTAAAGTTGAGTTCTTGGATTTTCACTCTAGTGGTTTTGTGGTATGAGTTCCAAACCACCAATTCAAGAGTTGTGAAGTTGTTTCGAGATGAATTCCATGATAATTCCTCGAGGTGTTGCGAATTATAGTAGTTGTAAGAAGTTAATTGGTAGCAAGTGGCAAAAATAGCAAAATCTGGCACTTTAAGATGTACGGGTGTACTGCACACTTTCACTGTAGGTTAGAATATGTACCTAAGATATATGTTCAATATAAAATTTTACATGCCAACAGAATGCACATGTACCGGCATGTCCAGGTGTACTCTGCATACGGTGCCCCAAATGCCCATAATGCTATGTTTTCGTGATAATTGCTTCGTATCTTCGCATTAATCGATAGCTTCAGAACCTTAGGAAATGATTAAGATAGGTTCAAATAAGATTGGGACTCGACTAAAACGTAGCGTACCTCGCCGCCTCGGTGATATTCGTTGAGTGTGACTAAGTCTAGGAAGTATGTTAAGTTATGTGATTACGTAGGCAATTAATATTTGCCGTATTCGGTTGAGTGTGTAGGTTAAAAAGCAAAGGCGGGAAAAGTAGTGGAATCGTGCTCTCAAGTTTAGCAAGCAAAGATGTGAGTGTTCTAAACTCATTTTCCAAATACTAGTGTATTATTCTTGTGTCATTGTTTTGTGAGGTATTTACATGGTTTTGAATTGTGAAACCATTTTTCAAGCAAGCAAGTAAGCCAATGGTTTTAAATGATTAAACCATTTTTCAAGCAAGCAAGCAAATAAGCAAATAAGCAAATGGTTTTGAATAATTAAACCATTTTTCAAGCAAGCAAGCAAATAAGCAAGTAAGCAAATGGTTTTGAATAATTAAACCATTTTTCGATCAAGCAAGCAAGCAAATGGTTTTAAATTGTAAAACCATTTTCAAAAGCAAACCAGCAAAAGAAATAATTTGCAGCAATTCTACTAGTTAAGCAAACCAAACCGGTCGGAGAATTATAGTCACGTGCAGTGGTGTCAAGATCTCATACATGCATTGGTTTGCAGTGCAGGCAGGTCATAAATCATGCATTTCGGGAGGCGGTGTACGTACGGGTATATAAGGTTATGAGCTCTAACTAGAGTATGAGTGATGCCGACCGAGTCAATTCCACATATTCAACTGGAAAAGGTAGCGGACAAGGTCCTTCCACTTGCAGCATGGTCGATGCGAGGCTCAGTGTTATTCTGGTCACAATGACAAAATAGGCCTCAATGGTTGATGTTTTATAAGCTGCTTGATATACAGGTTTTGAAAAAATCAGCCATTGGTTCCACGACCCTTGAACCCGTGCGTGAGTTTTAATGACGGTTGAGCCCGAGCTCAGTTTAAGATTTCAAACTATCAGTTGTTAAACTCGAGGATTTTAAAGCAAATTGTGAGCCAGGCTCCGTTTTATTTTAAAGCATGCGGTTGGGCCACAGGCTCCGTTTTTTATAGAAAAAGTTTTGAGAAACTTTTAAAATGAAAAAATTGTGAAGGTTTTAAAAGAATTTGCAAACAGAAGATAATGAGCGACAAAAGAAATTTTGAGAAGTTTTATAAACCTTCTAAACAAGCAAGCAATAAGAGTTTTATAAGCTCTTAAAGAAAAATAAAATAAGCACAAACAGTGGCTGAAGTTTTATAAACTTTTCAAAGCTAAGTAAGTACAAGCAAGTAAGCAAAGAAAAGTTTTGAAAATTTTAAAGTAAGCAAGCAAAGTAAGCAGTAAAGCTTACGGAAAATATTTGTAAAAGAGTTTTACATTTTGAGATGTTTTCCGGAAAAGCAAAACCTTTGTAAGCATACACTCAAGGCTCGTTTAAGCTCATTATTTTCTATTTTAAAACTATTTTCAGTCACGGTGGCTGCAAGATGCTAGAGCCTGATAAGTTTCTCCGACATTCCCGTTATAAGTGTTGTGCATTAATTATATTTTTATGGAACATGCTTTGGTGTATAATGGACATATGTATGTACATAGTGTAGTTGAGAATGTGCTTGGTATCTTGGTTGCCATGTTTGGATATAATGTAAATTGGATGTATACAGGTTGGAATTATAAATATCGTAAATCGTCTTCTTAGGATTTCCATTGCTAAGATTTGCAAATCTTAAGTTGAAAAATAAAAGAAAATTTTTATAGGAGAGTTTAAGCAAACAATACGACCGCTACGGGGAGTTCCTGGTCGTTAGAGTGGCAGTGAGGATTTTATGTGGAGTGGTCGGCCTTAGTCATTTGGAAGGGGGTGGGGGTGTGACATTGACTACTCAGAAAAAGAGGAAAGGAGAGGAACTCAGTGTATAGTTTAGAGTAGATTTTCATTTTTTTTATTTTATTTTCTTTTCTTTTATCTTTAATTTATTTTACGGATTTGAATCTATGGCCCAATGAAGCAGTGGAAATGATGTTTGTTATGTTATTTCTTCATAGAAATTTATAGAAATCTAAGCCAGGAAATTTAAGGTCGTTTCTTACTGGGATTTGTACAGTTACCATAGTGGTTATGCGTGATCGGTACTCCATTTCTTAATTTACTGTCTGCGATGGTGGGCCCTTTACGACTTTTCTTTGGATTGATTTACATTGTTATGATCTTTCCTACATAAATTTGGAGAGCGATATTTGGGTTCGGATTTACTTAGTGTTGTTTTAGTTGGTGGACATCACACATTGAGCGTGGGTGCGGGTTGGGGTAACATCTCTTTTCCGTGTCCAGATTTCTAAGTAACAGAAGCTGGGTTCATGTTTAGTTCTTCTCAGTATACTGGTATAACCAATGTTAAATAGGTTCGTTGACGATCTGTTCATCATAAGTGAGTTGAGAATGTTATGTTCAAATAATTAAGGTTCTTAATGTAAAAGATGTTATTATTAAGTATCCGTATGGATCTGTGAGAAGATGTTATATTGATCTGGAGATTGACCATTTCTGTGATAGGGGACATGACTCCTGAAGAAAATAAATCATCATCAAAAATGGAACAGAGGTAGCAGAGAAAATGCAGATCTTTGAGGGACAGATACAGTGTTTTTGATGAAAAACTGTTTAAGAGAGGGGAGAAAAAAGAGTTTTCTTGAGCTGATGAATAACCAGAGAAATCTGATTAAAATTTAGGAAATCTTGGGCAAATCAGATCCATCTATACAAAAGCAGTAATGAATTTTAGTGTAGGAATTAATTGTTTCATTATAAATCAACGATAGTTTCGTTTCTCACGAAGTGTTGATCCGATATTTTAGTTAGATTTGTTTTATTCATTTACTTTGGTTTATTTTAGTCGATATTAATTGATGATCTAGGGTCTATATTTTCTAGTAAAACCTTCATTTTGTAATTTTAAGTCAAATAGCATAAATTTTAGTGGTTAGGGTAGTTGATCTTTGTTATTTAATCTGCATGGGAATGATGCACAGACTTACATTGGTTTTACTACTTGTATGACTGTGCATGCGATTACCATAGACTAAACCATCTTTTTGAGTCATAGACCTTCCCCGAAAGAAATGGCTTATTTTATAAAGCAAATTTATCAGTTACATGGATCTGAGAAATGTAAGGCTAGCCACAACTATGTGAATTTGAGGGGTTTTGAATCTATATAGAAAATGGGAACAAGCTTTATGGCGCAGATTCTTGTGATTGAAAGAATTAAATGAATCGATATTCTAACAAAAGAATAGAGTACTAATATTTTATGGACCAGTTTATGAAAGAACAAAAATAGCTTTTCAAGCGATTCGTATCAACCACTAATCTTTAACAAATGCATGTTGAAAGTATTTTTATTTTTTAGTTTGACTAATCCTATTAATCTGAGTGTCATTTTGATTTGGGGAAATCACATTACATAGGAAACGAGTTAGACTTTGTTTAAGCGGTCTTAATTGGAAAGAACACTTAGAAGCTTAAGAAAGACTAAAATGGAACGTAGCTGCTGGCGGGGATAGGAGACATGATGAGACGGAGGAGGCAGGAGGACATGACGGAAGGCCTCCTATTCACGACCTGATGGAGAGTTCGGGAGTGTCGGAATATTATAATCGGATGACCTCTTTGCGGATCACGATAACTTGAACTAAGCCTTGTGCAATGGTACAGCTTTATGGACTGTTTGGTCACCGAAGACGACGAGCACTGGTAGATTTCTCGGGATGGCAAATGTGAGGTGAAGAATTTAGATAGATGTGCAGACGGAGGTGATAAGAACATCTCTTCCCACATTCTCCTTAAGGATACCATGACCACTTAGTATGAATCATTACCATATGGTGGTTGATACTTAGGAAATTTGGTAGAAACCATGCTTGAAGCTAGTTCTTTCCACATCTACTTCTCGGAAAGAAGAGATAATAGTGTTCCAACCAAGGGGAAGATGAGAGCCTATATATAGCACAGGAGATTCAAGGAGTTCTTGAAGAGGTTCCTATGCATGGAATTGATCTAAAGACCGGATGGATATAGTGTATCATGCCTTAAATGATACATCTAAAGGCATTACTCGATGCTTCATCTTTGCTGGAGCATTCAAAGTCTTTGAAGAGGCTAGGGTCGATAAAAGACTGGCGAATGCAAACAAGCTCCATCGAGTTTTCAAGGCGTAATAGCAAGGAAAGGGGTGTGGAGGTATTAATGTGACCATGGACAAAGTTAGATGCCATCATGCAGGGATGGACAAGCAGGAAGAAAAATGCACACTTTACTCCTTGAAATAGGAGCCGTTGGAAGAGCTTGAGATGAGAAGAAGTCTTTGAAGTACCAACGGAAGAAGACTCTTATGGTGATGGAGGTTAAGTCGTGGAATGAACCAAGAAATTACCATTTAAAAACCAAATCCTAACACAACCACATTATAGTTCAGCGAGGAACCATGAGAATTTCTCCTTATGGTGGAGGGCATTACATTTGAGGCATGGACATAATCCTCGGCTTATGGATATCAAGCGACCACCAAAGGTTCCAGGCATCGAGGAGGTGGCGGGAATGACTATCAAGGTCATAGGAGAACTCAACCATTTGAAGAACAAATGTTGTAGTTCATGGGGGACAACAAGAGACTTATACACTTCCATGAGCAGACGCATCGACTTGGAGATCTGTCGAATCTCAAAATGTTGAAGAATCTGAAATTGCCTCATTGAAAACTTGGAGACCATGAGTAGAGCGAAATTTGATTCTTAATATGCAAATCAAGACAAGGAGTACATTCCCTAGTAACACTCAAAGAAGAATCAAAGGAATTTGCATGGCGATTCGGTTAAGTGGGAAGAAGTAGGCAACAACGAAAGAAAGAAAGAAGAAGAAGCTGAAGTGAGCAAGAGAAGAGAAGTGGAAAGAAGAGAAAGAGCATCTAATTTGAACAACTGGAAGAAGCAATGGCGAAAACGAAGGAAGAGTACGACACCCTCTGATTACCATTTCCACGGAGGCTTGAAGGAAAAAGGGAAGAAACGGGTTCTAGATTCTTGGACATTTGAAAATGAGAAATCAATATCCATTATGGTGATCTTAGTACCTGTTATACCGTACAGAGAGATCTGAGAAGCGAAGGAAAATAGCGGGGAAGAATAATGAACTCCATTTGCTACTGCAGTCAGTTATCCATCAGAAGACCATTGATAATAGGTTCTGCTGGTTCATGTTCTGCAATTCACATCTGGGAAGTATAGTTTGACTTGCTCAGTTATTGTTTTGTGGTGACATAGTAATTTTCTTGCCTTGGGATGCAGGCTTGTTTTGGGAGGGACTTCACTGCGAGCAATTGATGGAATGGCTTGGCACGTTCGTGGCACAACCATGGTATTAACAGACATGCCGCATCAGGATTGGGAGGGGTGTATTATCAGTCGATTACCTAATATCTATTGGGAGGACAGGAGTACCAGTTCCCTTCTTTGCTGGGAAGACCTTTCTTAGTATTAATTGCCTTGATAGATGCGAAGTGGCCCGACACTAAAGTGGAAATGACGGTGCACTTTAATCTTAATAGGGGTTTGAGACATCTGATGTAGATCACGGAAAGTTGTATGGTGCGAAAACAGTAGTCTTCGAGTGTTAGATTGAATTCATTTGTATTCTTCAACATTATCTGGCAGTGAATGAATTTTGATTATCTTGAGAGTCTTGATTGTGAAATCGCCTTGAATTTGTAACAAAGCAGTCGAGCATAAATATAACCAGTCAAGATAAAGTATGCAGCACAGAGACGAAAACTGAAAACTGCGAAGCGGAAACTAGTACGAAGGGTTATCTTGAAAGAATTGTCGATCATTTAGAAATAACTGAATTCTTAGAGCCGAAAGAAACCGGAGTCATCATATCAGTTTGCATTAACTAAAAGTGAAACCAGTTGTTAAATTAAGAAAATACAAGAGCTATTGTAGTCGATTGAGGATCTAAGGTACTCCGATCCCTCCATTTGTATGCACAAATATTCTTTGAATGATAATGAAAAAGCTTCTATTGAGCATCAAGGAGGGTGAACCCGATGATGAAAGAAGTTGAAGAATGGTTGAATGCGGGTTTTATATATGCTATATCGGATAGTTCTTGGGTAGACCCGGTACATGTGGTTCCTAGAGAATTGGATTCCTTTGACGATCGAAATGAAAAGAATAGGCTGATTCCTCTGGCGCGACGGGACAAGTGTGTAGTATCGAAGCGTGAATATTGCAATAAGAGAGTAGTCATTTCCCCTCCTTTCATTGATTAGATCTTGGATGAGTTGGCAAGACCTCACTTTTTGTTTTCTTGATGGGTACTACGGATATAACCAAATTGCCATTGCACGAGGATCGGAGAAAACCACTTTTACATGCCCATTTGGTACTTTGGCACCCAGGAGAATGCCATTTGGTTTGTATGTAATGCTCTTAGTACCTTCAGATGCATGATGTCTGCTATTTTCGATTTAGCGGGGAAGGGAAGTTATGGAGATCTTCATGGATGATTTCTGATGTATGGATCCCGATTTTTTGTTGAGTGCACATAACCAGAACCTGATACTTCTAAAGGTGCAGGACAAGAATCTAGCTACGGGTGGGAAAAATTCCATTTTATGATTCTGAAGAAATTGTCTTGGGGCACATGATTTTTCTGGCGGGTTAAGGTAGACCAAGAAAAGTTTCAATTATAAATTTAATATACCCACACAATCAAGGAATTAGAAGTTTCTTAGGACATCTTTGGATTTCTGAGAAGATTCATGATTTCTCAAAATTGCTAGACCACTTTGCAGTTCTTTGGAAAAGGATACTAAGTTATTTGATGAATCTTTCGAGAATTCTTTGAAGAAATCAAATCCAGACTAGTTGAAGCTCCCATCATGGCAAAACCATATTGGAACAGAGAATTTGAAATCATGTGTGATGCAGTGATTTTGCAATCGCGAATGTATTGGGGCACGAAAAATTTAGAAAAAGTATTCAAGGCCATATACTATGCAATCGAAACCTTCATGAAGCTCAGAAAGTCTCTACTCTTGAAAGAATCTTTGGCAATAGTATTTGCATGTGAAAATTTTAGGCCATACATTTGAGGTCCCATGTTGTATACACAGCGATCATGCGTGATTAAATTATCTAATGGCAAAAGAGAAGCTAATAGCGAGAATGATTAGGTGGAAATTGTGTGTAGGAATTTGGTTAGAAATAAAAAAGACAAGAAAGGTTGTGACAATGTGATGGTGATCACTTGTCAAGGAAGAGTGGGAGAAACCTCTTTGTACAAGAAAGAAGAAGAAAGAAATAAGCGAAGAAAATTTTCGGATGAGTAAGTTATTCCATTCTCCCTCGATCACCTTGGTATCTTTGATATTATGAACTTCTTAGCTTGTGGAATTATGCCACCATGGTCGACTACCCGTGAGGAGAAAAATTTGGGGTAGCCGGCGGGAACTACATGCAGGATGACCCATTCTTATTTAAAGAGGTTGATTTGATTTCTCTGGAGATGTACGAGAAGATGAAGCGAAGCAGATTTTACAAGAATATCATGCATCACCATATGGAGGACATTTTGCAAGAGATAAAACAACCCACAAAATTCTCCAGTCAGGATTTTACTGGCCTACTATTTTTAAGGAGGCTATTTTGAATGGGTGACGTTATGTGATCAAGCTGCCAAAAGAATGGGAAATATCGGCCAAAAGGCATGGAAATACACCCCGCAAGTATCTGGTGAATTGCAATTGTTTGATGTATGGGGAATAGATTTTATAGAGGCCTTTTCCAGCTTCATTTGGAAATATATACATACTCCTAGCATGGATTATGTCAAATGGAGTTGAGCCGTGACTTGTCCCGAGAATGATGCTAATGGGTTGTGGGATTTTCTGAAGAAATATTCTCGTGATTTGGGACACGGAACTATAATAGGTGATGGAGGAAGCCACTTTGCAAATAAAGTGTTTGATGAACTCATGGCGAGATAGTATCAAACACATTATGAGCTTGGCTTATCACCCTCAAACAAATAGGCAAAATGCAGAAGAATTTCCAATAGGAGATAAAAAAATTCTTAGAAAAGACTATAAGTTAAAACATAAAGATTAGTCTTTGAAGCTTGATGATGCCTTATGGGCATACAGGTTTCACTTTTAAAACTCCCATTGGAATGTCACCACTCTGAGGCTTGTCTTTGGAAAACCATGTCACCTACCTCTTGAGCTAGAATATAAAAGCTATGTGGGCCATCGAAGAATGAAATTTTGATTTCAAAGAATTTGCTAAGAAGAAGGCTACTCGGTAAATAGATTGGAAGGACAAGGAATGAAGCCTATAATAGTGCCAGAATCTACAAAGATAAAACAAAAAAATGGCATGATCAGCGAATTTTGAGGAGAATTCAAGGCGGGGAGATCAGTCTGTTATTCGACTCAGGACTAAGACTCTTTCAGTTTGAAATCAGTGAGTGGACCTTACACGGTAGTATCAATTACAAATTTGGGGCGATGACATAGAACAAGCAATCATGAGAATTCAAGTTAATGGTCAGAGATTAAAGCACTACCTTAGGAGAAAGCAATTGGAAGAATGACTCTTAGTTCTGAATAAGAAAATTTGAAGAAACAGAACAATGGCGGCCAGCGAGTCCGGTAAAGACTAAAAATTGACGGAGTTTGTGGAAGATGTCCCGACATCGATTTGTTTAAGTTTTTCTTGTTATATTTTTATGTTTAAATTTCTAATGATTGCATTAATTTGAATCATAATTGATTGAAGTAGAGTAAATTTTTTTGTTAGTTTTGCGGAATGATGAAAGATTTACGAAAGGGAGAACATCACAAAATCAAACTGAAGTATCGAGGAGATAAAAAGGCGTATACTCTTCTTGATTTTATTTAAATTTTGTTTCTGGTATGGCATGATTGAAAGTTTGGGGGAATTTTATTTGGTTCTGGTGCTTAAATTTTTTAATATGATGCATAGTGGATGATTTTGTTGAATATTTGCATGATGAAGATGAATTGAGTTGTAGTTGTCTTGATTGGATTTGAATAAATTGAAAGTGTTGTGAATTTAATTATTCAGAGACACAAAATTTAAATTGCAACATTAATCCAAAAGTTGCAACCATGAAATTTATTGGAATGGAAATAATACAATAGAAAGAAAGTCAAGCCGGTGGCCCGGATCACATTAAAATAAAAGAAAGAAAAGAGCATGTCGTGACCACATTTCAGGTCGCAACAAAAATCCTTAGGTTGCGACCAGAAAAATCCAAAACTCAATAAAAGTAGTTTTTTTAAACCTTTCATTTTGGGCATCTCAGCATTAAAAATAGGATTCTTGAAAAATAAAATCATTAATTAAGAGGCTCAAAATTTAATGTCGCGACCTCCCATATCGCAATCATGACATAGAGCCAATGCAAATTCCATTCAAATTCAGTAAACTCTGATTCATCGACCTTTCCACTTCTACATCCATCTTTTGAATCTTGAAACCTAAAACCAAATAACCAAGCGGTATTCCCATAAAGCTTCAATCATAGAGCGAATCAAGATGAAGCGCCAATCTCAACAAAGTGATAAACGAGATATGCGTGCGGATCTTGAAGCTTGATAGAAAGAAGTTGATCGGAAACTGACACGAGGAAAAGTAAATGTTGTAGAAAAGGAAACCCGGCCAGGAGGAGGATAGGCAACCAGAGAAAGAAGCAACATAAGAAGAAAAAGACTTCATTTCAAAAGAAGCTCAAGAGTTGTGAAACAAGGTGATGTTTGACAAGGAATTTGTGTGCGAAAGAGGTTTTGGTAAGATAATTCCCCCATTTTCGGAGTAATAGAAAAAGAGGTTTAAGGATTCTTTGCGAGGCACAAAGCACGAGGATTTCGGCTCTTGCCGAGAGATTCTATGCAAAATATGGTGGAAATGAAGGATGATTCCGTTTATGTGAGAGTGTTTGGGTGCCCTTCGGTGATAGAATAAATCGAAATATTTAAATTGAGAGATTTTAAGCATGGGTGAAATATAAAGTTGTTGGAAAACCCAAATTATGAAAGATAGTGAATCGGTTGACTAGAAGGAAATGGGAGATGGCGAAGAAAGAACCCCACTGGCTGCCATCAAAGAGGAGCTCTGCTTGAAGAAGCAAAGGTTGGTTTACTTCATATGTTACCGTAATAGTGCCTACTAAACACCTTTGCTCGATCCAAAACGAGGAAGCCATCCTTTTGTATGCCTTTTGAGAAAGGATACAAAATGAATATAGGCATTCTAATTGAAGAATCCATCAGAGGATACCACCATAGTAATAAAAGATGACTGATCCCTCACCCTACCACTATTACCAGACTTTGTCTCTAAGCAGGGGTGAAGGGAAATTGGAAGGAAGAAGAGAAATGTCCTCGGGTTTCCCCTCTAACCCTAACAGGAGTAACAAAGGGACCTAAAGGAAAGAGGCAAAAGGAAGTGATGGTAGTGGATGCGAGAAACGAGACGGGAGACAAATCTGAAAATGATAGAGACGGGGGATTGAGAAGTGCGGAATGGCATCTTCGGAGCGAAGAAGAAGAACCTTCCCGGGAGTAAGCCAAGCCCCGAAATCCTTCATTTCGGAAGTCACGGGAACAAGTGCACCTTTCAGACGGAAGGATCAGGAAGCGAGAGAGAATGAAATCATGGAAATGCTGGAGCAATGAAAAGGGAAATGGAGGAGAGATAGCGGGAAATGGGAAGCGACAACAGAGATCAAAGAAGAAGAATTTATGATGCGGCCATGAGAAAGGACGGAGATATGGGAGGAAAATTTGGAGGATCGAGAGAGAGAAGAACAAGGAAGGCGGGAAACAAGAAGAAAGATTATGGAAAGAATAGAGACAAACATCTGAGCCTTTTTATAATCAATTCAAAGGGATGCTGAATTCTTTGAACATCTTGAAGAAGAAAGGGGCAGTAGAGAATAATAACATGCTAAGGAAGATTGATAGGTTGAAGCATTTACTCTGGTATTAGTGGATTCGAGAGATTAATGAAAGATAGAGATCAGCAGTTGGAGGACAATGAGGAGAATAGAAGAAAAACCTAGTTAGAAAGCAAGGACTTGATCAATCAGAACTTGTCCAAACTGCTAGAATGTATTTCAGTGGAAGGAACGATTGTCAATTAGAGGAGAGAAGAAAAGACACATATTCATGCGGTGCAGCCTAAACAATGAAATATCACATAAGGCAAGAAAATTCCCCATGCATTTGAGAGACAAAAGGTAAATAAAATTCCCTAGGTTTGATCCCGACGAGACGAGTTTGATGTAGATCCTCCCAACATTATACCTAAAAGGCTACTGAAGAAAGGGAAAGCCCAAAGTTTTTCCTAGCATGTTATCAATCCATACATTCCCAAAATTCTAATAGAAATCCATTTTGTTTATCCAAAGTGTTGTGTTTTATTGAATTTTCATTTGATAGTTACTCTTTTTGCTTGTTGGATTGTTTTTCCATTATTGAGTGAAAAAGTTGATTGTGAATAATTAGATGTTTATTGATGGATGAACAAATTGATGACGTGAGAAATTTCGTGTTTGAGTAATTTCTTGTCTAGCATGAAGATTTTGAATGCCTTTTACGTACAGGATCAAATAAACAGTGCATTCTCTCCAAGGGAACAAAATTTCGAGAAAAATGAAACTAAGATAAAGTAAGCTGGAATTAGAGTTACGAAGCATGTTTAAATTCAGTTTAGATTGCAAAAATTGGAAAAATGATTATTGCTGATGGAACAAAGTACTTGGTTGAAATAATGTAAGTAGACAGTGAATAAGTACAAGTCTTGAAGAAATAATACACTTTGGTCAACAAAACTCATGAAACTTTGAGAGGAATTAAGACATCTTAGGAAATTCGGGATTGAGAGTCCATAGTCCTAGAACTTATTAGATTATTGATTGAGGCGAGATCTTAGGTAAAAAGCATTGAGTGATAGAGGCCATCCTTCCCAAGCGGTTGAGCTTTTCAAGCCTACCACTCAATATATGCTAGAAGCATACCCTCTAGTTCCTTGCTTTGAGCCACACAAGCCTTATTTCTTCAATAAACAGCACTGAAAACCTAAATTCCCTTCCTTGCAATAATCTTGTAGCAAAGAGCCCAGAATTATCAGTTTCAGTCTGAAAAGTCACGAAAGGGAAGAAACAAGTTTGGGGGAAAAATATTTCCAAATGTTACAAGATATGAGGTGAAGAAGTAAAGAAGCAGGGTGTGAAAAAGGGAATAAGTTTTGTCTTGTGGCTATTTCCTTGAGCAAATTAAGCTTTCGTAGAAATTGTTTAACACCCTAGTACCTAATACCAAGTGGTATGGGGTTGCTTGCCCAAAAGTTCTCTAAAGACTAATAGAAGCCTAAGAAAGACAAAATGCACTATTCCCAACCTTAAACAGAAGCAAAGAGTTCTAGAACAAGGGAAGCGCTGAATAAAGTACAAGTGGAATTCAAAATTCATAAAAAAATTCAAAAAGATGAATCGAGCCCCGAGATTGGGGAGAATCGACAAGTCTGAAAAGCAAAAGGGTGAAAATGAAGGCAACAAGTACAAAAAAAAAAAAAAAAGGTGAAACTTGGTGATTTGAAACCTAAAATTTTCCCATTATCTACTTGATTACACAAGCCCGACATTCTGAGCTGAAGAAAGACCTCATTGATGCCCGAAGGTTGAATTTACTACATTAGTGAAGTTAATATGAAAAAGCAGCCTGAGACTCACGATCGCTTGAGTCGAAAAATCCCCGAAAATTGTAAATTCAACATGAAGATGAAAAAGAATTGTTTGCACACACACACCCTAGCAAGACTTGCTTCGAATAAAGCATTTAAATACATTATTTCATCGAAATGTGTGTGATAAAGTGCACAAATTCTTATTCTTGGATCGGCGAAATTTAAAGTAAATCTTTGCTATACCACATTTCAAGTTAGAAGGTGGAATGAGAAAGACTATGGTATGAATCAGAAAAATGTCCTTAAGAATTTTGAGCTTATTTGTTTGAGAATGAGCAATTCTTTCTTTTCTTTGGCAGGGACAAGCAAAATTTTAAGATTTAAGGGAATTTGATGAGTCAAAAAACTCGTAGATTTTTAATCCATTTTCTAAGCATATTACAAGATAAATGTTGATTTGTATGTAGAAATGTGAATATTTTACTCAAAATTTAATTTTTCATAGGAAAATCTGTGAGAAACATAAAATCTGACAAAAACATGAGAAAGACCGGCTACCTGGCTTGAAATGAAGTCGCGAAAATGAGAAGTCGCGACCCAGAGCATGTTGTTCAGTTAAACTCCAGGTTACGACATCAACAAGACCAGCCTTGATGAAGAAATAGAAGAGTTAATCAAACGAAGTCATAGCGGAAGTGAGGAGCTGCGACCCGAGATTATCGAGCAGCACCATTACGAGGTTGCGACACCATTTGATATGCGTGGCGTCAATTGAACATAAATGAGGTGTGACCGACACTCCCCGATGTCGTGACATGGATTAGTCAATACGACCACAAAAGTCTCTAAAGAAAGCGAAGGATTCTTATTTGGTTTTTAAAATGAAAGGCACCATTTGGTCGCGACATGGCACCATTGGTAGCGACATGGCTGAGTGAAGTCTCGACAAAGAAAGCGATTGCGACCATTTATTGTCCGAGGACCCTGAAGCGATGTCGCGACCACTCATTCGGTCGTGACACGGCGTGAGCAGAAGAAATCAAGGTTGCAACTTCTTTTGGCTTATTTGGGATTCTGGCTTGGCGAGCAAAGTAACAAATGGTGGCGACAAGCGTGAAGGTCGCGACTGGAATGAAGGTTGAAAGAAGGAAATTGGTTGCGACAACAAGAGCGAGGTTGCGACCCGGAAGAAAAAGAAATAGACATGGTCGCGACATCTGTGAGGTTGCGACTTAAAATTTGAAACACAGCCAAAGAGGCGAGAAGACCACCAATAAGGTCGTGACCATAAAAGAAGATCACGACACGAGTAATATCTGATAGGAGCGACAACAAGGTTGCGTGAAGCAAAGTCGCGACATGCGTACTTAATGAGGAAAGAGTCTTGACTCCGGAACTAAGTCGACTCGGGGAAGCCGTGAGAAGAGAAGGCGATGATGTCATGACATGAGAGCTATGGTCGCGACGATTTGAAGAAACAGCGAGCGAATAAGGTCGCGACTACAAGCGATGTCGCGACCATTGACTAAGCATGATCTGAGGAATCACGGTTGCAACGGGAGGCAATGGTGTGATTGAGCTGGAGCAATCAAAGAGGAAATTCATGTCGCGACATCAACGGTCGCGACATGGGAGCTGATGTGAACTTTCTTTTTGGGATTTCCACGGAGCTTTAAGTGCCCAATTCCTTTTGACGGTATAAATAGACAGTGTTAGAATAGTAAAGTAGCTTACGTCTTGACTACCCAGAAAAAGGGAAAGGAGAGGAACTCAGTGTATAGTTTAGAGTAGATTTTCATTTTTTTTATTTTATTTTCTTTCTTTTGTCTTTAATTTATTTTCTGGATTTGAATCTGCGAACTGTGCAGAAACGAGTGGAGCTGATGTTTTATTTATGTTATTTTCTTCTTGAAATTCTTTACGAAGGGTATGAAATCTAGACAAATTTCAGGAATTCGTTTCTTCTCAGTTTTATTACAATTACAGTGGTTGTACATGATCGGTACTCCATTTCTTAATTCGCAATGTAGTAATTGGAGCGCAACTTTGCTGGATTTGATTTACATTTAGTTACAGTCTTTCCTACATAAATTTGGAGAACGTATTTGGGTTCGGATTTACTTATTTGGTGTCATTTTTGAATTGATAAGTTCCTGATAGTAGTGCAGAATACCGAGTTGAGAATGTATCTTGCTCGATATCGGGATGCCCTCTGCGTGACACAAAGACGGAGATTCTGGTAGGAAGCGATCTTTTAGGTATGCTAGACTACCGTTAATGGTGCGAGCTTTGAGGAGTTCATTTTTGATAAATCCCCCATTCGCTGTAATTGAAGTTGGAGGAGTATTTAACAATATAAATGATCGAGGAGAGTTCAAACGTTAATCTAATTAAGTTCTAACCCAGTATTGCATTTGAGATCTAATCAAAGGAAAGAGACGAACCCATAGATCTGGAGGTTGAGCCACCTTTTAAGTGGTAGAGACTTTGCGAAAATCCTAAGAAGGAAATGCAAAAGATCTGCTGTCATCAAGAAATGGGTGTGAAGTATTGAGAAAGAAAAATACCTAGATCTTGCAAGAGAGTTGGGAATACAGGTAGCTAGTTTGAACTTGTCTTGAGAGAAGCAAAGGGTATCCAAACCGATGAATATGGAAATCAATTCCAAAATTTAAGAAATCTTGGACAAATCCGGATCCATCTGTAACGAGCAATGAATTTTAGTGTAAGGTGGTGTTTCATTGTAATTCAACGATAGTTTGGTTTCTCTGACTGATTCGAGTCAGTGTTTAGTTATGATTTGTTTTATTCATTTACTTTGGTTTTATTTTAGTTCAACGGTAGTGATAGTCCCAGGGTCTTTATTTTTACGGATGAACCTTCATTGTAATTTAGAGTCGAATAGCATAGAATTTTAGTAGTTGGGGTAGTTGATCTTTAATTCGTACCAATCTACGTGGGGAATGATGCACGGACTTACATTCGAATTTTACTACTTGTATGACTGTGCACTTGCGGTGCCATAAACTAAACCCTTATTTTAAATCGTGAACTCTTGAAGAAATATTTTATAAGCAAATTTATCGAAGTTACATGGATGCAAGAAATGAATACAACTATGTGAATTTGAGGGGTTTTTAGTCTATATAGAAAAGGCAGAACATCTATATCAACTATTCAAACATTTTATTGCTAATTAAGGAATTTTTGTCTTTTTATACTCGTCATCGCGATTACACATCAGCAAAATGTTGAAGAAATGAATACAATAAATAGTATGTAGAAAAAAATTGACTTTTTTTCCTTTTTTCTTGACTCGAGACAAGCGATACTGATTTGATGGAATGACTGTAAGCAAGAAAATTTTGGGTTTTTGATATTACAAAAATATTATACATATGTTTCACTCATTATAATAGTCAAATTGGTATTGATGTTGTGTATGTACGTGTATAGAAAATGTATTGTTCTTTTAAAGCCACAATAGTCCATATATCATAATATGGATGAGCCTTGGTACAACATGTAACGCCCCAAAAATACCGTAGAATTTTATAATAAAAATTATTATATATTCCAGGTATGAATTGAGTCAAACTTGGGTTTTTCCGGAAAAATTAATAAATTGATAAATTGTGAAATGTAAATTGAAAGTGTGAGCATATGATTGAATATTATATGCTAAATTGAGAAAGTGATTGAACCCGGAAATAACCCAAGTGAAAAAGGATAAATGTGGAAATTTGTAAAGTGAGGACCTAAGGGTCAAATGATAGCTTAAATGCTAATATGAAATAAATGATAAATGATAAGGAAAGTGAAATAAAGAGTTAGAATGCCAAAAATGGAAAATGGGATTAAGTGGGTGGCCAAACAAGGCCTTATGAAGATTAAGTGACTTAAGACAAAAAGGAGAAAATGAAAAAAATGAGAAATGGGTGTGTAGGCCAAACATGGCCTTACACTTAAAAGGGATTTAAAAGACCAAACTTGGTCTTAGATGCTCATTTGGAGCAAATCACGTTTTTAGAGAAGAGAGAGGAGAAAAGGGAGAAGAAAGCTAGGGTTGCAGAGATCAAACTTTGGTGTGATCCTTTCCCACTTTTTAGCTAAAAGATCGAACAACTTCTGAGAGAATGATTTGAAGAATAAGGGACGAGGGTAATGATGCTTTAACCTAGGGCTAGAGATCGAAGAGAAGGAAGCTAGATTCGACAGCTTCGGTTAGTTCTCTGACTCTATTCTTATTTCAAGTATTTTGGTAGTTTACCAAGTAACCATGAATGAGTATATGAAATGAGTACGTGAATGAGTATATGAAATGAGTACATAGATTAGTATAATATTCAAAGGACAATACGAAAGTGAATATGGAATTGAAATGTATTTGAAAAGCTGAATGAATGAATGATAAATCGAATTGTAAGCGAATCGGTCAATTCGACATCTTGAATTGAATCTATATACGGAATGAAACACTTTGTGGGATGCACCAATCGACATCGATCACGAAGGCACCCACGAGAATTGTCGATGTCCACTTGGCGGGATGCGCAATCGGCATCCGTCGTGATGGCGTGGCATTGAAATGTCCCCACTTGGCGGGATGCAATCGGCATCCGTCTTGATGGCGTATGGCATTTAGGAAGTGATACCACATGTCGGGTGCGCAGCGGCATCCGTCGTGATGGGAGGTGAATTGTTAAATGTGTAAGCACATTAGAGATGATAATAAGGGCGAATTCATTAAAAGCGAGAATCCGTCGTAAATGTGAATTGAATAGTGAAGTGAAATAACCAACATTGATAAGTGTAAATGGGATTTTTATGTATATGCTTAAATCTCATAAATTGAATTGTGAAATGAATTGTTGCATTGAAAATGCATGTTGCGATATGGTAAATGATTTGTAAATTGAAAGCATACGGAAATGAATAGCATGAGTATATGTTGATATAATAGGCATGGTTTAATGATTAATGCATGAGTTAAGTCAGATATTGAAATAGGCGTAGTAGAACCCTTGAAAGCATGAAATAAGCAGCGTATAATTTTATCTATGCGCGGGTTTCAGTAGACGAGGGAGGAAGACAGATCGTGAAGCGCGAGTCATAAAGCGAGTGGCGTATAAGTACATACCGCCATGCATATCATTCCTTTTTGAACATGGAAAATTTTGTGAACAAATGGATTGAACTACGAAGAAATGTCTTGTTTGTATATCATTTTGAAAGGGCATAGAATGCCTTCAACGTAATTGCATTTATGAAATATATATACAAATGTTTGTGGGCCTACCATTTGAAAATGCTTCAGCGCCGTCGAAAACCTAAGAGAAATAACATAAAGAAAGCGTTTTGATAAGATAATTGAAAATGTCGGAGTAAACCGGGCTCCGATTAGGATCTGCCCTTCGGGTCGAGCCGGGGATTCGGGTCGCGACACTTTTGAGAAAAGAAAACGAAATAAAATGTAAATAAAAAGAATTAAACGAGCGTTCCCGGGGTTTCGGTTGGTTCATGTCGGGTCGGGCGGGCTCGAGGGAATAAGCCTGACTATCATAGGAAATGCAATAAGAAAGTGTTGTTAAAGAATGAAGGAGCATAATGTACAAAATGTTGCATCACTACTCACAGATCATTGCTCGAGGTAATATTATTTTATATCTATTGATTAATGGCTTCAATAGTGATATCTATTAGTTATAAACTTCCTTATTAGCTTAAATATTAATATAAGTATATGCTTAGAGTTATAATTTCTGATGGAACCTATCAAATTACTTTGACTTTATTAGATATTATTGAAAAACTGATTGGTTGTCCTATCACTGACTTTGTCAAATAAAAAAATAGGTACAATGTCTTGGTTTTAACAAAGTAAGAATGTAAAATAATATTGCTATCCAATTTGGACACTTTCATGTTTTTGGAATGCATGAACAATATATATGTTCGATAAAAGATTGATTCATTGCTATGAAAAGTCATACATCTTCCTTATAAAGATTAATAAATTCATTGACTCAGCTCGGTTGTCAACAAAGTTCATTGCAGATGAAATATACTTAGAAAATGACATAAACACTATTCAAATGAATAGTGATGAAAACTTGCCAGCAAAGAAGAAACTCAAGATATACTTAGAAAATGACATAAACACTATTCAAATGAATAGTGATGAAAACTTGCCAGCAAAGAAGAAACTCAAGATTGGGGATTGAGTAAACTAACATGTTTTTAGTGTTGAGACAAGTTTTGATTATGTTTTCTCATGCTAACAAATTTTAAGGGCGTTCTTATAAAATATCTCATGGTGACTTACCTCTTTTAGCAGACATACTATTTTTTAACTCTTTGGTATGATTAAGCCACGAAACCAAGGAATTGTAATGTTATGTTTATTGATTGTATCCTAGATTTTGAATTCATTAAATGCTATATTATTGAAATTTATTTTTTTAGGTCACATATAGTTTAATCATTATTTTCTTATATTGATTCGTTTGTTTTAGATTTTATAGATTTTATCTACTATCATCCACATTTTTTTACGAATTTTTTATTATTGTTTAAATTGTTTAAGCATTGTTTACAACATCATTTTCTTTTTGCATTATTAATTTCTTAGAAAAAAAAACTCACTTGCAATGATTATAATATCAAAGCTCACGTGCATTGCATGAGGGGCACTTAGGGGTCTCAATGGCCAGGTCAGACCTTGGTCGACAAAGCCTAAGGCCGGCGAGCAGAAAATTTAGCCAGTGACACGGGTCCCGAGCCCATCTCTCACCTCTCTCTTCTCCCCTCCGGTTCCCCCTCCCCGTTGATTCCCCCGCCCCACCCCCCTCCCCTACCTTCAGGCTCCCCCCCTATTTTAGTTTTAAATAAACTAATAAATATAATTTCTCTCCTTTTAAGTAATTTTTGTTTTTATGTCCAAGCGATAAAATATGTTGGTGGCTTTTTTTTTTTCACTTAATATTGAATATAATTTTTTTTAGTTTAATGCTAGATAGTACTTAATAACATTAAATTTTAAATTGTTTATTTTTTAACATTGGATAGTTAGTAGGGATGACAACGGGGAGGATTATTTTGGGTTAATACTTAATAGCATTAAGTATTAAGTTGTTTATTTTTTAATATTAGATAGTGAGTATGGATGACAACGGGGAGGATTATTTTGGGTTTCATGATTTTATTTTATATAATATTTATAGTGAAAATAATGGGAATGATGTTTGACAGATGTGTATTAGAAGTAGACCACTGCTTTCAAAGCTCTTTAGAAATGTTTAAAAGTAGAAAAGCGACAAGCTAGTTCTCCAAATAATACAACCGATATAGATAGATATTTTAGCGTAGAAACAATTTCATTTGAAGATAATGAAGATTTTGAAATTTTAGAATGGTGGAAAAAACAAAAAATAAAATAACTTGTGTTATCTATTATTGCACGTGATGTATTAGCAGTCTTTTTATAGTCTGATCGCATCGAGGAGTTGCTTTTAGTGCGGGTGGAAGAGTGGTTAGTAAGCGATGTAATTTGTCGCTTTGAAGCGAAAGTAAACGATGGTATGTTTAAAAGATTGGAATTTAGCGGACGAGATTGCGCGTCGTGTTCGAAGTTGCATTAGTAGGCGATACAGAGAACTTAAATTTTATCAAAACATGAATTGATGTGATAATTACGTCGTAGGAAAATAGTGATTAAAATATTTTGTTAAATGTATATTGTATTTTATTTTAACATGGTTGAAGAATCTGATTGACAAATATAAGTAGGTGTGACTGGTGGGATATCTTATTTTATAGTGGTATAAACTTTTAAATACGCTTTTGAATGTAATTATATTCGATGGACAAAAATTTTAAATGAAGTATTTTTATTTTGAATTGTTTTTGGAAACACTTTTTAATTTTAATTTTTTATTTAACTTTTGAATCTGATTCCCAAATAAAAGCACCAGCCTACTAAGTGGAGGGTCGAGCTTTTAAATGGTACTCTTGGCGGGCTTTTAGGCGGAGCCTCAGAAAGCTGGCCTAAAAGCCCGTGAATCGAACCCCGTCAGTGGGCTTAAAGTAAGTTATTTGACCATGCTTAAACGGGCTTGGCAGCTCGAGCTGGGGTAGGCTTTAGCCGAGTCGGGTCGGGTCGGATCCCAAGGCGGGCCTCGGGTCGTGGGCTTTTGGAGATCCTAAGGGACCTTACTAGTCTTTAAAAAATATTAAACTTTGACTCTGACTAAAAAAATTGAAATATTAAAAAAATTCTTATAGAAAATGTATAATATTCACACCCTTATAAAAGGAAAAAACAATCAAATTTATAAGATATAAATTTCAAACAATTATTTAAAAATAATTTTAATCAAAGAGTACTATATATATATATATATATATATATATATATATATATATATATATATATATATATATATTTTTTTTTGAATAAAAGGTACTATCTTTTAGACTTTAGGTACTATCCTTTAATAGTATAGACATTATCTTTAACCATATTAGCTACTAATTTTAATTGATGAGTTAATAAAACCTAAATTATTTACAAAATACTCTTGTGTTATCATGATTTTTCATGATTATATCAAAATACACTTTTCTTAAAATTTTTAGAATAATTCTAAGACCGTAAACTAAATCCATATATTTTATTTTTATAGAACTTACTATTCTCATCTTTAGAATAGGAAACATAAATTACTCAAAGGAAGCACTAAGCAATTCGATTTTTTTTTCTATTTCCTACTATTAATGTATTAATTTATTAGATTAAGTCGTTAATTTTGTCTCATTCATTCCCACTAACAATTTTATACTATTGTTGTAATAATCCAAGATTTACCTCTCTCTCTCTCTCTCTCTCTCTCTCTCTCTCTCTCTCTCTCTCTCTCTCTCTCTCTCTCTCTCTCTCTCTCTCTCTCTCTCTCTCTATATATATATATATATATATATATATATATATATATATATATATATTTCACTTTCCCATCTCATCTCCTTGAGCCAAGTCTGAAGGCATATATTAATTTTGCACTTCTCTCTCTATATATATATGAACAGAAAAGTGCAAGTCTATGTGAGTTGGAATATATTTTTCATTTATAAATAATCTAACCATATGTCTTAGGGAAACTTACGCTATCATACGACCATTTGCACTTGAAAAAAAAATTAACGAGAGAATTATTCACTTTGCATACTCATCCCATCTCCTTTACCGTATTTATATATTAATTTTGCAACAGAAAAGTGCAAGTCTACGTGAGTTGGAATTTATTTTTCATTTATAAATAGTCTAACCATATATCTTAGGGAAACTTATTCTATCATACGCCCATTTACACTTACTTGAAAAAAAAAATTAATGAGAGACAAGAAACCAAGTGCAGGTGGTTTGATTTTTAAAATAATTGATTGAAAGTGCAGCAGGTGTGAGAGTCAAATTATCTTCCAAGAGTGCCTCCCTTCACATATTCCATAATACCCAAATTAAAAATGAATAAAAAGCCGTCACTTCTCTCTCAAGGGATACTATCTTAATAAAATGTGGGTACATGCTTAATAAACAATATATATTACCTTGGTGGTCTTTACATTAGTAAAGATCAAGGATTAAAATATTGATAAACACGGATATATCGGTAATTGGATTTTACGAAAATATCGGAAATATCGATAAAATATCGAGTAAATATTTTTACAAAAATATGATTCAATTAAATTTTCATATTTTAATTATATAGATGATGAAATAATTCGTATCTTGAGTAAAAGGTAGATTAAAATTAAATGGATTAGTAATTATTAAATTAAATATGTTATATTTAATATATTATTCGAATATTATTATGTTAAAGATATATTATTTATTTGTTTTGTTATTATTATAAATATTATGTAGATAATGAGGAGATTCAAATATTATATTATAATTTTAAATTTTTAAATGATATTATTTTACTTATTTTCCTTTTTAAATTAATATTTGATTTAAAATATTATTATAAGTTATAATGTAAAATAAAAATAAAATAAAATATTATAATCGTAGTGGTAGGATTATAAACAAATAAATAATAAAAGAATATAAAAAAGTTTACTTACTTATATATAATGGTCGCGTCGATGAACTATTGGTTTGAGGGTGCGAAACATTTTTGAGATTTTGGCCACACGAGCAAAAGGAAAAATCGGAAATTTCAGGAAATATCGAAAGAGTCGGAAAAATCGAAAACGAAATTTCGATTGGAATATCTGTCGATCTCCGCAATAACGAATTTACGGTAGAAATTTCCTTTAGTATTTCGTAGGAAATATCGAAATTTTACACTGTTAAAGACTCAGTATTTCCTTGATAAACCTAGGATATCACTTTTAAAAACACTAGGTACTACCTCAGTGAAGGCCCTAACCTTAGTGAACTGTATGTTCTACCATAATGGTTATAGGTAATACCTTAGTAAACATGGGGTATTACCTAAAAAACATACGTACTATCTTAGTGAACGATAAGTCTTACCTTAGTAAACCATAGGAATACCTTAGTAGACCGTAAGTATAACCTTAATAAATCACACTACCTTAATAAAGATTATGTACTAGCTTAGGAAACCATAAGTATCACCATTGTCAACCTTGGGTACAACAATAGTCAACCTTAGGTATGACCATAGTGAATCTTGGGTTACTAGATAATTAAATACTTGGTATTACATTAATAAATCTTGGGTACTTTCTTAATAAACCACAAGTGCTAAATTAAGGAAGCGTAGGTCTTGCGCCGATAAGCGCGTAGATATTTGCTACGCTATAGGTACTTCTTGGTAAGCGAGTAGGGACTACCTTACTAAATCTTAAGTATGACTTGAATAAATGATAAGTACTACCTTAATGAACCTTGGATATTTACCTTAATAAATACTATGTACTACCTTAATTAACATTAGATACTCACTTAATAAACCCTAAGTACTATATCCTAGCAAACCATATGTACTATTTTGGTAATACTGTAATAAACCGTAAGGACTACATTAGGAAATAGTAGGTACTATCTTAGTAAACTATGACCATGTTTGGTAAGCGGGACAGAGGGGGATTAGACTAATTTTTGGACAAAATTAGTAAGTCTGCAGCGTTTGGTAGATCTTGAGGCGAAATGGCGGGAATGAGAATTAGTGAGAAGGTGAGTTATTTTTTTGTCTTTGGTTTTTAACCACCAAATCAATGGGTCTCCTTAGGACTAAGCTGAGGAATGAAATATTTTATAGTTTTACAAAAAATAATTAATGTAACTAAAAAATTTTAACAAAAAATTTATTAACTAATATATTATCGAATAAGCTTAATATAATCATGGAAATAAAAAAATAGCTTAATATATTATATATGATATAATATATTATAAAATAAATTTAACAATATATAAATTAGAATATATATTATCCCAAAAAATATAATATGAATTTTATAAATTATTTATTAAAAAACATTATAATAATAATTATTATAATATATTAAAGAGTATAAAAATAAAATAATAAAAAATTATTTTTTAAAATATGTCGGAGTAGGAGCACATTATTATTATTTTGGATCACATTATTCGTATTCTTGATTCGGCTGTTACGCCACAGAACCATTTCTGACTTTCGAAGGATTTTCGTAAAAATCTGCGTCGTAGAAGTCGACAAGCTTATCGCTAGAAAATCACGAAGAATTTCCGTATCTATATAGTGTGAAACTTTTACGGGTCACTAAATTCCTTGGCTCTAAATTTACTTGGCCTTGAGTTCGTTTAAATGTCAAGATACGAAATTTTAAAACTTTTGAACCTTATGGCAATTTATTATTTTTATTAACGTTTCTGTTTTTGAAAATTTACAATTTTTCGGGTTTTATGATATGATACGAACAGTATTGGATTTGAGAAAATAAAAACCGAACTATTAAAGCGATTAAAATTAAATTAAACGTCTTAGTAGAATGAAATTTGAGCAGAATCCAAAATAATGCAATACCGTTGCCATCTGCGGTGATAATTTAAAAAATTTTTATTGACGTTAAGTAAAAAAAACAAAGCGTCGCTTGAGTCAGGTATGTCTGACGTGGGATAAAAGTCCCGTATTTTATCTGAAGCGTATCGAAATAATGTGACGATATTAAATTTGTGCCGGTCTGAATCAAGTAGGATTAGTCGGTCAGTCTGAAATTAATCATAAGCTTAATCTACGTCTCGAAACATGACTATGGAAATTTGCAATCTTATTAAGACATGTACTGGCTTAATTTGGGTATTATCATATTATGGCAGATGTGAAGGGGGCACTTTTGGAAGAAAATTTGGCTCTCACATGTGCTGCACTTGAAATCAATTATTTTTGAAATCAAACCACATGCACTTGGTTTCTTGTCTCTTCGTTAGCTTTCTTTTTTTTTTCAAATAAGTGCAAATGACCGTATGATATCATAAGGTTCCTTATATATATATATATATATATATATATATATATATATATATATATATATATATATATATATATATATTTTTTTTCTTTTTTTTTTTCATCTTTATTTTGTTATTAGCTAGATTTGTTGACTCTTCCTGCTAACCAGTAACCCCGTTGTTAGTCCAGACTATATTATTAGTGATTACAAAAACACAGGGGAGAGGAGGAAGACTTGGAAGGTTCAGGGGGTTGACTATTGAAGACTAGGAGTTCCCGGGAGCCGCCGTGGTGAGTGGTGCTGAGCGGCAACTGCAGAAAATCGACGGCCAGGGCTGGCAGCTGCTTTTCTGGTGTAGGTGAGTGTCCTTCCTTCCTTTCCTCCTGTTGACCTGCAGACTTGAATTTGTCAAAGAGGTTGAATTAATCGGAACGGTATAATCATCTCATTAAGGAAGAATGGCTTCTGATCCGGAGAGTCTTAAGAGCAAGTTAATCAAGGGGCTGGTCAGCAATTGGGAAGATGTTGTACAGATATACGAGCAAGAACCCAGAGCTCACAAGATCGTGATTACCAAATCAGGGAACACTGCATTGCATATAGCTGTTTCAAGTGCTCGAGAAGACATAGTAAGAAAACTGGTGGAATCCATTAATAATACTAAGAATGGTAACCCCATGGATGTTCTATCCATAGGTAATGAAGATGGGAACAATCCTCTCCATCTGGCTACCTCTCTGGGAAGCATTTCTATCTGCAGTTGCATCACTGGTGAGTATAAACAACTTCTGGGTACCCGCAACAGAGCAGGCGATACACCCCTTTTAAGGGCAGTTCGCTATGGCAAGAAAGCGGTTTTCTTCTGGATGTATGATATGTGTGAAGGCAACACCGCCCATGCCTACTGCCAGAACTCCAATAGTAAGAACGCTCTCCATCTCGCCATTGAAGGAGGACACATGGGTAAGTGAGTGCTGCTGTTCATGAAATGATCAAAATTGGTTTTCATGGACATCTTTGCCTGTAATCGGAATTTGTGGTGGACAGATTTGGCATCTCGAATCATTGATAAGCAGGAGGATCTCATGGACTCTGTTGACAGTGAGGGAATCTCACCTCTGCATGTCCTAGCCGAGAAGCCTACTGCATTCAGAAGCGGAGTTCATCTCAGCTTGCTCAACAAAATCATGTATCATTGTAAGATTCTTCCAACCAAATCGATGAACTTGCAATCATAAAAGCTTGGAGCTGAATGGAATCATTTGTTATCTGATATCCCCCCCATCAAGGCCCTAAATTTCTGACAGTTGCCTTTGTTGATATCAATTGCAAGGTATTTCTGTTGAAGAGCTCACCAAAGAGACTTCAAAGGAAAAGAACAACCTCGTCCAGGAGTTAGGGAGGATGAATAAATTACCAGGTGGGAGCCGCTGGCTAAATCATTTAGAAGAAAACCTTCTTTTATCCATCAATCGCTTTCTTGATCTGCAGCCATAATTTGTTGTCATGGGGCTTAATCAGAATGAGATTTAGTAACAAATTAATATAGTTCACTTGCAAAAGAAATAGAAGACTACCTCAATCCCACTTTTAGTATTTCTTGTTCATGTGTGCTCTGACCCGGCTATAATACCTCAAGTAACTAGCAGAAAAAATGCAGGAAAATCTAAAAAGGACTTGGACGAAGAAAATCCTGCAGAACAGCAAGAAATCAAGAGTCATGGTGAGTGTAGGATCTACTTGATCAAAGCTAAGGTACTCTTAAAAAAGCAACTTCAAGGAATTAACCACTTATTCCCTTACCTCTGTATAGATCATAATTCAAGCAATACTGTAGCTCAAGGACACAAACCAGGTAGATGGTTGAAGTTCATCAAGCTTCGTGTATTCCAACTACTGCTGGTTATCATCTCGGTAATGCCAGGTATAACACCATATTACCATCCCAAGTTTCTCTTGTATCAATTTCCTAAACCAATAAATGTTCAAAGTACCTTCTGTATCTTTGTGGATGCATACACGTTTAGGTTCAAGTCAGATAAAGAAGCTAAAAGAGAACAAAGAGATACATGTGTGGTCTCTTCAGCTCATGAACAAACTACTTAAACATGCTGAAAGGCGTACACATGAAGTGAATCTCAACAAGTATGAGCAAAACCGACGTCACTATGGTGCTAGTAATTCAGAGTATGGATACTTCCAAAGGGGAGAAGGTAACCTCTATATCGACCATGTTCATTATAAATAAACTTAATATACATATAGAAAGATGCAGAGGCAAGGCAACCAACCACTTTCTCCTATATCTTTTACTCATGTTAAGGAGAGGTAGATATGGTTCAGAGTAATCACAGCTCAAATTCCTCAGATTTTGACTGTTGCTATCAATCAATTAATCATATGGGCTTTCTTTCGTAGTTGAATAAAGAGTTTTCTTATCTTTGCAGTTTGGGAGACGCCAATACTAGTTGCATCAAGGAATGGCATTGTGGAAATGGTAGAGAAAATCCTGGAACTGTTTCCAATGGCCATATATGACACCCACAAAGACAATTGGAAGAACTTAGTGCTGATGGCAGTAGAGAATAGGCAATCACATATATATGACTTCTTACTGAACAGTAGTCTTCTTCTTGATAGAGAAATTGCATTTCGTGCTGTTGATAAAGACAGGAATAGCGCATTGCATCTCGCTGCAAAGCTAGCAGGTTACCGCCAGTTTCAGAATATCCCCACCAGCATGTTGCAAATGCAGTGGGAAATCAAGTGGTACCAGGTATGCAAAACTCAAGCTAAGCTTTGAATTAGCTTTCGGGAAAAGACTGTCAAACTGATGAATAATGATTTGTAGTATGCACTTGGTTTCAATGCAGTATGTTCAGAATTCCTTGGGACAAGATTTTGTTGTTCAAAAAAATCGGGGAGAACATACCCCAGATGAGATCTTCCAAGAAGAACATCAAAAACTTGAAGAGGAAAGCAAGCAATGGCTAAATAGCACATCCAATTCCTGTTCTTTTATTGCAGCACTCATAGCGACTGTTGCCTTTGCCTCATCAGCCACTGTGCCTGGTGGAGTAGACCAAAACACTGGGGTGCCAATATTCGAACTTCCGTCTGGCTTTTAGTATTTTGCAATGTCATCCCCTAGTGCTCTTTGCTGTTCAATGATCTCCTTGTTGATATTCCTCGCCATTTTCGTCTCCAAGGGCCAAGACAAAGATTTCACTAAAAACTTGCCAAGGAATTTTTTACTTGGTTTAACCTCTCTCTTTATATCCATAGCATCCATGTTGATCTGTTTCTGCTCCGGGAACTTCTTGATCATTAAGCATCAATTAAAATATGCTGCAGTTCCGGTATACGCATTCACCAGCCTGGTAATGGTATACTTTGTTGTCAAGCACTTTCCGTTATTTCTTGATCTTCTGAAGGCTACATTTCGTAAGGTGCCTGAGCGCATATACAAGGTGTATCTGTAGATTGCTTCGGTCTGGACTCAAAGGAGGACCTTATGCTATGGTGATGGCCAGGTCTGATGATTTAAAATTTTGGTTGTTTTGTGTCATTCAAATATATATTGCTGTAATCTCCCTCATGGAGCACTGATTCTCATCAAATTGGTGGAACAAAGAGAAGATTCTCAAGAGAGTGTAGTCTTTTATGATGGGCAGAAACTATGTATGAAGCTTTTCATCTCCTAATAATATCCACAGGAACAACCTCCGTTCTTAAAATGATGAAACTGAATTCAATCCCAAATGCCAACTGAGGACAGGCGATAGCATACATACGGTGACCTCATTCTCCCTCTGCATTCTCCTAAACGCCTCCAAAGATTCATTCTGTGTCCATATCTCGTAAACCCATTAATCATTGCTGTCCAACAAACAGTATCCTTCCTTCCGCCTGACCAAAAACAGCATCGGCTTCCTCAACCAGTCCCTGATCACTATAAGAGGAGATCATCACAGTGGACGCGATAACATCTTCTGGCATTTCATCAAACACCGGATGTGCATCCCCCGATTCCCCTCATGTTCCCTCAAACTCCATCTTCCTCAACTTCACCAAACGGTTTGCGCTGGAGCTCATTGGAATCGCATGCTTTCAAAATGAAGGCCATTAGGTACTTGGATCTGGTTGCGACGATACCAAATCAGGATTAGTGCAGGAAACTGAAGGGTAGCTCACTTAGTAAGGCTTTGGGGTTTAATCCAATGGCCATCAGTTTAAATCTTCCAAGGGTCATTGAAAGTTTACTTGGTCACTAACTCCAAGATCCATGGGATTAGTAGTGCCATGTAAACTGACCCGAACACTAAGTATAAAAAAAGATTAGTGCAGGAATGACTTGATATATCCAAAACATTTTTAAAGAAAATTTCCACATAAAATTGATAAATTAAAGGCTAGATTAATGAGAAAAAATGAAAAATATAAAGAAAAAAATTACTGAAAGCTATATATGGTTGGTTCTCGGGAAAATCGGAAAGAAAATGAGTAAAGGTAGAAGAAAAATGAAGGATTATAAAAATTGAGTCAAATTTGACTTATTATTTTCATTTGTTACTTTAAACCAATTTTATTAATTTTAACTTATAAATAAAAACATTAAATAATTTAAAAATATGTAACTTTCAAAATAATTTTTTTATATTTGATTTTTGTAAGAATTTTCACAACTAAATATAAGAAAAATATTTTTTTCTTAGAATTTTTTTCTTTCCTTCAACTCTATTTGGAACTTGAAAAACCTAAGAAAGGAAAATAGAAAAGAAAAGTGGAATAAAAAAAATGTGAAGGAAAATAAAAAATAAATTTAAACTTAATAAATTAATTCTATATGTTTATTCAAATTCATTTATTTGTTTCCCTATATTCTATAATGGCTAAAAATTTTAAAAATATGTACAATTTTAAGCAATTTTGATTATATTTTATTTTCACTTATATGGTTGGATAAGGGTACAAATATACAAGGCCATAATATTAACAAATAACATCTTATCATATTTATTTCATTATTTTATAATAGTGGATGTCGGACGAGTTTATCACGCTGGCAGACTAATCACACGAAACGTAGGATAAATCTTCGATGAATTTAAAGGGACTCGAACGGGTGATCATTGGGAAATTAAACCCCAAGCTTTAAACCAATTGAGTTACCCCTCAAGATGTTATCACATGTTATTTCATCACAAGTAAATCTTTTTTCTTCCATTTCATTGCTCATATTTTCTACCCTTCTCACCTCCAAGTACCAGTACAAAGATTTTATTAAGAACTTGCCTTGGGGGAATGTTTTATTCGGTTGAACCTCTCTTTATATCCGAGGCTGCCATGTTGCTATGCTTCTATTCTTGTAATTTTCTGATGCTGGATACTGCAATTCCAATATATATGGTGGTCTCACCTGCTTGGCAGCAACATAATTTGCTCTCCAGCAGCTTCCATCATATGCTTTTCTTATGAAGACTGCAATCCATTGAAGGATTTTATATTTCCTTTGTCTGAGCTCGGAAGGACATTACGCCATGGTGATGGCAAGATCTGATTAATCCAATCTTTCAGCTGTTTTGTCTTTGAAATATATGTGATTCTAATCTTCATCGTACAATTTGTATGACAAATGGAAGACTTTGAAAGGAATTACACATGAAGCAGCCTATTTCACCAATAATCCCCACAAGAACAAGCCCCATTTTCAAAATGATGGAACCGATTCCGATCTCTTACCACAATCTTTCTCCTGGTAGTTTTAGCAATGAGTTTGATAACTGAGTGGCAGTCATAGCATACTCTTAGATTCTTCATGACCCGTATCGTGGTACCAGGTTCAGTAGAAATTAGGCCATAGCATATTGCAAGCCTCTCACTGTGTATTGCTAAAGCCCCTTCCTTTTCTCCATCATCAATATCCTGCAAAACTACCTCCTTCTCTGGACGGTATCCTTCCAATCTTAGTAATCTGTTCAACTCCTCCAACTTTTTGTAAATTCTCTCCTTCTGAGGGTGTCTTATGTCTCCCAAAAGGAACTCATGAATCTCATTGTTCACTTCAATGGAGCTGCATCCGGGTTCCTTCTGCATTCCAGCCTCCTTCATCTTTGCTCTCACTTGTGCCGCCTCTTTCCATTTCCCGAACGAAGCATATACCTGTGACAACAGAACATAAGATCCTGAATCCGCTTGTCCACGATCCTCTAATACTTTCGCAACCTGCTCACCTAATTCAAGGTCCTTATGCATCTTACAAGCACTTAACAAAGTACCCAACATGATATGGTCTGGTGTCATCTTCATTGTCCTAATTAAGTCATAAGCTTCATCAAGCCGACCAACCCGGCCAAGAAGATCGACCATGCATCCATAGTGCTCAATCTGTGGTTCAATCCTGTAATCTCTTGCCATGGAATCAAATATCTTGAATCCAAAATCAACCAAACCTCCATGACTGCATGCATTTAGGGCACCAACAAAGGTAACATTAGTCGGTCTAAGCCTTAGCTTGATCATTACCCGAAACAATTCAATAGCTTGTCTGCTCTTCCCGTTCATGGAAAGCCCCGAGATCATGGTATTGTAAGTGATGACATCCCGATCTTTCATTTCATCAAACACTTTGTGTGCCTCATCTATGCTGCCACACCGTGAATACATGTTAATCAGAGCATTGCCCACAAAAAGATTGAGCACAATCTCATACTTCCGGATGTACGAGTGAACCCATCGCCCAATCTCCAATGCTCCCAACTGCGAACAAGCTGATAAAACACAAACAATGGTGACTTCATTAGGCCTCACATTCTCCCCCTGCATTCTCCTAAATGCCTCCAAAGCTCTATTCATCTCTCCATTTCTCACAAACCCATCAATCATCGCTGTCCAACAAACCGTGTCCTTCCTCCTGACCCCACCAAAAACAGCCCCAGCTTCCTCAACCAGTCCCTGGCCGCTGTATGAGGAGATCATTACAGTGGACGCCACAACATCTTCAGGCATTTCTTCAAACACCTGACGTGCATCTCCCAATTCCCCACTATTACCGTACAACTCCACGATCCTTAACTTCACCAAACGGTTTGAGATGAACCCCAGCTTCAAAGCCCGGCCGTGAACCTCTCTCCCTTCCCTCAAAGCCAATTGGGATCCACAGGCTTTCAAAATGGAAGCCATTAAGTAATTATCAGGCGCAATAGACTCATTAAGCAATCTGGAGTACAGCTGAATGGCATCAAGATAATTTCCTGATGAGACAAATCCATCAATGAGAGCAGTGTAGAGATAGACATTTGGTTTTTGTGTGTAATGAAATATCCTGGAGGCATAGCCAATGGCATGGCACTTTGAGCAGGAGCGAAGGAGCTCAAAGACCAGGAAGGGGTCTTGGGAAAGGCCATTTCTGATGAGTTGAGCATGGATTGAGAGGACTTGGTTGATGCTTTTGGACTTATGCAACAGTAGGATTATTTGTTTTTGATTGAGGAATTTAAATGATTTTGGGTTTGAATTTGAATATGGATGGGGTTTTGGAGAAGGCCCAGAAAAGGGCAGTGAGGCAGGAAAAGCCATGGAATCATTTTTCCTACTTCGAATTCTAATTAAATGTCAAAATACATTTCATATTCTTTTCATATATTATATGAAAAACATTATTTATAAGCTATATGAAAAACAAAGTAATTGCTGTGAAAAATATTATAAAATGTAAATTTGAGTAAAGGAGAAGTATATTTTCTCTTTGTAATGGAATAGAGATAGAGAGAGAACTCCTATTTCTCTACGATGATTTTATAAGACATTAGGAAGACCTTTTATAAGCTTTTCAATTGCCTCTATTAAAAATAAGTAAATGGAGATATTAAATTATCCACGTAGGTTCAGGAATATGAGGCGAATATTGGGATTCTTTCTTGCGATTTTTTTTTTTTTAAAGCGAAGCATGCACTGTGGGTATGGCGCATCTTATAACATAATCGAATATTATATCGTATAGCGAGTCAGATTCCTGAATCTGAAACTATACTTTCACATTTCTGAAAGCGAGACGGAACCTACATGTAGTGAACCACCCCTGAGTGTGTTAGTACATTGTATGCGGATGTTTCTTGACGTCTTCTCACGTACCTACACGGGATTAAAGCAGTGCTAAACTGCAGCTTAATTGAAACATATCTTATAACTTATACTATTGTCTGCTTGAAGCATTTAGGTGAATCGTAATAAATTTATAACGAAAGCGGATATCAAAAATCATCATGAATTCATAACAATCGATATATAGCGGGTCGAGATCATATTGAACGAGCTTAGACATATACAATGACAAGACATCCAATTCATCTCTTTTACATAACTCGATTTTCTCGGGATTCGGTCGGGTTCTTTCGTGTCATCAAAATAGTGCATACACTTGTACCTTGTGACTTTCTTGAGAGATACTTATGTCTCCCATAAGATCCATATTTATGCTTATTCGGATTCATATAAGCAGTGCCCGAACTTATACTTATAACAATCTTATACTTACTCGGAATTACACTTGGCAGACTTATCCTTCTTGGATCTTATACTCACCAATGAACTTATTTCTTATCTGGGTCTTATACTTATAAGCGATCAGGATCTTATTCTTGTCGTATTTTCATTATATTGTCACGAGCTTATACATGTACGTATACTTATCTCAGCTTATACTTATTTCGATCGTAGATTCACGGAACCTATCTTATCTGAGGTACTTAAACATGTATTGATATTTGTATCTCCGATCTCAGTAGGAGTTTACAGGCTTATATATCTACGGGTTACACTTGTTCGGAGGTACGTGGGGTATCCATGAAATTATGGAGCATTATCTTTGGATTAAGCCCGGAACTTAATCTTATACGGGAGTACTGCATTAAGTACTACTTGATCGAATGTCTGCTCACGATACCCAGCTTGTTTTGGTATCATGTATCTGACACGTCCTAGGTGCAACGTATGCTATGCTAAATGCAGAGTACGTAGGTACTGCGGAGTTTATCCTTATTCGAGGCTTATACGGAGATGCAGTAGGTACTATAGAAATTGATCAAATATGGAGTACCGTGGGTACTACATAATCCTAATCCCGGATCTGGGAGGTACAGTGGAATGCTTACAAAACTTATATTAGTGCCGTATCTTATACTTGTACTAGAGCCTATCGCTTGTCTTACGGATCTTCTACTTGTACTCTGAGTTTATTAAATTATTTCAGATCTTATCCAGGGTGATACAGACATATACATGTATTTGGATTTTATACATATATTCTGGAGACTTATACATGTATTTCGGATCTTATACATGTCTTCTGGGAGTATATACTTGTCTTACGGGACTTTTCTTTTGGTCTTGGAACTTATATTTGTGTCTGGGACTTATTCTTGTGCTTATAGATCTTATCGCATTTCTGAGCTTTATTATTGTCTTACCACGGATCTTATTCTTGTGCGAAGGTGTGCAGTAGGTACGATAAGTGGAGTTTCATCGGGGATCATATCACATGCAGTCGGATCGGACTTATTACAAATCACGGACATTAGTCTTCGTAGGAGCAGATCACGATTCATTATGCGGAGTACGGTAGATGATTGGACTTATACTTATTTCTGAACTTGCACTTATTTTACCCGTCACGAGTACCGTAGGTACTCACGAAACATACTTATTTTCTTGTCTGAGTACCCTTAGACCCTTCTTGGACTTATACTTATTCGGACCTCGAAGTAGGAATTCTGAGTTTCTTCTTGTAAAACTTATGCTTATAACGAGACGTATGTTCATTCGGGACTCGAAGTAGAATTCTGAGCTTTAATCAAATATAGAATTACTGTAGGTGCAATGAGGAATATCGAGAGGCAATTGCAGTAGGTACGATGAGGAGACAATCGGATCTGAGTGCGGAAGTGGGTACTCTGAGAACAAATCTGAGGAGATTGCAGTAGGTACTACTAAACATATCTGGTACGTGGGTACATTCAGATCTTTACCATATTCAATTCTTTGTTCTTATTCAGAGTCTTATCATATAATTGTTGGATTGCCTAGACCGATGTCACGAATGGTAGGACCTGGCCTGATAAGTGCCCGAGAGGTACGGTCTGATCTTGAGGTCGCAGTGTAGCATGACGGGGCGAGCGACGAGTGCCGTCGCACTGTCGGAGAAATCTGCGGAAGTACTAATCGGAGAATGCAGAAGTACTAATGTCTTAGAGCACGATCGAGAGTCTTAGTCGCACTAATCGGAGGAATCTTAGGAAGTACTAATGTCTTAGGAAGCACGGTCGAGAGTGCCATGTCATTCAATAAGCGGTCTTAGGCGGTTTACAATTATATGAGTTCAATAGCCCGAGCTATCTTATAATAATAGGACATTGTTAGCCACATTATGCGTTCTTGACATATCATATTCCATATACTGGTAAGGTATGATGAGCATGTAATCACACCTTATTCATGTATTCTTGTTAGCCTATGAATCTACTTTACGGGAATTGGAATCAATCCAATCGGATTGTCGAGCTTCAGTTATGGCATTTTCATGCCAACTAGTCGGTTCTGGAGTTTTACGAGAATGGTTGAAATATTAATTTTCCAGTGCCTTGTCTCCATATTTGACACTGGTTCCTTATGCTCCTATAAAGCTAAGATGCTAAGGGTTCTATTCCTACTGGAATCACCCAATTCGGAGCACCGGAACTTAAGTTACGTCCAAAACAACCCGGACTACTCTATGTTCAAAGCTGGAACCAGAATTTTTCTTGCACATGGCCCCACTTTGAGTGAATTTTTGGGCCACTTAGGATCAGATTTTGGCGATTCCTTCTCTTTAAGTTTGGTTCTCCTTGAAGTCTATTTTACGTAGCCACTTGAATCACTCTAATCGGATAAGTAGGAAGTTATAGTAGAAATCAGGTCAGCGGAAAGCGAACGGGTTGTACCGGTACAAGTCTAACTTATTACCGGTACAAGATTAACCAAAAACTGACCAGAACACAAGTTTTACCGGTACAAGTTCAAATTTTACCGGTACAAGTCTCCGAAAAGTGCCCAGAATGTGTGTTTTTCTCCCTTTTTTCCATATATTTGATCCCCAATTCAACTCCATACTTTTATACACCTGAAAACCATTTTGAAAGTCATCTTATAATCCTTTTCTACTCAAATCATCTTTCAATTCTTGTCTTCTTTCAAAACCTTTCCATTAATCTCTCCCGATATCATTCTAATATGGGTTACCACCCATACTCTGAGCCAATACCAAAGATTTGTTAGGGTTTGATCAAAGCCTTTCGATTTCCCCTTTCATTTAACCATGAATCCAACAACAAAGGATTCATAATTATCTAGTTCCTTGTGGGTTATACCAGCCTTAATTTCAAGAAATCTAAGGTTAGGATGTAATTCTATCAAAACCCCAGATTTAGAGACAAGATATTAACTAAATCAGCCTTAATTTCCATGTGATCCATCTGAAATCCATTTTCAGTAGTTTATATATTTTTGGCTTGGCTCTCATAGCCTATTTCTCTTCTTCTTCTCTTCTTCTTTCCTTCTCCTTCTCTCCGTTTTCCTCCCTTGAATGAGAGGCAAATTTAGTGCTAGAGATTCAAATTTTGTTAAGGCCTTGTTTGGCCCCAGACAAAAACCCGTTTTAGTTTAAATTTTCTTTATTTGCTTTGGTATAACTCTTTCTATTTATAAACAAACTTTCCTTTATTTCATTTTGGCCTCAAATCTTGTCAACTATGACTTTTTGGCCCCCTTTTTGGACAAATTACAATTTTGTCCTTAAATCTTGTAAATTTCCGGGTCTCTAGTTTCCGTGTTTCGCATTTAAATCACAAAACAGTCAAATTATGCTTACAAAATACCCTAAACATGTCGAAAACGACTAGGGTATATTTCGGGGTGTTACATAAATAAAATTTATAAAGTTCATCAAACTCTTTAAATTTTAATGGGTGAATGTGGTCATTTACTCATATCCACTTATAACACTCCCCCTTGAATGACCACCATAGAAAATATGTCTCATTAAAACCTTACTAGTAAAACCTAGTAGAATGAAACCTAATGAAGGAAAAATAGTACAATATTCATGTATATTTGGCAGAATGTTCTTAGTCTGTTAGGACTACCTCATTAAAAACCTTATCTGTAAAATCCAGTGGGACAAAACTTGGACGAAAAGAAAAAAAGTACGGTACACTAACATCATGTCATAAACATATTCCACCTCATGTCGATGTCATGATTAGCACGTTTCGATCATATGCGTTAGCTTTCTAATGTTGAGGTTGGCAATGACTTCGTTAATAAATATGTTAGATTATCACTTTGGCAAATTTGTTGGACATCAATTTCACCACTCCTCTGAAGTTCATATGTATAAAAGAACTTTTGAGAAATGTGTTTAGTTCTATCTCGCTTATTTGTCTGTCATTGCAACATTATCTTCAAATAATATTGTTGGACTGTCTTTGATAGAGGGGAGTCCGCGTGATTCTTAGATATGTTGAATAATTGATTTTAGCCATATACATTCATGACTTGTTTCGTGAATTGTTATAATTTTTGAATGATTAGATGAAGTGGGCACCATTGTCTGTTTAAAATATCTCTATGAAATAGTGGTTCCATTACAATTAAACACATACCCTATTTGAGATATGGTTTTGTAACACCCCGAAATATACTATAGTCGTTTTCGACATGTTTAGGGTATTTTGTAGACATAATTTGAATGTTTCGTGATTTAATGCGAAACATGGAAATTGAGAAACCCGGAAATATTACAAGACACAAGGACAAATTTGTAATTTGGCAAAAAAGATATGAAAGTCATAAGATAAGAAGAGTGTAGGCTAAATTAGAATATAACATAAGTTGTAAAGCAATAAATAGAAAGTTGGAGGACCTATGTGTAATAACTATAAAGATTAAGTATAAAAAGAGCTTGAGACAACAAATCTCATATTTTGGGTCTCAGAAACACAAACCGTGAAGGCGAGGAAGAAGAAAGAAGAAGAGGAAAGAAAAGGCGAAGAAAGGTGGATTCTAGTAAGGATTTCTATGATTTTGACTTTTGAATATGGAATCATGTGTATTTTGGACTTTGGTAGGGATTTTATGGGTTCCCAAACCTAGAGGTTTAGTTAGGAATTGATCCTAACCTTAGAGTTTAGAATAGAGTGGAGTTGAAAAACTCTAGCTTAGTTAATATAAGCATGGAATCCCCTTTAATTCTATATTTTTGTATAAAGATGGTGGACTTTGGTATGGGTTCTTGGACTTTTACCTAGGGTTTGGGTATGTGAAGTTATAAACCACCATTACAAGATGAATATGGAGTGGTTTTGATGTGTGTATTGAGTATTGAGTGGTTGGGTGAAAATATATATGGAAAAAGGAAGAGAAAACACAATTTACGGGCATTTTAGGGGTGGTGGAGTACCAAGCAGTGATGCCAGATGCCAGTAAGTGTTAATCATTGTTTTGGACCCGGTGTTCGTATTTTGGCTATAGCTTGGTCATTTCTTATCAGATTTGAGTGCTTGAGTTCTTAGGTTAAACTAAGCGCAGGAGAGCGAAAACATCTGAAATAGGTACCTTCAAATTCGGACTGTATTTGGCACAGAAATTCACTCCCGAAGTGGTATGTTAATGGAATTTACCTTCGATTTTGATCATAGAGTAGTCCGGGTTGTTTAGGACATAACTCGAGTTTCGGTGCTCCGATTTGGGTGATTCCAATTAGAGAAGAACTCTTATCACCTTAGCTTCAAAGGAGTACAAAGAACTAGGGTTAGATATGGAGTTAAGACCCCTGAAAATGAGTATTTCGGTAGTTTGGCCCAGAAATGCCATAACTTGAGTTGGATGATTCAGTGGAATGATTCCGATTTCTAAGTAAAAATGATTCATAAAGGGAATAAGAATACATGAATGAGGTGTGAATACATAGGGTCATCACAGTACAAGTATATGAAATGCCATATGGAACAGACATGAAGCGTGAACTGAATATGGAAAAGCGATATGACGCGAAGACACATAATGTGGCTAAGAATGCCCCCAGTATAAGATAAAGTAAAGATACTGGACTCATATAATTGTGGGGCGCCTAAGGGCGGATATTGAATGACATGGCACCTTTGTTACGTGGGCAGGCACGTATAGTACTTCGGTACTCTCTGATCGGTGCCCGGCGCTCCTGGCAGTCTTCTGACGCCGCATTGCGATGGGCGAACACGTTACGTCCCGGTGTGACGCACTCTTGCTGAATCTTCGCGACGCCTGCATTTATGGGCGAGCACGTTACGATCGGTGCCCGGCACTCTTTGATTCTTCTGACACCTGTGCTTATATTGTACCTTAGTGCCATTGTCTTGTGTCTACTCATTTCTTATGATTAGTGCAGGTAGTCGAAACGGTTATATGATAAGACTACGAATAAAGAATAAGAGTAAAGAAATGAATATGGTAAAGATGAATGTACTGCAGATACCTCTTGTATCTAATTACGTAGTACCTATCTTGGTACTTTTGTACAAGTAAATCTCACAGTACCTATAGGTACTTGATTATCGATAATAAGTATAAGTTCAAGTAATACAAGTATAAAAATGCAGAATCTGAATAAGATTCGTAATACAAGTATAAGATCAGTAAAAACAGGATATGCTCAGTAGTCTGAAGTATAAGATCCCCAGTCTGAAGTATAAGTTCTGCAATACCTACAGGTACCTCAGTAAAGGTCTAAGCTTTGTAACTCCTACGAGAGATTTGGATAAGTATCAGTCTGACAGAAGTTCAAGTAGATGTCCTTTGGGAGATCTAAATAATTATAAGTCCGAGACAAGTATAAGAATAAGTATGATATATATATGTCGCTGGGAGATCTGAATACGTATACGTGCGATAAGTACAAATCATGTGTCTTTTTGGGAGAGTTGAGCGAGTAGTACTTACGAATTGCTTAGTATAAGAATAAGTTCGCAATACTTGATATAAGTTCGTAATACAAAATATAACTCTATAGTACCTACGATGCCTCCAGAGACAAGTGTAAAACTCAGGTATTATAGAAGTATAAATATCATATACGTATAAACTTTGTAATTACCCTAAGGATACCTCTGTATGAAAGCATAAGTATCATACGAAATCTATAAGTATGTCCTACGGGAGATAAGTGATATAAGTATGTAATCTACGGGAGATAAGTATAAGTATGTGTCCTACGGAATAAGTATACATAAGGGTGTCTCTACGAGACGGAATAAGAATAAGTTTGCCATAAGTGTAAGTTCTGAGTAAGTATAAGATAAGAAGTACCATTATAAGCTTTGTAGTACGTATGGGTAATAAACTCTGTAACTCCGATGGGAGATCCAAATAAGCATAAGTCTGTTATAAGCATAAGTAATTGTATAAGTTCATTATATGAATGCATTAAAATTCTTATATCTGTTATTGTTTTATGCTTTAAATGTGTATATGCATAAGACATATGTTTCCCACTAAGAGTAAAGCTTAGCACGGGTTTTTAATTCGTGTAGGTACAAGAGAAGACGTTCGAAAGCTTCCGCATATTGCTGGGCCAACACACTAGTAGGGGTTCATCATAATAGGTTCTGCGCTCTGATCAGTAAATGTAAATGTATAGTTTTTGAATATGTAAATGGGACTCAGTACTATATATGTGACACTGTAAACACCACTACGGTGGTAGTTTTATTTTGGACTTTTGTATATGATATGTTGATACATTTATAAGACTTGGACATGCCATTAAAATGCGATAAAGGCGAGGTAAGAGTCCCGATATGGTCTCGCGCCCGAACTTAGTTAGGATCGCCGTGCGAATTCGAGATAGGGAATCGAGTGTGTGACCGGGTTTGCATGTGGATATGAAAGGTATCCTACATCAGCATATTCAAGCGATTTTGTTTTTGATTCCTTTGATACAAAATAGACTGTATCGAGTTGTACCTTGGAGGTAGCGCAATACACGTTTGATTCCATTTCAATGTCTTTGGGTTGGAGCGGTACTGTAACTTGCTAATAAATTGACAGAAAAAGTTCTATACGGTTGAATCTGATTAGCGAGATATAAAATTTGCAATGACACTAAGAAATCGTACTTTAAGACCACGTAATTTTTCACCAATTTTCACGATGAAATGGGTCATTTTTCACATCAAATGAACAAACAACCATTGGAGAACTTAAAGGGTAGGCTTTATCCATATAAAATCGTTTTAATTTTTCTCAGTATATGTCATTGATGAACCAAAACTCTAGTAGGGAAATGCTTAATCTACAGGTCGAGACAATTTTTTGTTTTCCCAAGATCTTTAATCTCAAATTCATTTTTCAAATATTTTGCTATTCTTGTGAGCTTTTCAGGAGTTCCAACAAAATTTAAATCATTAACATACACAATAATAATTGTAAATTCGGTTTCTGATTTCTTGATAAAGATGCATAGGCATATAGGGTTGTTCACGCAACCTTCTTTGACAAATACTCGTTAAGGCGATTGTACCACATGCACCCGAATTGTTTCGATTCATATTGAGATCGTTGTAATTTGATTAAGCACATACTACGAGACTTTGTATTATTTGCTTAAGGCAATATAAACCCTTCGGGGATTTTCATGTATATGTCATTATCTGTGGATCCATATAGATAAGCGATGATGACATCCATGGAAACGTATATAGTCCTTTAGAGACATCCAAGCTTATTAGAAGCGAGAGAGTAGTGCGTCCATGGCTTGAGAGAATATGTTTCATAGTATTCAATACAGGTCTACAAAGCCTTGTCTTTCTTAATCACTCTTTATATCTTATGATCTCATTATTTTCATTGCACTTTCGTACAAATACCCATTTATATCTAACAAGATTTACACATTTAGGTGTTTGGACTACAAGTCCAAAAACTTCTTGTTTCATTAACAAGTTCAATTATGCATGCATAGCTTCTTTCCATTTTGGCCAATAATTTTTATTTCAACATTCTTCCACATTTTGTGGTTTGAGATCTTCATCATTTCTTATGATGTCTAAGGCCACTTGGAAAGCAAAAATATTATTAATAACAACTTTATTTTGATCATATTTTTCTCTATTGTGCACATAATTTATTGATATCTCATAATTTTCAAGTACTTGTGCCTATTGATTATTTCTTTATCTTGAACCTTTTAGGGTCATTTTCGGTTATATGCCTTTAAGAGGCTCTTGTTCACCATATGCCTTTGTTGGAGCCTTTCGTTCACCAAATGGCTCTACTGGGACCTTTTGTTTTATATTTGCCTCTTTAGGGGTACAAATTTTTCTTTGTTTTCTTCTCTTCTGGGGAGATGTCTTTTGAGTCAATAGTTCTCCCACATTTTAGACGTATTTGAGACTCATTTTTTTAATTGTCCTTTAAGGACATCAATTCGTGCTGGAGCATTTGCAGCTAGGATCTATGACTTCGTAACTTTCTTTGTTGATATAAATGCATCACGGTAATTGATTCTGAGATTTTGAAAATGAATGATCATTTGAGCGTCTAGTTCATATTGATTTGTACGAGGATAAAAAGTATGAGATAATGCTTAGGTGCATTCCAGTAATTTCTCATCGTTCTTCTTAAAACGAAATTTCCCCCCCTAATAGTGGGAATACACTTTCATTAAATGACAATCCGTGAAGCGGGTTGTAAAAACATATTCTATCAAGAGTTCAAGATATCTTATGATAGATGGAGAATCAAAACCTATATAAATCTCAAGTCTTCGTTGGGGACCCATTTTAGTGTGTTGTGTATGTGTGATTGGTACGCAAAGCGCCTGCAAACTAAAGGTCAGTAAATAAAAATATTTGGTTGTTTCGTCTACAGATTATGAAGAACCTTCTGAGAAAGTTTTAGTGACACAAATATTTAGTCATGTACAAGAATATTATTTTTTTTTTTTTGTGGCGGAGTCATCAAATATTGTCTTGAAAAATTGATGGGGTATTCAGTCACGGTTTTATTGGAAGCCAGGTATTGATCTGTAAAATGTTAGGAGAAAGATTGCGGCGCGAATCATTTAGTCATGGTTTTTTCGAAAACCGTGAATAAATCTATGCGAATGTGACTTTTGGTCATAGTTTTATTTTAGACCGTGACCAAATCTATAATGAGTGACTTTTTAGTAGGTTTTATTTGATACAGATGACGAATCTATAGAATTAGCAGTTTTGGTCACAGTGTTAAATAAAATCGTGACCAAATGTATAATGAGTGACTTTTAGTCTTAGTTTTATTTGAGACCGTGACCAAATCTATAAATCAACAAGTTTTGATCACGATGTTAAATAAAACCGTGACCAAATGTATAATGAGTGACTTTTGGTCATGGTTTTATTTGAGATTATGGCCAAAGCTATATATGAGTAATATGTTTGGACCTTAACTATATGTAAAATTTAAAAGGAGGAAAGTTTGACCACCAATAATTTAGTCACACACACACACACACACATATAGACTAAACTAATTAGTTTAAATTTACCTTGACTTTTCAAAATTTTAAAAGAGGAAAACACTTTTCTATATAGATTATAAGGGTAAGGTTTTTTATATTATATGAAAAAATAAAATTGAAATGAGATAAGAGCAATGATAGAAAATATTAGTACTTGGATATAGATAATGATAAAAATATTTTATTACATTCAATGACTATAATTTATAGAAAAAATTTGATTTCAACATTAATGGTTTTGGGATATAGATGTGTATTTGGATTAGAAGCAATTTATTTGTACATTCACAAATAATAATTATTAAAACATGAAATATTTTAAATAACATTTAAAAAATAATAATATTGCAAGTGTATAACAAAAGAAATTTAATTTTTTAAAATTAAGTAATATGTTTATTTATTTTAAATAGTTTATATTTAGTGTATGATGACTTGAATTCTATTTAGTTTTATCCTGAAAGCTCGTGGTGTGACATATATGGTGAAGTTATAAATATAAGACTTTTTTTAGGGGGTCAGTGGTTGGATAGCAAGTGAAGGGATCGGGGTAAAAGTGAAGTTATAATTATGAGATTTTTTTGGGGCTCAGTGGTGGAATAGCGAAGGGATCGGGCCGGTATGGACCTTTTTATTTCTTATTATAAAAAATTTATACAAATTTATAGATATTAATTAAAAATGAAATATTAGATGTTGCTTTAAAATTATATAACCTAAACTTTCCCCTTCATGCTAATTCTTTTCTATCTCAATAATTTTATTTATATTAATATATGGTTTCATTATTTTCCTAACTCAATAATTATTTTCCTCAAATGTATAACCTATGGAACTGAGAATTTTAATAGTGTATGCGTATGTGCTCTTTCAAGTACTTGAGAAGCACTATTGATATTGGTCTTTGGTATCCAAAATGTGATAATTTCGAATTGATATGCTATTCGGATGTGGACTTTGGTGGTTGCAAAATTGATAGAAAAAAAAAACTAGTAGAACATGCCACTTTTTAGGTCACTCACTTGTGTCTTGGCATACAAAGAAACAAAATTCGATTGCATTGTCAATGGCGGAAGTCGAATATACTGCCACCAGGTTAGGATGTGCATAAGTACTTTGGAAGAAAAAAACTCTTAGTGACTTTGGCATAACATATTCTCATGTTCCCATAAAATGTGACAACACAAGTGCCATTAGCATATCAAAGAACCCCGTGCAACACTATAGGACTAAGCATGTAGAGATTAGACATAATTTCCTTAGAGATCATGCACAAAAAGGGATATTACTCTTGAATTTGTTAGAATCGAGGACTAACTTGGGGACATTTTCACAAAACCCCTTAACGAGGAACAATTTATTAACATTCAAATGCAATTAGGGGTTATAACTTTGTAATTTTGTAATTAAAATTACTTCAAACTATAAGGAAATCACTCAAATATCTTAGGGGAAGCTTCAGATGAAAAATCGGAAAATTAGTAGAATATGAACCAAAAGGTTGATCGATTCAGGAAAAGGTCAACTGGTTCAGGTATAGAAAAGAGCAAAAGACAGATCGGCCAAACAATAGACCAGTTCATAAAGGTCGTCGGTTCGTAAAAAACGATCGACTTGTTCATAAAGCGGTCG